>BSUD01000007.1:113851111-113874843 GCA_033239045.1 Fagopyrum esculentum | reverse complement strand
CCCCCCCCCCACCTGCGGCTCCAGATCCCCATGCTCCCCTGTCCCCCTCGAAACAACCGGCCCTCAGACACGAAAGCCAACAAGCTGATCACACAGAGAAACCAATTGCTGCTCTGGATGACCCACAAAACTTGGAAAGGATTCCCTCATGGAGCGAAATGCTGTTTGGGGACACAGCGTGGAAACAACTCCCCATCTTACCAGACAATCTATTAGAAACAGGCAAGATACGCATTGATTATCCCAAAGGTGAAGACGCAACTCCAGTCATTAACATTGACTCAGAAGTGGTCAGAGTATTGAATGCTCCGTGGCGAAACTCAATTGTCATTAAGCTGTTAGGCCGGATGGTGTCTTTCTCAGCACTGGAGAAAGCGTTAAGGCATATATGGAAGTTATCAGGGGGTGGACCGTAATCGATCTCCCAAACGAGTTTTTCCTAATTCGATTTGAGAAAGAATCGAATATGCTTGATATTCTCACCAATGGGCCGTGGAAGATCTTCGGCCATTACCTAATGATGCAGCAATGGGACGAGTCTTTTGATCCCATGAGTTCGGTACTTACCTCGACAGGAGTCTGGGTCAGAATCTCCGGTCTCCCTTTTGCTCTGTATAATGTTAATGTTCTGAAGGCTATCGCTTCGGCTATTGGTACGCCTCTTCGTATTGACGCGAATACTCTAGGTATATCAAGGGGACGATACGCCAGGGTCTGTGTTAACGTCAACCTTACTCGACCTCTTAAAGGTGACGTTATCTTGAACGGCAAGCGCTTGCTACTTGAGTATGAGAACCTTCATACAATTTGCTTTGCCTGCGGCTGTTATGGTCACGTACAAGAGACATGTATTTATGCAAGGAGAGAAGAGCATGTGGTGGAGACAAATAAGGAAGGTAAGGCAACAGCTGAAGGGGAAGAGGCTTGTCCAACACCTCCGGAAGCCCCAGTGGTAGGAGGCGTGGTGAAGGAAACGGTGGATGAAAGCCATGGCCCTTGGATGGTAGTACCTAGACGTAGACAATCGTATTTCGGTAAGTCTAAAGAGAATAGTGACAAAGGGAAGGAAAAACCTGGTTTCACTAAGGCAAGTCAGGAACTAGAGAAAAGTAAAGGAAAACAACAACACATCCCGACTGAAGAGGAGGGTTGGAGAACACAGACAAAAAAGAGGGTTAGAACCCAGTATCCAACACAAACACCTAGAGTGGTTGTGAGTAACCAACAACGCATGGAGAATAAGCACCCATTGGGAGTCTCGGAGCAAAAGGGGAAGGCAGAACACATCGATCTGAGTGGTAATAGGGTGAGAATTCTAAATAGAAACAACCCAGAAGATATGGTGTTCGGGACTCGCACAACGGGGGAGTCCAATGGGGCTAGACAACAGCAGAATATGTCAAAGGAGCATATGGACGTGGATATTGAAACGTTGAATACTGAGTCGCAAGTCTCGGTAGTTCCGGACTCTCAAGTCTGACCTTGAGGGGAGTAGCACCCCTTTCTCCTACTATCATGTTAGGTATCTTATGGAATTGTTGTGGTACAGTGAAGAAAAGCTTCAGAAGATCAATGAGATATATGACCCGGAAGTTTAACCCTAACCTTGTGGTCCTTTTTGAAACTCACTGCTCCGGAGTAGTAGCGGACGGTATTTGTCAAAGTATTGGTTTTGATTCGTACGACAGAGTGGAGGCTATAGGGCATAGTGGGGGTATTTGGTTGTTGTGGGATTCACAAAGATGCAACATTCAAGTTATTTCAAAAGATACCCAGTTCATTCATGCAGTTGTTGGTAAAGATGGGTCGGCTTTCACTCTCATTGCAACTTATATATCTCCAGATAAGAACAAGAGGGGTAATGTGTGGGAACGATTGTCTTCCATTATTACGGACTCGGCCTTGCCTGTCTTCATGGGGGGAGACTTAAATGTGACTCGTTGCATTGAGGAATGCCAAGGTGGATCGAGCCGTTTATCCCAAGCTTCTGTTGATTTTGGGCAGTGGGTGGACTCAAACCTGCTCATTGACGTTGGCTTCGTGGGTTCACCTTTCACCTAGGCTCGAGGCAGAACGTCCCAACATCGAGTTTCAAAGAGACTAGATCGTATCCTAGTATGTCCGGAGGGTCGACTCAAATGGCCACAGGCCTCGGTGAGGCATCTCCCCCGTCTGTCTTCTGATCATAACCCCTTGTTATTTTGTCTTGAGAATGATAATATAGGTAACTCGAAGAGAAGACCCTTCAGGTTCCAAGCAGCGTGGCTCACTCATCCGGAATTTGATCAAATGATTGCGGGAGCTTGGGAGAAGCTGAGTAGTCTTCCAGTGGCTTTGAATAGACTTCAATGGATGTTGAAAATATGGAACAGGGAAGTATTCGGTAACATACATCAACGTAAGGAGGAACTCATTAAGAGACTGGAGAAGATTTATGAAGATTTGTCTATCCAGCCTACTGATGCTTTACTTATTGAGGAGAGAGAAGTTGGGAGTAGCTTGGATAAGGTGTTAGAACAAGAAGAGGTGCTATGGTGTCAAAAATCGAGGCAACAATGGCTTTCGTGCGGGGACCGGAACACTTCGTTTTTCCACCTCTCTACGGTTATTAGGAGATAACGCAATAGAGTTGATGCTCTTAAAACCGACAGTGGTGCTTGGTGCCTTGACCAAAGCCGACTTGAAGAGCTTGCAACAGAATACTATAAGAACCTCTATGGGCCTTGTAATCTTCAGCAACTTACCCATATTGATACAGGAGGATTTCCAAGTCTTTCCAGAGTTCAAGTATCGGATCTTGCCCGCCCCTTTACAGAGAAAGACATGGAAGAGGCGATAAAGAGTATGGGTGCTTTGAAGGCGCCTGGGCCGGATGGCTTCCAGCCCATCTTCTATCAACGTTTATGGAGCACAGTAGGGGGCTCACTGTGCAGTTTTATTAGGGATTTTCTGACTACGGGTAACCTTCCGACGTCAACTAATGATACGCTTATCGTTTTGATTGGGAAGATCGTGAAACCGGAGATGATGAAACACTTCCGACCCATCAGTCTTTGTAATGTCTCATACAAGACCATCACGAAGATGTTTGCTAACCGACTGAAACCGGTTATGAGTCACCTTGTAAGTCCTTTACAGTCTAGTTTTATCCCTGGACGGTTGATCTCGGACAATGTTGTGCTCGCCCAAGAAGCCATACATTCTATGAAAAAAAAGAGGGGAAGGAAAGGATGGATGGTTTTGAACCTTGATCTTGAAAAAGCATATGATAGGCTACGATGGGAGTTTGTTTTGGAAACACTCAAAGATGCTAGTTTTCCGGACTTATGGGTGGAAAGAGTGTATGAGTGTATTACTTTTAGTTCCATGAACGTCCTTTGGAATGGGGAGCAAACGGAGAGCTTTCCTATGACTCGGGGTTTAAGACAAGGGGATCCCTTCTCGCCTTACCTTTTCGTTCTATGTCTTGAGAGATTAGGCCATATGATCGAACGAGCGGTGACCATGGGGAGGTGGAAGCCTATGCAACTCTCTAGAGGAGGGCCGAACCTTTCCCATTTATTCTTTGCGGATGATATCCTTCTCTTTGCGGAAGCATCGGTACACCAGGTTCAAATTATAAAAAGTATTCTCGATGATTTCTGCGGGGCTTCAGGGCAGAAAGTTAGTCTGGAGAAATCCCGAATATTTGTATCCCATAATGTACGAGGGGTACTTGAGGAGCAGCTAAGTGGAGCCTGCAGTATCCCCTTCACCAGGAACTTAGGTATGTATCTGGGCATTCCGATTTTGCATACGTCAATATCTAAGGCAACTTTTAACCCTTTGCTGGAAAGAGTTTCGTCGAGGCTAGCGGGCTGGAAGGCTAATAGACTAAGTCTGGCGGGAAGAACGACTCTAGTCAAGTCTGTTGTGGCTGCAATGCCTCAATATTATATGAATACAATGCTCATCCCAACTAGCATTACAAATGCTCTTGATAGAATGAGTCGTGACTTTGTTTGGGGAAGTAGAGAAGACAGCCGAAAGATCCACCTCTTGGGATGGAGCAAGTTATGTCAAAGCAAGGAAAATGGTGGGCTGGGACTTAGGATGGCTTCAGAATCGAACCTGGCTTTGGTGAGTAAACTGGGCTGGAGGCTATTCCACCAGAGAGATCAAATTTGGGCACAAATACTTCTGCGTAAATATACAGCAAGAACTCCTAATTGGCCGGCAAAGCTAACGTGTAGGGGTGATGTATCTTATATATGGAGAAGTATTGTCAAAGCCTATAACAACATCATTGTACCAAACCTGGGTTGGAGTGTCATGGATGGTAAGACGGCACGCTTTTGGAGTGATGCATGGGTTACAGACGAACCTTTACTAGGTACATGCCAAGCTTTTGTTTCCGATACTGAGAAAGAGATGAAGGTGAGGGATGTATGGAGGGAAGATAGCAGTTGGGATATGGTGTACCTATCCAGCCGACTGAACAATGCAGATCTCCTTCGGGTTCTGGCAGTAGGACTGTGGGACTATGGAGGTGATGATACAGTGAGATGGAGGCCAACACAAAATGGAGAGTTCATAGTTGCTTCGGCCCATGCAGTAGTTAGAGGAGGAAGACAAAGAACACATGTCAGGGAGGCTTTATTTGTCCAGATCTGGAAGTTGGATATTCAGGAGAGGATTAAGTACTTTGTGTGGCAACTTGCGTGGGGTATCCCACTCACAAACATGGAGCGAGCTAGACGGCACCTTGCGGACTCTCCCTGTTGTCATGGATGTCCGAATATTGAGGAAAGCTTGCTTCATGTTCTGCGTGATTGTCCACTAGCTCACAACGTCTGGACAAATCTTGTGCCTTTGGAGATGCAGTGCATCTTCTTCAGCCTCAGCTGGGATGATTGGTTATTCGAAAATGTGAGTGTCAGTACAATCGAAGTTGTTCAGAGAAGATGGAACACTGTCTTTGCCATAGCGCTATGGTGACTATGGAGATGGCGCAATGCTCGAGTCTTTGAAAATGGAAAGATTGCTGAGGACAAACCGGGGTTCATAACTAGGTATTATGATGAATATAAACTTGCTGCTAGTAGGAAAGTTTGTCTTAAATTGAAGCAGAAAAGGGAGGTTTTAGTTCGCTGGATGACACCAAGAGTTGGGTGGATAAAAGTGAACACGGACGGAGCTTCAAGGGGAATGCTTAGCCTCTCATCTGCTGGAGCAGTGCTGCGTGATGACTCTGGGGAGTGGATACAAGGTGCAGTTGCTAACTTGGGAGCTTCTTCAGCCCCGGCTGCTGAGCTGTGGGGAGTTTTCTATGGTCTTGAGTTAGCATGGGATATGGGGTTCAGAAAAGTGGAGCTGGAGATAGACTCACTGCTGGTGGTCGAGTTTATTAAGAAAGGGGTAAGTCACACACACCCGCTTTCCAGCCTGGTAACACGTTGCCAAGGCTTCTTCATTCGAGACTGGATTGTCAGTTTCGGGCATATTTTTAGGGAAGGTAATCGAGTTGCTGATGCGTTGGCAAATCTCGCTTTTACCTATGATTTTGGTGTTCACCGTCTTAATGTCCCGCCTCTTAGCGTTAGATCTTTACTGCTGGATGATATACGAGGTGTTTCTCTACCTCGTGTTACACGTTTGTAATTTATCGCTTTATAATAAGCCTTCGGGCATGGAGTTCTAAACTCCTTTTCATAAAAAAAAAAAAGAAGTCCGGGACAAAAACTATTACATTAAACCATATATCTTCATCCGTACATATTTTAGTTCTAACGGTCATAAACCATATATCATAAATGTAATATATGATTGACCGTTTAACCGAACTTGATCACTGAACTGCCATATAACAATCGGTATAACGGCCATAAACTATATATCTTCATTCGTATATACTTTAGGTTGAACCAATTTTCGTACGATCGTTTTTCATCGTGAAAAAAAAAAACAATACGTCAAGCCATCGTCACTGAAGTTGCAAGCAGACGTGGGCCATCCAGTTGAGTTTGATCAATTCAACTTGTAACTTGTTTTGGTATATTGAGCTATTGAATCAGTTACACCTTAAAATTAGGGATATGCCAAAACGTCAGCGTGACCTGAAGGTGACGTAATCATATAAGTTTATTACAGCTTGCAAAAATATTTGATGTAATGGATGAGATATTGGCAAGTTTCAAATATTGTTCCTTCTTTGACCCTTGAAATGCACATTTCCCATACACCTATAAATACCCAACACAGAGATCCGCATATGTATCATCCCCATTACCTACAACACCAGATCAGGCTACTAAGAGGCGCATTCGCATTAGCTAATCTGTCCAAAGTCAACCACCGCAACACCACCGCCGGATTCGCCACCATGTCTGCCGTCCCCAGATTGGTGCTCAAGAAGGTCTTGGCTGAATCCCAGAGTGAAGGATTTGGTGCCACTGTCAGGCGTAGCATTGGAAGGTTCTTTTCTTCCCTTATTTCGCTCTATTCATTGCTTTCACAATTTAGGTATTATTTTGGGGGTTCATGTCTAAGTGCCTGTTTGGTATTGAATCGAGATTTGATTCTGGAATGTTGTTCATGATCGATGTGTTTTTGCATCTGTTTCCACCTGTTTGTAGGCGTGAATTGAAGAATTTCGATCCATTCCTCCTGTTGGATGAATTCTCAGTGTCGCCGCCTGCTGGATTTCCAGATCATCCCCACAGAGGTACTTTTTAACGTAAAATCAATTACTACGATTGGTGCTTGTTTATACTAAATCGACTAGTCTGCTGAAATGTCTTGCTATCTCTCTTTGTTGCAGGATTTGAGACAGTGACCTACATGTTACAGGTATATATTCTTTTCCTACACATATATGGTATATCTTATCTTGCTTCTCATAAATGTTGTTCTTATTTTGCTGTGAACAGGGATCATTCACTCATCAAGATTTTGCAGGGCACAAGGGCACGATTGGTCCTGGTGATCTTCAAGTATATGATCCCAATCATTTAGTATCTGCTGTACATGTGCATGGTTTGGACAATATTATTTCCAAGTTCAAATTACAACAATGTGTAATGTGTTTCTTCTACATATATATGCAGTGGATGACTGCAGGAAGAGGGATTATCCACTCGGAAATGCCTGCCGGTCCGGGACCTAACACCGGTCTTCAGTTGTGGATCAATTTATCTTCCAAAGACAAAATGTAAATTTCCCAAATTAAACTGCTCCATCAATGAAACAGTAACTTTCACATCTGAGAATTGGTTTGCCTGCTGCACAAAATTGTTCCGTTGATGACATTGACACTGAAATTTGTAGGGTTGAGCCAAAGTATCAAGAACTGTTAGCCGAAGACATTCCAGAGACAGAAAGCAACGGGGTAAGTGTTCGAGTGATAGCAGGAGAAGCAATGGGGATCCAATCCCCAGTCTACACACGAACCCCGACAATGTACCTAGATTTCACATTGCAACCCGGAGCCCACCTTACTCAACCTATCCCGGAGTCGTATAACAGTTTCATCTACATCATTGAGGGAGAAGGGCTTTTCGGGGTTCAAAATTCAGCACCAGTACCGGCTCACTACTGCCTGGGACTCGGTCCAGGGGATTCGGTAAACGTTTGGAACAACTCCCCAACTCAGGCCCTACGGTTCGTGCTCATTGGAGGCGAACCCATCAACGAGCCAGTGGTTCAGCATGGGCCTTTTGTGATGAACACGCAGGCGGAGATTGAGCAGACTTTTGTGGATTACCGGCAGGCAAAGAATGGATTTGAAATGGCTAAGGACTGGAGATCTAGGTGATCATAATAAGATTTGCAGTGTTCATTTTGGTGGGTGTCTTTGTCATGAAAAAACACACAGAATAAATCAACTTCTAGTGCAATCATAGAGTGATAATTTGACTTTTTTTTTTATGTTAACAATGGATGTATAGCTTCTAGAAGCTAGTTATGCTGCATTTGGGATGTGAATGTAGGCCATCGTTTTTATTTCACAGCACTTTAAAACTTTTGCTTTTGTTTCATTTTATCATATTGGTCTTATGGATCTTTGTTGCTATAAATGATTAATAGGAGGTCAAGTGACTCAAGTGGGACAAATACAAATGATTATCAGGAAGTCAATATTATTTATAATGTTTTTTTTTTCTAAATTTAAATTATTTATTTATTGCTTTTAAAAACATATACTTATCTTCAAAAGAAATGTTGATTGTTCAGAAAAGTAGACCACTCCCTACTCCCTAGAAATCACTACTATAAGATTTTTTTAATTAATGAGTTCTTTTTTACTTTTAATAAATTTTAACATAGTAGTGTATGGACATATAAATTAAATAGTGCATAATAATCTTAATAAAATGTTATTATTTAATAGTCAATAATCCAATCTACGTTATAAGATTACGATTTTTATCATAATGTTATAAATTACTTATTATTGAAAATATAATTTTAAATTCTACATGTAAGATTAAAAATTTATGCAATAAGTTGTAAAATATTTCATGTACCGGTCATAAAGCATATTTACCCATCTCCGCTCACAAAATTGCACCTCCTACAATTTTTATTGAGTAATTGCCACTCATAAAATCTAACTTTTTTATTTAAATGGAGCGTATAATTATAAAAATTAAATAGTAGTCCCTTAACTTCATACAATACCCCTTATTTTTAGAAGAAATTAACGTAACGATCTTACTCAAGAACTCAAATAAGATTTGGTACCTTTCGATCAACTTTTCAATTACATGCACTTTACGTCCTAATACTTGTGCAAAACTCCCACTCGGTTATATACTCCAAACGAAAATTGTTTAAAAAAAAAATAAGATAACTTTTATAAGCTTTGCACGTGAAACATATTTATTAATATGCCTTTTTAATTACAAAAAACTTTATTTAGCTTGTTCAGTTCAATCGATGGACTAATACACTTTACATTTAAGAATTTGAATATAAGCATATATTTTTTCTATAAGTATGAAGCTTTTTGAAATAAAAAAACATTTTGTAAAAAACAAATAGTAAGCTAAGTTTCACTTGGGATAATGGCCTCCGGAAAAGCGGAAATGTGTTTAAGCGTCTGAATATGCTTTCTCTGTAAGAATATTTATAATATATACATATATACATATATTTTAGGTGGCAAGTGTGTTTAGGTTTAATATATAAAGTTAAGTCCAATTTATATTGGATAGTTTTAATATAAAGTCGAAACCGTAATGGATCGGTATCGGTTAAAGACGTTAAAATTACGGGATTAATTATAATCCCTCCTTCCTTGTCTAATAGTAAATATATACTTATCTCATTAAATTAATTAATAAATTAATTATATATATATATATATATATATATATATATATATATATATATATGACAATTATTTTTTTTAAAAAGGGTGATGAGCACTTGTTTGCAAAAGAAAGAAATAGCAAAACAGGAAGATCAAAGTTAACGAGAGATAAGTGAAAAGTTTAAACACTAATCTCATCCATTAGAGATTAATCAAAGTGAAGGATTAAGGAAGGAGAAGAAGATTACTCGCTTACGCTTACGATCGATTCGGACTCATTTGGTTTGTGATGAAGACTCAAACGGATAAAGGTTAGTCTTCGATTCATATACGGATATATCGGTTGATTCATGTATAAGTCTAGATCCATTATAGTGTTTGATTTCGAAACGGAATCGTAAATGTTCTAACAATTGGTATCAGAGCGAGGTTATAGACTTGCATGATTCATCGATTTATTCGAGTAGAATTCAAAATAAGAAATCGTTGCCATGTTCTGCATTATGCTTAGTACCAATGAATGAGTAGTTTCCTTTTGTTTTACTACCATGTACGTCAAAGGTTGCATCTGAATGTTAATGAAGTTAGTCAGAGTAATAGTTATGGTTTACAGTTAATTACAATTTCAAAGGATCAATATCACGTTTGAAGATTATATATATTTTGTATGTACGGTTTGTATTGATTAGTGATTGTGTAGTGATGTTAACACCATCATTGCATTTTGACAGTAGTGATGATAACATAGCACTTTGACTCTGGATATAAATATGTTACACGTGAATGTATATATATGAATTATTGTTTCCGATAAATGAATGCATTATTATAATACGTGTTGTTATGATAAAATAAATTTAAATGTTGACGGTATATATAACTTGTTAGTCACCAAAGTGACCTAGGTTTAACCTTTAAATTTTAGTATATGATCAATTGTTCATGATTAAATAGATGCTATGAAATGATTTGATTTGATTGAACAATTGATTTATTGGTTATGATTCTAGGAGATCACCAAAAGGTGGATCATTGAAAATAGTCAATAATATTAAAAGAGATTAATCATGGTACTTAGGTTGAATAGTGTGTATATCCAAAGATAGCATGCTTATTTGATTTATGTATGTCATGATAATCTACTAAATGTACTTTTTAGCATCAATGATAGTATGTGTGTTTTAAGTATTGCCCAAAGGTTGCTTGAATACATGTTTTAAATTTTACATATATGATTTGAATCTGTATTATAGTCAAAGCACTAATAGGTAAGCATGTATAAATTATTGCAGCTTCGTCAAATTTATCTGCATCTGCAAACTCTGTTGTCAAATTCAATGGGCAAAATTATGATGATTGGTCTGAACAAGTCCGATTTACTTTGGGCATTATGTCATTGGATCTTGCTATACTCATGGATAATCAACCAGCAGCCATTACAGAGGATAGCTCCGAAGCTGAAAAGTCTCTTTATGAGGATTGAGAGTGTTCTAACAGGCTGAGTTTGAATCTCATGAGGATGAGTATGGCTGAAAGTATTAAGTCATCAATGCCTAAGACAGAAAATGCAAAGGAATTCTTTCTGAAAGTTAAGGAGTATTCACAGTCGGATTTGGCGGACAAGTCAATTGTAGGAAGCCTTATGAGTGAGCTGACTACGAAGAAGTTTGACTGGTCTCAGCCTATCCATGATCATGTGACGTATATGTCTAATTTGGCAGCAAAGTTAAAGACCTTGGGAATGGACGTTAATGAAACATTCTTGGTCCAATTTATCATTAACTCTCTACCTCTTGAGTTTGGTCAGTTCCAGGTGAACTATAACACCATTAAAGACAAATGGAACTTTCAGGAATTAAAGGCCATGCTTGTTCAAGAGGAAGGGAGATTGAGGAAGATAAAGGATCAAGTTGTCCATTTTACAAGTCATGATGGTGCCAGCAGCAGTAAGGGTAAGTCAAGTAAAAAGGACAAGAGGAACAAGAACCCTTTGAAAGTTAATGAGGGTCATATTAAGAAGGAAGTGAAGTGTTTCTTTTGCAAGAAAACGGGACACTTCAAGAAGGATTGTCCTAGAAGGAAGGCTTGGTTTGAGAAGAAAGGTATACATTATAGTTTTGTTTCCTTTGAATCAAATCTTATAGAAGTGCCTAATAATACTTGGTGGATAGATTCTGGTGCTACTACTCACGTGTCTCATATTAAACAGGGATTCAGTATGATCCGGCCCATAAGAGGAGCTGAACAGTATTTGTTCATGGGAAACAAGATGAAGGCAAAGATAGAGGGCATCAGGACTTATAGATTGATCTTGGACACTGGTTGTTATATAGATCTTGAAGGATGTCTTTATGTTCCTGAATGTGCTAGAAATCTTGTTTCCATTAGTAGTTTGGACAATTTAGGTTTTATTATTAAGTTTGGACATGGTGAATTTTCATTGTACAAACATAATATCTTTTATGGTAGTGGTACATTGATTGATTCACTTTACAGGTTTAATCTTGATATTAAATTTTCTGAATCTTTGCTTTATGTTGAAGCTAATGTGGGCATCAAACGTAGTACATCTAATGAAAATTCAGCTTTCTTATGGCATCAAAGATTAGGTCACATATCTAAGGAAAGGTTAATGAGGTTGGTGAAAAATGATATCCTACCTCACTTGGATTTTAGTGACTTAGATGTGTGTATAGAATGCATTAAAGGAAAGCAAACTAAACACACTACAAAGAAAGCCGCCACAAGAAGCACTCAACTTCTTGAGTTAATTCACACCGACATTTGTGGTCCTTTTGACGTTCCTTCATGGAGCGGTGAAAAGTATTTCATCACTTTTATTGATGATTTCTCACGTTATGGATATATTTATCTATTGCATGAAAAGTCTCATTCTATAAATGCCTTAGAGGTATTTGTTACTGAGGTGGAAAGGCAATTAGATAGAAAAATAAAAGTTGTGAGATCCGATAGTGTGGAGAATTTTATGGGAAATATAATGAAAATGGACAGTGTCCAGGTCCATTTGCAAAGTTCCTTGAAAATAGAGGCATTTGTGCACAGTATACAATGCCCGGTACACCTCAGCAAAATGGTGTAGCTGAGAGGCGGAACCGTATATTAATTAATATGGTTAGGAGCATGCTAAGTAATTGCTCTTTGCCCTTATCATTGTGGATACACGCATTAAAGACTGCAACATATTTATTGAACCGGGTTCCTAGTAAGGCAGTTCCTAAGACCCCTTATGAGCTGTGGACGGGAAGGAAACCTAGTTTGAGACATCTTCGTGTTTGGGGTTGTCCTGCAGAAATGAGGGTGTATAATCCACATGAAAAGAAGCTTGATCCAAGAACAGTTAGTGGATTCTTCATTGGCTACCCTGATAAGTCAAAGGGGTATAAATTTTATTGCCCTAACCATAGTACGAGAATCATAGAAACTGGCAATGCTAGGTTCATTGAGAATGGTCAAACTAGTGGGAGTGGTGATCCACGAAAAGTGGACATTCAAGAAATTCAGGTTGAAGATCTTTCACCTGTGGTTTCTTCTGAGGTTGTTGTACCAATTGTCATATCACAGTTACATGACAACTTGGAACAACAAAATGATGTCCAAAATCCATTAGTTGAAAATGAAATAAATGAACCGGTCATAGTACAAGAAGAGACAACTGAACCACGTGAATCATTAAGGCGGTCTATAAGAGAAAGAAGATCTGCCATTCCAAATGATTATGTGGTTTATTCTCTTGAAAGTGAATGTGACTTAAGCATTGATGAAGATCCAGTTTCATTTAAGAAAGCCATGGGAAGTGACAATTCTGAAAATTGGTTAATTGCCATGAAAGAAGAAATGAAATCGATGAGTGACAACCAAGTATGGGATTTAGTTGAGTTGCCTGAGGGTTCCAAGACAGTTGGGTCCAAGTGGGTCTTTAAGACCAAACGGGACTCCAAGGGCAACATTGAAAGGTATAAGGCTAGATTGGTTGCTAAAGGATACACTCAAAAAGATGGCATTGACTACACAGAGACTTTCGCACCGGTGTCAAAGAAAGACTCTTTGAGAATTGTTTTGGCTTTGGTGGCTCATTATGACCTTGAGCTTCACCAAATGGATGTAAAGACCGCTTTTCTAAATGGAGATTTAGAGGAGGAAGTATATATGGACCAACCTGAAGGGTTCTTGACCACAAACAAAGAACATATGGTGTGTAAGTTGAGAAAATCAATATATGGACTGAAACAAGCTTCTCGACAATGGTATCTTAAGTTTAATGATATCATCACATCATATGGTTTTGTAGAGATCACCGTTGATCGGTGTATCTACATAAAGGTCAGTGGGAGTAAATTTGCTATTTTAGTCCTATATGTTGATGATATCTTGCTTGCTGCAAATAACATAGGCATGTTACATGATATAAAGAAATATCTCTCTAAGCACTTTGAAATGAAAGATATGGGTGAGTCATCCTATGTGATTGGAATAGAAATATTTCGGGATAGATCACAAGGATTACTAGGTTTGTCTCAAAAAGCTTATATCAATAAAGTCTTAGAGAAATATAGAATGGATAAATGCTCTGCAGGGATAGTTCCAATTCAGAAGGGAGATAAGTTTAGTAAACTGCAAGGTCCTAAAAATAAATTGGAACGAAAGGAAATGGATAATATTCCTTATGCATCAGTGGTTGGGAGTTTGAATTATCTTCAAACATGTACTCGACCTGACATTAGCTTCGCTGTAGGCATGTTGGGTAGATATCAAAGTAATCCCGGAATGGACCATTGGAAGGCTGCTAAAAAGGTTCTCAGGTACTTGCAAGGCACCAAAGAGCACATGCTTACATATAGGAGATCTGATCATCTAGAGGTCATTGGATATTCAGATTCAGATTTTGCCGAATGTGTGGATAGTAGGAAATCTACGTTCGGATATGTGTTTCAATTAGTGGGAGGAGCTGTTTCATGGAGGTGTGGGAAGCAGTCTATCATTGCTACTTCTACTATGGAGGCTGAGTTTGTGGCATGCTTTGAGGCCACTAACCATGCATTGTGGATGCGGAATTTTATCTCGGGGCTTGGAATGGTTGACAGTATAGCTAGGCCGCTGAGAATTTATTGTGATAACTCCGCAGCCGTGTTCTTTTCGAAGAACGACAAGTACTCTAAGGGTGCTAAGCACATGGAGTTAAAGTACTTGTCAGTTAAAGATGAAGTGAAGAAACATAGAGTATTTTTTGAGCATATTAGAACGGACATGATGGTTGCAGATCCGTTAACTAAAGGTTTACCACCTAAGGCGTTCAATGGCCATGTAGAACGTATGGGTGTCATAGATAAGACCTTGCTATTATAATTATATCTCGCTCATAAAATTATAACACTTTGAATTCACTTATTGATATGTTTCTGCTTTACAATACTTGTCATCATTATCATATTTGTATACAATTATTGTTTTCTGATGACACGTAATTTGAGACTTATAGTGCATCTCAAACTTAAAACAATATTGAGTTTTGAATTGATTTGTGATACTTGGAAGGAATCATGTCGCTCAATGACATGTGACCGCCATGATCCAATCAATTTTGATTCAATTATGGATTATTGATATTTTATGGACTTATATTAGTTTCCGCATTACAGATATTGAACCATTAAGCTAACACACATGCCAAGTGGGAGAATGTAAGAATATTTATAATATATACATATATACATATATTCTAGGTGGCAAGTGTGTCTAGGTTTAATATATAAAGTTAAGTCCAATTTATATTGTGTAGTTTTAATATAAAGTCGAAACCGTAATGGATCGGTATCGGTTAAAGACGTTAAAATTACGGGATTAGTTATAATCCCTCCTTCCTTGTCTAATAGTAAATATATACTTATCTCATTAAATTAATTAATAAATTAATTATATATATATATATATATATATATATATATATATATATATATATATATATATATGACAGTTATTTTTTGTAAAAAGGGTGATGAGCAGTTGTTTCCAAAAGAAAGAAAACAATTTTGTTTTCTGTAACAACTGCACACGCAAATCACAAGAGCAAAACAGGAAGATCAAAGTTAATGAGAGATAAGTGAAAAGTTTAAACACTAATCTCATCCATTATAGATTAATCAAAGTGAAGGATTAAGGAAGGAGAAGAAGATTACTCGCTTACGCTTACGATCGATTCGGACTCATTTGGTTTGTGATCAAGACTCAAACGGATAAAGGTTAGTCTTCGATTCATATACGGATATATCGGTTGATTCATGTATAAGTCTAGATCCATTATAGTGTTTGATTTCGAAACGGAATCGTAAATGTTCTAACATTCTCTACTCCCGCATGCTCATATTAGATATTTGGCGTGATTTTCCTCCGACAAATCACCTTTGCTCTTTCAAACTGACCCTACATTTCAGATGGCGAAATCACACCGCCACCCCTTTTGGTTTTAGGCGGCTTGTATGACTCACAAGGATTTTCTACATATGGTGGAAGTAGGCAGGTTAAATCAACCAAAGGTAACTACGGCTCTCTCTAATCTCAAACTTGCGTTACTAATGTGAAATCGTGTTTTGTTTGGAAGTGCTTTTTTTTTCTTGGAATCAGGTTCTCATGAGCAAGTTGCTGAGTATTCAGGCTCATCCGCATCTTTAGACTTCCCCTCGTCTTTTAAGACGGGAGCCGTCATTGAAAGAGGAGTTAGATGTTACTCTTGAGCAAGCAATACTTATTTGTTTTTAGAAGTCTAGAGAGTAGTGGCTTAGTTGTGATGATTGGAACACTAGTTTTTTTCACATTGTAACCTCAGTTCGGCGACGGCGGAACCGGGTGTTTGGGCTGATGGTTGGAGAGGATAATTGGGAAGAGGATCGAGGGGTTTTGACGACACATGTTGTGGATTTTATTAGTTCCCTGTACTGCTTGATGATTCGATGCCATTATCACCTCCTCACTTAGATACTGGTGCTTTTCATAAGATCAACACTTGGGTTTGGAATATATTGGATCAGCCTATTGGGATGCGGGAAGTGTGGTTAGTTGTTAAGAGTATGGGAGCTTATAAGGATACGGGTGTGGGTGGGTTTCAATCTGTGTTCTATCAGAAGTGCTGGCACTTGGTAGGTGATTCGGTGCTTGGTGAGGTTATACGCTTTTTTCAGACACATGTTTTGCCGCAAGGTCTTAATGATACTCTGATTTCCCTTATTGCTAAGGTGAGAAAACTTGAACTGATTAGTAAATTTCGGCCTATTGTGTTATGTAATGTAGCTTATAAATGTATTTCTAAAGTCATGGTTCAAAGCATGTAGGGTGTACGTGATGACTGAGCATGTAGTTCCGACTTCATAGTAGCTGCTTTCTAGGGCGTTATATCCAGTAGAATATTGTTCTAAAGTAGGAGATTGTAAATTCCATGAGGAAGAAGAAGTCGGGCAAGCAGTGGATGTTGTTAAAGCTGGATTTAGAAAAAGGCTTATGGCATGCTTTGTTGGGACTTTATTGAGGATACTATCACTCGGGTTAGGATTCTGATCTCTTGGTTTAGGATGATTTAGGAGTGTGTCTCTTCTGTTAGGTTTGGAGTGGGGCAATCACATCAACCGGGGCTTCCCGGATGTACTTCTTCAAATGGTGCCCATTCACCTTAAAGTTACCACAATGCTCTCCTCCAATCTCAACCGCTTCACGAGGAAAGACTTTCCTCACCACAAATGGGCTAGCCCATCTTGACTTGAGCTTGGTGAGCTTACTAATCAGTTATGCCTTGAGAGGTGTACGATAGAACGATCATATTTCACCCTACTTGTTTGTCTCTATGTGGAACGTCTGAGACATCTGATTCTTGAGGTTGTTAAAGAAAGAGGATGGAAACCATATTTTCCTCTCTCGAGGTGGGCGGCGTTATCACATATGTTCTTTGTTGATGACATAACTCTTTTCGTGGAGGATTATGTGGCTTTGATGCGTGTGGTGATAAGGCGTATTGAGCCGTTTTGTAAGGCTTCGGACATGAATGTGAGTATAAATAAGTCCATGATTTTTTATGGGCCGGAATATCTCCGAAGATTTGTGAAATGATCTTGCTAATATCAGTGGGGTGGAAATTACTCCTAAACCAGGTAACTATCTTGGTGTTCCTATTTTTCAGAGTCGTGTTACTAGGGAGACTTTTCTCCCTTTACTTGATAAGATGACTAGTAGTTTGACGGGTTGGAGGAGCAAGCATCTTAGCATCGCGGGTTGGGTCAACCTTGCTAAGTCGGTTCTTGCTTCTTTACCGATTTATTCTATGGTTGCTTTGAGTATTCCGAAGAGCGTTTGTTCTAAACTTGAGAGAATTACTTGGAAGTTTGTTTGGGGGCATAGTGTTGATGGCGGCCGAAAGTTGCATACTATTCCTTGTGATGTTTTTGTAAGCCTAAACAAGTTGGGGGTCTTGGTTTCCAAAATTTGGAGCTTCTTAATCAAGCTTTTCTCGGAAAGTTGGGGTGGTACTTCCTTAAATATAACAATCTTTGAGTCCATGTATTGCGTAGCAAATACATTCAACCTTTTGGCCGGAAGCACATGTCTCCTTCGGCATGTTGGATGGGTATTTTTCGTCGTCTTGCGAGTGTTGTTTCAGAGGGCCCTCGTTGGGTCTTGAGAGATGGTATGGATGTTCGTTTTTGGGAGAATAAATGGTTGTTGGATGAACCCTTGTATCAAAGGGTGTTGGACCCAGATTTTCCCCTCCCGCATGATGTCTCGTTTAGGTCTTATTGGTCTCTTACCAGTGACTAGTTACTTGACGACATTGGAGCTCGGTTACCTTGCAAGTTCTGCTTCAGTTGGTGAGTCATCAACCTTCTGTTGATATTTTATAACGCATCTCACGTTCTCCCTCTAGTCTTTCGGGATGAACTCACTTGTGTTAACACTCAAAATGGTGGTTACACTATGTCCTCGGCATACATAATGCTTATTGATGTTCCGAGTTTTGATGCCGAAGAGGGTCACCTGTATTCGGTTCTATGGAAGCTTAGGATTTAATGGACGCCAAATCTTTTCCGTTGGTAGCTTTTGGTGGGTGGTGTGTTTTGTTGTGCTGAACGAGCCCGTTGTCACCTCTCGCCCACCACTACTTGTCCGTGTTGCTTGAATGGGATTGAATCTCTTGAGTATTTATTTAGAGATTGTAGCTTTGTTAGACAATTATGGAGGGAGCTACACATGGAGATCTTCGTTCATGATTTTTATGATCTTCCCGTTGCTTCATGGCTTCGAGGTAATTTTCTTTCCACTCATTTCTTTAATAATAATTGTATATGGAGTAAGGTGTTTGTAGTGAGCATTTGGAATACTTGGAAGTGGTGTAATAAGAAGATCTTTGAGAGAGTAAAAGTCACGATGAATCGAGGAGCTCTAGTTCAATAGTTGGTTAAGGAGTTTATTCAGGTATGGACTAGGGCGTGATGCACGCAATGTGGCTAGGACTATTTTCTAGATTTCTTGGGAACCACCTACTCCAAGATCAATTAAGATCAACACGGATGGTTCGAGGCGTGGTGAAGGGCTTTCTACTACCGTGGGTTATAAATCATGAGGGAGAGTGGCTTGTAGAGTGTGGAGTCAACTTGGGATCATTTAGTGTACCTATGGCTGAACTACGGAGTGTACTACTTGGGATCATGTAGTACCTATGGCTAGTGGTGGGTCCCAAACATAAACCGCCAGTAAAGGCCAAACCTAAACCTAAACCGGCAATTATCAAACCGTCGGTTTAGGTTTAACCTAAACCGCCGGTTTGGCGGTTTGGCACATGAATTTTAAAAAAAAATTAATATATAAGTAACTAAGTATTTTATATTTTATACATTGAAGTATTGAACATTTTAAATTTATATTTTAATAAAAAAATTATGCATTTGTTAATCTTTGTACATTTTAAATTTTTAGTAAAGTTTTGTAGATTGAAATTTTACATAACTATCTTTTTATAATTTTTTTTACAATAGCATTATAATAGAATTACTAAGTAAATAAAAGAAAGCAACTAAAATAAAATTACTAACTAAAATACAACAAAACAAACTCAATTTTTTATACATTCAATTTTTTTTATTACATTAGCTTTTGAATAAAATAATTACTAAGTAAAAAAAATTACTAACTACAATAAAATAAAGCAACTAAAATAAAATTACTAACTAAAATACAACAAAGCAAACTCAATTTTTTATACATTCAATTTTTTTTCATTACATTAGCTTTTGAATAAAATAATTACTTAGTAAAAAAAATTACTAACTACAATAAAAGAAAGCAACTAAAATAAAATTACTAACTAAAATACAACAAAGCAAACTCAATTTATTATACGTTCAATTTTTTTTCATTACATTAGTATTTGAAATTTTGAATAGAACTAAATGAAAAAAAAAAGGAGAGGGCTTGAACCGGTTTCCCGGTTGCCTACGTATCCTCTTGGGGTTTAAGAGGAATCAAAGCCTACGTAGTTCTCTTACCTTTGCTTACCTTTTTTCGGACTTCCGAGTTGTTTTCGTAACCCCCTTACCTTTGCGCCTCGGACTCGGAAGTAGTGGCCGGATCATCGAAGTTGGAATCCGATTTTGAGTCATAAACGGGTACATTCCGTTATTTCCTCTTCTCCGCCCTTATCCAATCTTGAACACATTCTTGAGCCTCCAATTTATCGGGCTTCAATGGACTCCTCTTGTAGCTTAGCATGTTTCTTCCTTGACTAAAAGCTTGCTCCACGGCCACCGTTGATGCGGGGACGACCATAATTTGTTGTAGAATCTTGGCCAAGATTGGATACTTTGGGCCATCTTCTTCTAATATTGTAAAACTTCAAAGCTATCAATGTTACCATCAAAACTAAAAAGGAGTAGTTAGATAATCTTCAAATTCCGCACTTGCGGATGAATGTCTAGGTGTTTTTTTCTTTTAGATAAAATTTGTCTAACTTTAGAAAGAATAGAAGAAGAAGAAGAAGAAGAAGAAGAAGAAGAGGGTGGGGGAGTTGTTTGGGAAGAAGCAATAGCACTAGCACTTGTTTCAAATAAAGGAAGTAATTTACCAATGTTACGCTAAAAAGTGTGCACGCGATAAGCCTTAAATTTATACTCGTTATATTTATCCTAACTTCTAGCGCACCCGCAGTGTACGAGTCGTTTTTAGTATGGATAGTATTCCGAGGTCGAACACAAAGACTAAGGTGAAATTGATTCGGTTTTGTGATTAAGTTTAGTGAAGGTCTAAGGTTAAAAAAAAGGGGAAACAAAGAAATGAAAATCTCAATTGTTTTTGGTTGGTTTTTGGTGATCAATCAAAGATCACAATTCATGCAAAGTAAACAATCAAACTAACTAAAAATCAGCACAAATGGACAAACTAAACAAGATAATGATCAAGGAAAGAAAAAAAACGGATTCTAGGGGTCGGAAGTTCCGGTTATGGCATAGAACTCAAGTTATCTATCCATTCTTTGGATTAACTATGATATGTTGGGATTAAGTGTATCTAATTTGGGATCAATTACCGGGTAGGTCTCATGGTCCAACTAGTCCACATCCAAGGTCTTATTACCGGGTAAGTCTCTAAGAACCTAAGGATAGGAATTCTACACAAACCGGATTGTAAATTAGGGATCTAACCTATCCTTACCGGGTAAGTCTTGGAAAGGGAAGTCCTAAGCAACTATCCTAGCACATTTAATCCAATGGCGGCTTATTAGGCTCACCACTACCTAAGATTTGCTATTTTTAGACTCTAAGGGCAAGGATTACCGGGTAAGTCTCTCCTAACACTTAATCACTACACTAGGTCACCCTAGGGTAGGTTAAACTCAACAAAAACTTAGGGTTTCAACATTTTATGGATCTAAGGCAAGATCCTTCAAACTAGGGAGAATCACGGTTTGTTCTACCTAAACCACGGCCGTGGTTCGACAACTACCCGTGATTTCTAACAACAACTACGTTCATAAGCAAAAGTCATCCAAAGGTAAATCTAAGTCCGTCCTATCATAGCTCTAGCCATAACCATCCTTTCCTTACCCTAGAACCACATCAATTTAGCCTACAACATTCATAATGGAAATCGAAACAAACAAACATAAAATCATAGCATTCATTGCAAGATAATGAAAGAAAAGAGATGAACAAGTGAACTTCAAAAACAAACCAATCTGAAAATAGAATTAGAGCAACTTACAACCCTTCCAAAAGAAGGTTCAAGGGTTCACAAAACTCTAGAAATAGAATCCGAAATACAAGAAAGCTATGGTGTGTGTTCTTCTCCTCCTCTTCAATGGATCCCTTCTTCTTCTCTTTGACACTTTCCTTCCTAGAAAAATCTTCTTCTTTGGAGAATATATTTGTTAGAGAGAAATGGATAATGGATGAGCTGCTCCCAAACTACCCCAGCTGCCTCTAACAACCCATGAAGGACCACTTTTATAACAAATCTTGCATGAGCTGGCCATGAGAGTCGTGGCACAGTTGTCACGAGAATCTGGCAAAATCCACGGTCATTTCCACGGCCGTGGTTCGTCAGAGAACCGTGATTTTATGCAGAAACTTCGCCTTGGATCATTAAGCTGTGATTTGGTGCATGGCTAGTGTTGGTAAGGCTCCATGAGTCCTCCTCAGCCCTAGGCTTGTGTCCTAATGCGTCCGGGAGTGTGTCATCTAAATGAACGATCCTCAAACGCATCGTTTAAGCTCCTAAACTTCCCGAAATACCTACAAAACGCGCACAAGTCCGTGTAGACGTCTATCTCGACAAAATACGTGAATTGGGTGCAAAACGTCTTGGACTAATGCTAGATCATGCATGAATGAGCGAGAATTCTATCTAAATGTACACCTAAAACTATGTTATAAATCGTGTTATCAAAATACCCCATACTTAAGGTTTGCTCGTCCCCGAGCAAATTCCCAACTATAGACTAAGAGATGACATGATTTATGTATGCAGAAAAATGGCAAAATCTTTTTGGGTTTTGTGCTTCTACTATTGGATCACCTTCATAGTCATGATCAATGGCAATTTGATAAGCAATTATGTATCAAACAAGAAAAGCATGGAAAGACAATTGTACTTAACTCAAATCATGCATGAAATGTGAGGATGAAGAGGTCAAGAAGATCAAGAGTCTATCCAATCTAGATTACTAAGTCTTACAAACATGCAAGTAGGTCATAAGGACTTGTGACATAAAAGGCCAAGAAACGTTGCAATTGGGTGGGGAATTCTCTAGGTTATGTGATGCTAATCCGGGAATGGAACTAACTCCACATCCTTGTCCTCGATCAACTTCCCCCAAGTGTATATTTTTCCCTATCTTACTTTCTTTTCTTTTTTCTTTAACTCATTTTTGAGACAATGGCATTGGTGTACAATAGCCGAAACCTCGGTGATTAGCCATCCTCGGGCTTTTTCTCTTTTTCGAGGTGCATCCACACCGGGCACACATACCAAAGCTCGTTAGGGCTATTGGTTCATTTGATTTTGGCAAGGCACCAACACCCGATTATGTGAAGTGTATCGAGTTACTTGTCATTTAAACCAACGCCCCCAAACCTATATTTTGGCTACACTTCCACAATAATTTCAGCATTTCATTCACGACATTCTTTTCATTACATCTTCACCCCGCACTTGCTTTTCACACATTTCAACACACTAGCATGCTCCTATTCCCGGATGGGTTTAAAGGAGGTCGATTTTATATCAATTGAGGTGCTCAAGCAATCATGATCAAGATGAGAAGTAGAGAAAAATGAAATGCCTCATTCATTCCTAGATGGTATGCAAGAACTATCATGTAATTTCGACTTTCAATACTCAATCCATTCTAGGCAGTCATCATGATCACAAGTCATTCATAGAATTTAAGAGAAGTAATTCAAGTCCACATATGCATTTATCAATTCAACACATAAGGCCATCCTTAGCCAATCACAAGACAAGTTTCATCATTAGGATCATATCCAAGCCTAGAAAGCACAAAAATTTTTAAATTTTCTGATTTTTATGGAATTTTTGTTTTAAGTATGTACAATGCAAGACATGTAAAGATTTTAAACTATTCTAGATGCTCATCATGCAAAGGATCATGCAAACCCCACCCCATACTTAGAAACACATTGTCCCCAATGTGTAAATGAAGTAGAGAGAGTGAAAGAAGGTTCTCACAATGTAAAATTGTTTGCTATGGTATTTGGGAATTCTCAAGTGAATTGATGTTGGATGATCCTTTCAACCATGGTAGAGAGCTCTAAGCATCCTTCAAAGCTTCGGAACCCGCGCTAGGCACCGCTAGCCGTCCAAGTTCCGCGTCCGCTCCACCCATAATTGGTGAGGGTTTCATCATCATCATTTTCATTGCCAAGAAAGG
>BSUD01000007.1:113795629-113841111 GCA_033239045.1 Fagopyrum esculentum | reverse complement strand
TCGGGAGCGTCTATTCGAGGTGAAGCGGGGCAATCATGTCTACCGGGGTTCCCGGAATATACTTCTTCAAGCGATGCCCATTCACCTTGAAATTTCCACAATGCTCCCCTCCTATTTCAATAGCTCCATGGGGAAAGATCTTCTTCACCACATATGGCCCGGTCCATCTTGATTTGAGCTTTCCGGGAAAGAGCCTTAGCCTTGAGTTGAAGAGAAGGACAAGATCTCCTTCGCTCAACTCCTTTGGAATGATCCTCTTGTCATGCCACCTTTTGGTTCTCTCCTTGTAGATCCGGGCATTCTCATAAGCTTCCAACCGGAGCTCCTCAAGGGCGTTTATATCAAGCAACCTCTTTTCTCCCGCTTCCTTGAGGTCAAAATTTAGCCACTTAATGGCCCAATAAGCTCTATGCTCCATTTCCACCGGAAGATGGCAAGACTTGTCATAGACCAACTTGTAGGGAGTGGTTCCAATTGGTGTTTTGAAGGCGGTTCTATATGCCCATAGTGCATCATTGAGCTTCATAACCCAATCCTTCCTTGTCCTAGACACCGTCTTCTCGAGGATGACCTTGATCTTTCGGTTGGAGATCTCCACTTGACCACTAGTTTGGGGATGGAAGGTGTTGCCACCTTATGAGTCACCCCATACTTGGCCAAAAGTGCTCCAAAGTTCCTATTTGTAAAGTGCTTCCCTCCATCACTAATGATTACTCTTGGTGTTCCAAACCTAGGGAAGATCACCCGGTTGAAGAGTCGCACTACCACCTTGGCATCATTCGTAGGAGAGGCGATTGCCTCTACCCATCTTGACACATAGTCCACCGCCAATAGGATGTAGAGATTGCCACATGAAGAAGGGAATGGTCCCATGAAGTCTACACCCCACACATCAAAAATCTCAACTTCTTGGATGTTATTCAAGGGCATTTCATTCCTTCTTGAGATGTTCCCCGTCCTTTGGCAAGCATCACATGCCGCTACAAAACCTTGCACATTTCTAAACAAGTTAGGCCAATAAAAACCGGATTGCAATACCTTTGCACACGTCTTGTGTGAGCTAGCATGGCCTCCGCATGGTAAGGAGTGACAATGCCGGATCACACTCTCCACTTCATCTTCCGGTATGCATCTCCTAAGCACCCCATCCGGGCCTCTCTTGAATAGAAGTGGCTCACTCCAATAGTAATGCCTTACATCGTTGAAGAACTTCTTCCTTTGTGCATATGTAAATCCGGGAGGCACTTCCTCACACACTAAGTAGTTCACGATGTCGGCGTACCATGGCTCACTTCCTCTAGCCACTTGGAACAAGCATTCCTCCACCATTTGCAATTGTTCATCCCGGAATGAATCATCTATTGGGATGTTGTCTTTCCCAAGCTCCAATGGTGGGAGTCTACTAAGGTGATCCGCCACGGAGTTCTCGGATCCCTTCTTATCTCGTATCTCCAAATCAAACTCTTGAAGAAGAAGGATCCACCGAATCAACCTTGGTTTGGCATCCTTCTTTGTAAGTAGATAACGGATTGCCGCATGATCCGTATAAACTATGACCTTCGCTCCAACAAGGTATGAGCGGAACTTCTCAAATGCATACACCACCGCTAACAACTCCTTCTCGGTAGTAGCATAATTGAGTTGGGCGTCATCTAGCGTCTTGCTAGCATAATAAATAGCGTGAGTACACCCTTCTTTCCTTTGCCCTAAAACGGCCCCAACGGCCACATCGCTTGCGTCGCACATGATCTCAAATGGTAGACTCCAATCCGGAGGTTGCATTATAGGTGCGGAGATCAAGGCGTTCTTCAACCTACAAAAAGCTTCAAGACAATCCTTGGAAAAGACAAAATCAACATCTTTCATTAGTAGGTTAGTGAGAGGCTTAGAAATTTTAGAGAAGTCTTGAATAAACCTCCGGTAAAAACCGGCATGCCCTAAGAAACTCCTTACCCCTTTCACCGAGGTAGGTGGTGGCAACTTCTCTATCGTTTCAATCTTAGCCCTATCAACCTCAATGCCATGGTTAGACACCAAGTGTCCTAACACAATCCCTTCACTTACCATGAAGTGACATTTTTCCCAATTTAAGACAAGATTTGTCTCCTCACATCTTTGCAACACTAATGACAAGTTAGCCAAGCAATCATCGAAAGAAGAACCATAAACAGAGAAATCATCCATGAACACTTCCATGATATTTTCTATGTATTCCGAAAAGATAACCATCATACACCTTTGAAAGGTGGCGGGTGCATTACACAACCCAAATGGCATTCTCCTATATGCAAAGGTACCCCATGGACATGTAAAAGTCGTTTTCTCTTGGTCATCGGGTGGATAGGGATTTGGAAGAATCCACTATATCCATCTAGATAGCAAAAATGAGAGTGTTGAGCTAACCTTTCTAGCATTTGGTCAATGAAGGGGAGGGGGAAGTGATCTTTCCTAGAGGCCATGTTCAATTTCCTATAATCAATGCACATCCTCCACCCCGTAACCGTCCTAGTCGGTATTAGTTCATTGTTCTCATTAGTTACTACCGTCATTCCACCCTTCTTAGGCACTACATGAACGGGGCTAACCCACTTACTATCCGAGATAGGGTAGATAATTCCCGCATCTAGCAACTTAATGATTTCCTTTTTGACCACCTCTTTCATTATAGGATTCAATCTCCTTTGATGTTCAATAGAGGGTTTGTGGTTATCTTCCATCATTATCTTATGCATGCACAAAGATGGCTTAATGCCAACCAAATCATCAATAGTATAACCAATGACTTTCCTATGCAATCTTAGTTCATGCAGCAATTTAGCAAGTTCATCATCACTCAAGCATGCATTAACAATCACAGGATATGTAGAATTATCACCAAGAAATGCATACTTTAGATGAGAGGGAAGGGGTTTAAGTTCAAGTGAGGGAGGACCTCTATCGGTTGAAGACGATCCAAATAAGGTTGGATGAGATGAATCCAAAGCAAAGGAAGACTCCCCATGGCTCCTAGAAGCTTGATCATCATCAAGAGCTGATTCAGGGAAAACCACGGTTGGAAACACGGGTTGCTCATCTTCCACGGCCGTGGTTCTTGCCAAGCTTGCTTCTCGGAGTTGTCCAGAAAGTTTGACGGCCGTGGAACTTAAATCTCGACCGTGGAACTTGCAGCTGTTCACCACCTCTTCGTGGCTCTCAAATCCAACTCTTGGCTCCTCTTCCAAGGCTTCCAAGGCCTTGATCTCTTCATTGCAGGCATCTACAACACCTTCCTCCATCATACTTAAGGTGAGAACCTTTTCCAAAGGATCCTTGATCAAGATCGAGCTCACAATTTCTCTAGATTCTTCTTGCTCGACTATGTTGAAGATATCTTCATCGAGGGTTGGCCCTTTCATCATTGTGGACAGCTTGAACTTGATGTTTTTTTCCCAGATGTTGAAGGAGAGAGTCCCGTTCTTGTAATCCACTAAGCATCCGGAAATGGCTAGAAAAGGTCATCCTAAGATGATAGGAACCGGATAATCCGCCGGAATGTCCAACACTACAAAATCAATAGGCACGTAGAAACCTCCTAGCTGCACCGGAATGTCCTCTAGAATCCCAACCGGATGAGTGATAGAACGGTCCGCCATATAGAGGGTCATCTTGACCGGCTTTGGCTCTCCTAGTCCGACCTTGTTGCTAAGTGCAAGCGGTATGATGCTTACACTCGCCCCAAGATCACAAAGGGCCTCGTACTTCACATCTCCCACTCCTATTGGGACGCAAAAAGAGCCCGGATCCCTTAGCTTGGGAGGCATCTCTTCCTTCATGGTTTGGATCAATTCCGAGGATCTCTTGGTCATTCTTATCTCCCCATACTCCTCCAACTTCCTTTTGTTGGAGAGTATTTCCTTCAAAAACTTGCCATATGCCGGCATTCCTAAAATGGCATCCATGAACGGAATGTTAATATGTAACTTGGACATTAGTTCAAGGAACTTACCAAAATGATTGTCTAAACGAGCTCTCGCTCTTGATTGTGGGAATGGTAGTGGTGGCTTGTATGGAGGCGGTGCCACATAGGTTGGCTCTACATCCTTGCTCTTGCCTCCATCTTCTTGCTTTCTTCCCTCTTCTACCACTATTTGCTTTCCCTTAGCTTGGTCCTTGGGCAAAGGATCCTTCATACTCAACCCACTCCTTGTTGTCATAGCCAACACTTGGCCCCTTGGGTTGTCTTCAGTTCTTCCGGGAAGCTTTCCCGGATCTCTATGTGCTTCACCCGCCTTTTGAAAGACTTGTGCTTCCAAGACCTTTTGAGCCTTAGAAATTGAAGTCACGGTGCTCTCGAGTCCACTCAACCTTCCTAGCAATTGCTCAAACATGACTTCGGTCCTATCCTTTGAAGGTTGAGAAAAACCGGGTGGAGACTCTTGTGAAGCTCTTTGTGGTGGAGTTGTGCTTGTGGAGGCGGGAGGGTTCAAGGCTCCATCCGGGTTAGAGTAAGAAAATCCGGGATGGTTGTGGTTGGGCCGGTAATTGTTGAATTGCCGGTTGTTGTTGAAATTTCTTGGGCCTTGGTAATTGTTGAAGTTGCCCCTTCCCATATAATTCACATCCTCCTCCTTGGAAGACAAGTTAGCTTGTGGAAGCACTTGAGGAGTTGCTTGGCTCTTCAAGGTTGTAGTACACAACTCTCTCAAGGATTTCAACTCGTTGTTGATGGCGTCAAGCTTGAAATTGCTCATGGTGACTTCGCTCACCTCATATGCTCCCGCCTTTCTTCCTTCACTCTTCCTATGAGAGTACTTCTCAATCACTAGAGCTTGCTTCTCCACAAACTCCCAAGCATCATCTACATGTTTCTCCATAAATGTCCCACCGGAAAGAGATTGAAGCTTGAATTGGCTATCTTCATCAAGTCCCTTGAAATAGATTTCCAATAGCTCAATTTTCGGTATGCCATGGTGTGGACAATCTAGGAGAAGGTCTTTGAATCTCTCCCAAGACTTGAACAAACTTTCTCTATCCCTCATCACGAAGGCATTGATCTTCCCTCTTAATTCGGTGGTCTTGGAAGGTGGGAAGAACTTGGTCAAGAACTCGGTTGTCATCTCCTCCCAAGTACCAACTCGCCCTTGTGGAATAGATTGATACCAAGCCAAGGCTTTATCCTTAAGAGAGAAGGAAAAAGCCCTAAGCTTATGGTTGTTGCTCTCCAATCTTGGCGGCCTAAGAGTCTCCATCAAAATCTCGTAGTTCATCAAATGTTGGTGAGGAGACTCTCCTTCCATCCCTCCAAATTGATTATGCCGGATCATTTGTAGAACTTGAGGGCGGAGCTCATAGTTGTGGGTTGCGGGATCTCCTAGATTCACACCCGATCGGTGTGCTCTTTGTGCCGGATCCATACGTCTCCCTAGGGTTTGTGGCTCCTCAATAGCAATGGGAACAACCCTAACATTGGCCGCCGGCTGCGGTTGTGGTGGAGGAGGTGGAGGTTGTCGGCGATTAAGCTCTCCTTGAACAAGGGCTTGCCTAATCTCTTCAATCTCCCTCCTAGTTTCCTCTTGCCTCTCATTGGCAAGTCTCCTTTCTTCCTCCAAGAGCTCATCTCTTAGCCTTATTTGTTCTAAGGCTTCATCCAACTCAGCTTGAAGATTTCTACCGGCCATCTCTTTCTCTTTTCGGATGTTCTTGGATCTAGATCGAAGGGTTTTCTCCGGTTCGGGATCGAATGGAGCTAAATCCTTGCCACGAGATCTTCGCATACACCTAAAGAGTAATAGATGTCCTGAAAAGCAAAGACACCAACCAAAGAGAGATCAAAAGCAACAAGAAAGATCTACACTAAAAACAATCACAAAATAGACTCAATCTAGACCTAGTCCCCGGCAACGGCGCCAAAAACTTGTTACGCTAAAAAGTGTGCACGCAATAAGCCTTAAATTTATACTCGTTATATTTATCCTAACTTCTAGCGCACCCGCAGTGTACGAGTCGTTTTTAGTATGGATAGTATTCTGAGGTCGAACACAAAGAATAAGGTGAAATTGATTCGGTTTTGTGATTAAGTTTAGTGAAGGTCTAAGGTTAAAAAAAAGGGGAAACAAAGAAATGAAAATCTCAATTGTTTTAGGTTGGTTTTTGGTGATCAATCAAAGATCACAATTCATGCAAAGTAAACAATCAAACTAACTAAAAATCAGCACAAATGGACAAACTAAACAAGATAATGATCAAGGAAAGAAAAAAAACGGATTCTAGGGGTCGGAAGTTCCGGTTATGGCATAGAACTCAAGTTATCTATCCATTCTTTGGATTAACTATGATATGTTGGGATTAAGTGTATCTAATTTGGGATCAATTACCGGGTAGGTCTCATGGTCCAACTAGTCCACATCCAAGGTCTTATTACCGGGTAAGTCTCTAAGAACCTAAGGATAGGAATTCTACACAAACCGGATTGTAAATTAGGGATCTAACCTATCCTTACCGGGTAAGTCTTGGAAAGGGAAGTCCTAAGCAACTATCCTAGCACATTTAATCCAATGGCGGCTTATTAGGCTCACCACTACCTAAGATTTGCTATTTTTAGATTCTAAGGGCAAGGATTACCGGGTAAGTCTCTCCTAACACTTAATCACTACACTAGGTCACCCTAGGGTAGGTTAAACTCAACAAAAACTTAGGGTTTCAACATTTTATGGATCTAAGGCAAGATCCTTCAAACCAGGGAGAATCACGGTTTGTTCTACCTAAACCACGGCCGTGGTTCGACAACTACCCGTGATTTCTAACAACAACTACGTTCATAAGCAAAAGTCATCCAAAGGTAAATCTAAGTCCGTCCTATCATAGCTCTAGCCATAACCATCCTTTCCTTACCCTAGAACCACATCAATTTAGCCTACAACATTCATAATGGAAATCGAAACAAACAAACATAAAATCATAGCATTCATTGCAAGATAATGAAAGAAAAGAGATGAACAAGTGAACTTCAAAAACAAACCAATCTGAAAATAGAATTAGAGCAACTTACAACCCTTCCAAAAGAAGGTTCAAGGGTTCACAAAACTCTAGAAATAGAATCCGAAATACAAGAAAGCTATGGTGTGTGTTCTTCTCCTCCTCTTCAATGGATCCCTTCTTCTTCTCTTTGACACTTTCCTTCCTAGAAAAATCTTCTTCTTTGGAGAATATATTTGTTAGAGAGAAATGGATAATGGATGAGCTGCTCCCAAACTACCCCAGCTGCCTCTAACAACCCATGAAGGACCACTTTTATAACAAATCTTGCATGAGCTGGCCATGAGAGTCGTGGCACAGTTGTCACGAGAATCTGGAAAAATCCACGGTCATTTCCACGGCCGTGGTTCGTCAGAGAACCGTGATTTTATGCAGAAACTTCGCCTTGGATCATTAAGCTGTGATTTGGTGCATGGCTAGTGTTGGTAAGGCTCCATGAGTCCTCCTCAGCCCTAGGCTTGTGTCCTAATGCGTCCGGGAGTGTGTCATCTAAATGAACGATCCTCAAACGCATCGTTTAAGCTCCTAAACTTCCCGAAATACCTACAAAACGCGCACAAGTCCGTGTAGACGTCTATCTCGACAAAATACGTGAATTGGGTGCAAAACGTCTTGGACTAATGCTAGATCATGCATGAATGAGCGAGAATTCTATCTAAATGTACACCTAAAACTATGTTATAAATCGTGTTATCAAAATACCCCATACTTAAGGTTTGCTCGTCCCCGAGCAAATTCCCAACTATAGACTAAGAGATGACATGATTTATGTATGCAGAAAAATGGCAAAATCTTTTTGGGTTTTGTGCTTCTACTATTGGATCACCTTCATAGTCATGATCAATGGCAATTTGATAAGCAATTATGTATCAAACAAGAAAAGCATGGAAAGACAATTGTACTTAACTCAAATCATGCATGAAATGTGAGGATGAAGAGGTCAAGAAGATCAAGAGTCTATCCAATCTAGATTACTAAGTCTTACAAACATGTAAGTAGGTCATAAGGGCTTGTGACATAAAAGGCCAAGAAACGTTGCAATTGGGTGGGGAATTCTCTAGGTTGAGTTCAACGAGTTCCAATATCTTTTGAAAAAGCAATCGGATGAACATTTTTTTCTATACAAGTTGATCTCCATTTTCTTCTTAAGTCGGTTGAATGCCAAATTTGTTCAATTACTTCGGTTATAGTTTCTAACATTTCATGTAAAACTTTTAGGCCATCTTGAACACATAAATTGAAAATATGACATGCACATCTTTGGTGAGTAAAAGAAGTTTTTATAAGTTGACCCGCATTCCCCACCAAATGGTTAAAGCGCGGGTGTTAGCGGAAGCATTATCAAATGAGTATGAAAAAACACGATTTTGTAAATTAAATTCTTGTAAAACCGTTCTTATTAAATTAGCAATGTTGGCGGCACTATGTCTTTCATTAAAGTGGCGAAATGCAATAACAAATTTATGCAAGTACATATCATTATCGATAAAATGAAAAGTGATGCCCATGTAAAAATATTTTTGTGATAAAGTACTCCAAATATCACTACAAATTGAAACTTGATGCGAAAAAGTTTGTAAAACCGTAAGAATTTTTTGTTTCTTTTGTTCATAAGATTGAGAAATTAATTTCGATATTTGTTTACGAGAAGTTGGTTTAAAAGCCGGTTGAAGAAAAGTAGTGTTATATTCTCTTACATTATTAGATTCCGCATAAGAAAATGGAAAAGCTTCGGATGCAATTAAGTTGGCTAATCCTAAAGATTCATCAACATGATAAGTAAATAAAGAAGATTGAGAGGAAGAGGATGTAAACCCGTGGAACAATTGAGTTTGTCCCCGTGTTATTCCGAGCTTCTCCGGATGAGTCTTTTGCATGTGGGTTTGCAAAGTCCCGTATCCGCCCTTCGCCTTCCACTTGTACACCTTTGGACAATAATTGCACGAAACTTGGCAATAATCGTCCATCACCGAACCCTTCTTGTAATGCTTCGTGAATATGTCGGAGGTGAGCATTTTCGGTGGAAGGGCTTGTCGGAATGACCCTTCACCTTGTGGAACTTGTGACATTTCCGAATCCGGCATTTGAGTCTCGCTTTCTTGTGTTCTAGGAAAGAAAGCGGGACTCGGAGTGAAGTCGTAGTCGCTTTGGTGATCCGGGTTTGCCATTTTGAAAGATCGAGAATACGAGAAAGAGAATACGAGATGGAGATTGAGAGTAGTAGTAGATAGATGAGAATGTTGGTGTGAGATAAATGGAAGAATTGTATGGTATTTATAGGAATTGTGGGTAGTTAATTTTTTTTAATTAAACTAATATTACAAAACTAAAAATAAAAAATAAAAAATAACACACCCAACGGCTCTTAGAGCCGTTGAGATGTGCGGCCCACCGGCTATTAGCCGTTGTGGGCCAAAGAGCCGTTGGCAATGCCAACGGCTCTTTTTTTTTGCCAAACCGCCGGTTTAGGCTTTAAAAATTAAAAAAATAAATAAAAAAAGGTCCGAACCGCCGGTTTAGGTTTGGTCTAGAGCCAAACCTAAACCGAAACCGTAAACCCCCGGTTCAACCGAACCGGCGAACCTAAACCGCCGGTTTGGCGGTTTGGTTTGAACCGGACCCAACTCTACCTATGGCTGAATTATGGAGTGCACTACATGAGTCAATTTGGGATCATGTAGGGTAATCTTGGAATCTGACTCTCAACTAGTAATCACACTCTTGGCTCGGTCTCCTCCCCATCATCACCCTCTCTCTAGCATGATACGTCGGTGTCATAACTTTTTGCCAAGGGACTGATGTATCCAATTCCGTTATGTCTACCGCGAGGCGTAAACGTGTGTAGATTTTTTTAGCTAGTATTGCTTGTAACTTGCGTATTAGCTTATTAGCTTAAGTGTATTGATTGACCCTCTTGATGGTATTATGGACCTTTTATCTCATGATGTAAGAGTTAGGCTATCCTCCGAGTGAAGATCACTTAGCCGCTTTTTTTATACATGGAATACGCGACTAGATGTGTGGATGGTACCGAACCTCCTTTAAACAAAAATAAAAAATAAAAAATATTTTACTTTTTAAAAATAAAATCATACACCACGAATTGTGAGTCAGATACTTAAAGTTGACTAGGCAAACCGCACGTGATTTGATCCGTTATATATGTAAGTTGTAATCAAGTAGGGCATGCTGGAACATCAAGAAGGAAACGTTGGAACATTTATATCGGTTTGTGAACAAATTTAATTGTGCATGCGGGTTCATCAGTTGTAAAAGCGTTATAAAAATCGAGAAGGGACTATTGATTTAGTTTTATTCAATTGTTATGTACTAGCAATTAAAAGTTTTTCGTAAGAGTAAACTAAAGTGAAACATATTTCTTTTATTCAATTTTATTTAATTGAAATATACCTAAATGTATATTGTCCTGCATATTAGCTTATTAGCTTAAGGGCCCGTTTGGTTTGAACTCCAGAATCGAAAACGGAATGGAAACGAATCTAGAACATATGTATACCCTTGTTCATGAAAGTTTTTGGAATCATTCCTTGTGATTTGAAGTAATTGAGGTTGAATTTGATTACTTTTGATACCTTATAGGGTAACAAAATATGGGGATATAAATGTATTTTGCATGTAAACACAAGGAATGATTCCATAGAATTTCATGAATAAGGATATACATATGGACTAAATTCGTTTCCATTCCGTTTCCGTTTCCGGAGTTGGAACCAAACGGGCCCTAAGTGTATTGATTGACCCTCTTGAGGGTATTATTGATCTTTTATCTGATGATGTAAGACTCAGGCTAACCTCCGAGTGAAGATCACTTAGCCGCTTTTTTTATACATGGAATGCGAGACTAGATACGTAGAGGGTACCGAACCACCTCCTTTAAACAATTTTTTTTTTTTTTTACTTTTTTAAAAATAAATCCTACACCACGAGTTGTGAGTCAGATACTTAAAGTTGACTAGGCAAACCATACTTGCAAAGCACGCCCGCGATTTGATCTGTTATATATGCGAGTTGTAATCAAGTAGGGTACGCTGGAACATCAAGAAGGAAACGTTGGAACATTTATATGGGTTTGTGAATAAATTTAATTGTGCATGCGGGTTGATCAGTTGTAAAAGCGTTATAAAAATCGAGAAGGGACTGTTGATTTAGTTTTATTCAATTGTTATGTACGAGCAATTAGAAGTTTTTCGTAAGAGTAAACTAAAGAGAAAACTATTTCTTTTATTCAATTTTATTTAATTAAAATATACCTAAATGTCTATTGTCATCAAATCGATCACAATAAACTTGTTAAAATTTTACTCCATGATATCTTAGAATTTCTTCTCTTCTCTTGGCTAAGTAATCACAAATTCATTTGAATTCTCAATTTAGTGAACAAAATTGTCACAACTACAAGCATAAAAGTTTTTAAAGAAGGTGAAAAATGTAATCACCTCCTATAACAAGGTTGTAGAAAAGTTAATGGCCCATAACTTGTTTAGATAGCTTCAAAAGCAACTGCTTTGATCAGAATAAACACAACTCATGAAACTATACAACAACGTATCATGTTTACAATTGAAAGTTATAATCAATCAATCAAGGCACTTACAGACCCACAACCATAATACACAAAAACACACACACGGAAGCTTATTGTCAACAAATGTACCAAAACAAGATGATCAAAACAAAACTTGCAAACACTAGATGGCTCGTTGCTTCTCAACATCTGAGCTAATTGGATTGCCATCTCTGTACTTTACATAGAATTCCTGTGAATTCAATGGATTTAATTAGACAAATTCAAGGAGAGCAGTCTTTTAGTCAAATTAAAGGGTCAGCTGTAAAAGAGAGTGTACCAGATAAGCTCAATTTCCTTTGCTTAATTCGATCTTTGAATAGAGCACTCGTTTACTCACGCAGATATCATCGTTCATGATTTTTATGATCTTCCTTTGTTCATGGCTTCGAGGTAATCTTCTTTCCACTTGTTTCTTTAATTTTAATAATTGTATGCGGAATTAGGTGTTTGCAGTGAGCATTTGGAATACTTGGGAGTGACGTGATAAGATCTTAGAGGGAGTTCAAGTCGTGGTGAATCGAGGAGCTCTAGTTCAACAGCTGGCTAAGGAGTTTATTCAGGCATGGACTAGGGTGCATGATGCACACAATGTAGCTAGGGCTATTTTCCCGATTGCTTGGGAACCACCTACTCCAGGATAAGTTAAGATCAGCACGTGTGGTTTGAGGCTATTTTCCCGATTGCTTGGGAACCACCTACTCCAGGATAAGTTAAGATCAGCACGTGTGGTTTGAGGCGTGGCGATGGGCTTTCTACTACTGCAGGTTTAGTTATAAATCATGAGGGAGAGTGGCTTCTGGGGTTTGGAGTCAACTTGGGATCATGTAGTGTACCTATGACTGAAATATGGAGTGTACTACATGGTCTTAAGCTTGCATGAGAGCGTGATTACCGTAGTGTAATCTTGGAATCTGACTCTCAGTTAGTAATCACACTCTTGGCTCGGTCTCCTCCCCATCATCATCCTCTCTCGTTAGTATGGTACGTCGGTGTCATGACTTTTTGTGAAGGGACTAATGTATCTAGTTGTGCCATGCCTACCACGGGGGTGAATAAGTGTGCAGTTTTTTTTAGCTAGTTGTGCTTATAACTTGCCTATTAGCTTAAGTGTATTTATTGACCCTCTTAAGGCTATTATGAACCTTTTATCTGCTGATGTAAGGGGTCAGACTATCCTCCGAGTGATTATTACTTAGCCGCTTTTTTATATATAGAATGCGCGACTAGATGCACGGAGGGTACCGAACCTCCTTCAAACAAAAAACTAAAACTATGCGACTTTTTTTAAAAAATAAATCCGAAACCACGAGTTGTGAGTCAAATACTTAAAGTTGATAATGAAAACCGTGCGTGCGAGCACGCACGTGATTTGATCTGTTATATATGCGAGATGCAATCAAGTAGGGTACGTTGGAACTTGGAGAAGGAAACATTGGAACATTTGTACCGGTTTGTAAATAAATTTAGTTGGGCACCCCGGTTGATCAATTGGAAAAGCGAGTTATAATAGAGAAGGGACTGCTGGTTTAGTTTTATTCAAGTGTTATGTACAAGCAATTAAAAGTTTTACATAACAGTAAATTACAGTGAAACTATTTCTTTTATTCAATTTTATTTAATTGAAATATACTTAAATTTGTCGTCAAATCCATCACAATAAACTTGTTAAAATTTTCCTCCGTGGGATCTTATATTTTGTTCTCTTCTCTTGGCTAAGTAATCACAAATTCATTACGTGCACTTCAATTCTCAATTTAGTGAACCAAATTGTCACAACTACAAGCATGAAAGTTTTATTGAAGCTTAAAAAAAAATGTAATCACCTCCTATAGCAGGGTTGATGCGCGTGATCTAAATGATTGAATTCAAGAAAACCCTTTCAAAATGTACAAGACGGTAATAGAAAGCACCATTGCTCAATAGATTAGACACTAATTGATGATCAGAAAAGTTAATGGCCCATAACTTGCTTAGATACACAAAAATACACACACATAAGCTTACTGTCAACAAATGTACCAAAACAAAATGATCAGAACAACAACGTGCAAACAGTGGATAGCTCGTTGCTTCTCAACATCTGAGCTAATTGGATTGTCATCTCTGTACTTTATATAGATTTTTTGTGAATTCAATGGACTTAATTAGAGAAATTCAAGTAGAGCACTCTTTTAGTCAAATTAAAGGACCAGCTTTAAAAGAGAGTGTACCAGATAAGCTCGATTTTCTTCTGTGTTTACAGTTCCATGGAAAACAAAGTAGTTCATGTCTGTCAGGGTACAAACAACATCAAACATCAGCTTAATTCGATCAATGACTAAACATTAATAATATAGTAGCCCCAGTCGATCCAATTTTGAACTGTGATGACAGGGGTATTGAGAAGCATCCCACCCATGGATGTCCCATTAAGAACAGGCTTCAACATAGTTAAGATAGCATGTCAAACAAATATTAAGGATGCATCTAATTACGAATTAGGAAGAAGGCAAACTCATAAATTCTTAAAGGGTAAAAAACAAAAGCCTAAATTTTTCAAGAAGATAAGTAAGCAACCTATGACATAGTAGATGACTTGGACATTATTTTTTGCCATTTGATCTTTGAACACCCTTTTCTCAACAAGACATCCTAACAAGCTATTTGCATAGAAGTGGTTCACTAATACATTTTTCTAGTAGAACATCAAGCATCCAAAATGTGTCTTTCTCTGTCTTCATGACAAGCATCCAGTAACACAATTCAAGCCCTGTAAATCAAGGTGTGATGATTATAGGATTTCTCTCATGACAATTGTCATTTATGTATTTTACTCTAAATGTATTCACTGCCTTTGTCCTGCATATTTATTAATTAATCACCTCAATGAGGAGTAAGTACTCCTCCATTAAGTAACCACTTCCATTTTCACAATTGGGTCTTTTGGTCTGCTTTCAGACCAGAACTTTACTTGGATTTAATGTGAACGCACGGGAAGAAAGGCCTAAGATTTGGAATGTTTATCTATCCACCAAACTAACTTAAATAATTTGAAATATTTTGCTGCTAAGCATGTATACGCAATGTACTTAAAAGTTGCTACCAAATAAGAAAAAGCAAAAGGATAAATCTCAGGAGACAAAAGTTCACAGGTTTTCTTATGCTATCTACAAGCTGATTGCTTCAATCCAGCTCAAACCCTCCAAGGTTTGTTGTTTTTTGATTGTCATTCTTTCCTTTCCTGCAATCTATTTTCCGCGGCAGTTAACAACTTGTACAAGACTTCCAATCGATTTGTAAAGAGGCAATGGGAAATGAAGCGTTATGGGACTCGAAATGAAGTTGAAAGCTCAATGTTTTCATACAATAATAGTGAATTAGTCACCTTGGAATTGAGTTGCTTGTACAACCAATGCACACATGAGTGCCAAAGACTCAACAAATGAGCAGGAGGCTAAAAAGAGAATTTGGGAGATCAACAAAGAAATTACACTCATAAGAACCTCTAAAAACACCATGTCGTCATCCAATAAACAATCAAGAAGATAACAACATCCACAATAGATAAATCTGCACAATGGAGTTCTCGAAGAAAAAAAGAATGAACGAAGAAGAAAAAAGCTTACAGAAGAATGGAAGAACACCTTACCAACACATCTATGGCGTCTTCCCGCAACGAATTTCAGACTCTTTAGTACATCCAGCAACACCTCCTTGGCGAGTTCTCTCCCTTCAAATTCAATGGAGGAATTCCCGATCCAGAGTGTGAATTCACTCTCATAATTGCCGAACAAAGCAATTTAGGGTTCCCGAAGTTAGAAACCGGTGTCATTTTCATCGATATGTCATCTTCGACTCCAACAAAGCTAATCTAACTGTGAATTGTATATTATCTAAGTTTAGCGAGAGGAAGCCTTTGATGACGATTGCGGTGTGGAATCTTGTAGTTACGACAGTTAAGAAACTGGAGACGATCAAACTTGACTCAGAAGAATCGAGTCTAACTACAGTTTGAGTCATTGCACACGAGATGATTGAACCGACAAAAGAAAACTCTAGGAAAAACGATGTTTCACACATCCAAAGCCGTGAAACCCTACAACCCCAAAAGAAAAGAAGGAGAGAAGAGGTTGAAGAGATGTCGGAGTCGGTGGAGATGGTGTCCGAGAATGCTCTTGATGGTGGCAATTCCTTCGATATCGGCTCTCATGTACCAAAGAAATCCGAAGTTTTAGAAGCATAAGGAAAAAAAATGGAATTCACTTGAACACCACAGTTAAATCGAAGCAATAAAACGTCGATTAGTAAAAATGTGAACTCACTAGGAAATCGAAGCAGTGAGTAAAAGGAAGAAATGAAACATCAATTAGTAAAGTTTGAGATCACTAGCACAAGTAAATCAATTTATTTGAACACCATAGGTAAATCACAATTTGATAATTATTGTATGGACTGAATTAAGCATGAAATCAACATAAAAAAATTAAAAACACATAATCAACACATATACTATACACATATACTATAAGGGTATGATTACCGAGGGTCCAGGGGGTGGTTCCTGTAATTTATATTAAAATTTGGTTCAGGAACGCGATTGAGAAGGTCTTCACAGGACCTGTTCTTGGCGTGGGGGACATGTGTTGCCCCCCATTGGCCGCTTTTAAGCGACTTTTGTATTTAAAAAAAATTACACCTTGCGCCACATGTCGCACTCTAATTGGCATGAGGCATGCAATGACACGTGGCGCGTTATTATTGGCGGATAATGGATGTTTAATTTATTAAAAATTCAATTTCCAGCTAAAATATTTTTAAAAAATAAAAAATTATTCCAAAATTTATAATTTTTTTTTATCTATCTATAGACACCCATTTTAAATATATTTAAAATAGTTTTTCAAAAAGCTTTGTTTATGGTAAAGTTTCTACTTGTAAAAATATCAAAATACAAAATAAATTAATAAATTTCATTTTAAGGTATAAGAATTATAAATAATGACATATTACTCCTTATTTTTGAAATATGTTAGGTCATTTTTAATTGCAATAATCTATCTCTTCATTGCTTATTGTATTGTTCATAGAGATAAATAATAAAATTAACCTAAATTTTGTTTTAAGGTATAAAAATGTAATAAATAATAAAACTAACCCGTATTCTTGTCTATATATAGTGAAGGTGTTGGGTCATTTTCAAACACCAAAACACATCTCTTATTTCTATATTCAATATTGATAATCATCCAAATTTTCAAAACTTTATGTAATGCTTTTTATGATTATTTTAATTAATTTAAGAAATTCTCATAGTTAAATATTATTTTAAGTTTAATTGAATAATTTTCAGTTAACGAAAAAAATTGAATAATTAGTTAATGTTATAATAATAGAAAGTTTGGTTAAAAAATATAGTTAACACAATTGTAACATTAAAAAGTTAATAGGGATATATTTGTAATATGGTATGAGGAAATAAATGGGTGGGGTGAGAAAAACGAGGTAAAACTTGAAATGAAGATCCATTAATAAACTAAAAAAGTTAAGTGATAAGATTTTGTTGAAGAAAAATTACAAAAGTGGTCCAAGACCTTGCTTTACAGACTCATTGATAAAGATGACCTAATTATATATCACAACACCGTCTAATATGTGTAAGAATGACTCTCCTAGTCCCGACTTGAGTTTGAGTTTTACTTCTCTTAGGATTTGTCCAAAACCCGTTATCCAACCGAGCACGAACCTAAAATTCAAAATCATGCATATTGCGTTCTAGCATTCCAATTCATACGTTAATATGCAATAATCACTTCCAAGGTTTCGAGAATATTTAAGTAGGGTCAAAAGACGTAAGTCGATCGACGGATGTCGAACTTCGACTCGTTAGACCCACTACAAAATAAAACCTCAATAGTCATGCTATTATCCATGCCATTGGAACGATTTGTGTAACTGAATACCACTTTTAAGCAACTAAATTCAGATTAGCAACAGAAATTGCAACAAATGACATAAGCATGACTAAAAGTGTCGTAACTAAATTTAATCACGGACCAGACATTGATAATTTTCACGGTTGTTTACAACAGTTTAACTGCTCCAAATAACAACAGATACGTGGTTGATAATAAATGTAACTTTTAGCCACAACTTGTTTACGGACTGACAGTTACAAATAATATTAATTACTTCAACGGATATAACAACAATCCATCCGTGGCCATACTTAAATATGATATAATATTCACCTACGATTACAACAACGTTACTCCAATTTAGGTGTTATGTTTATTGATCATATAAAACATCATCACTTACGATTATAGCAACGTTTCTTCAATTTCCATTTTATTTTTTCCACAGCCATATTTGAATCATTTTTTTATTATATTACAACACGTAATTTAGTTTTTTTTTCCCGCAACATCATAACAAACTCATACGTACTACATAACATCTAATTGCAAACCATTAACAAGTTCAAAATATATCATTAAAACTTAGAGATATTAAATCATAGATAATTTTAAGTTATCACAATTGTCAAAAAAATTTAGTTACAAGCAAACTATAAATATCCGCAACTAGCATAAAAGTAGATGGGGTAATCTCCACACCCTAACCGTTATAAATATATGCAACTAACATAAAAAAAAGATGGGATAATCTCCACACCCTAACAGTTATAAATACCGCAACTAGCATTAAAATAGATGAGGTAATCTCCACACCCTAACAAAATGGAATCCCACCACCTAACATTACAAAATATACCAATTTATTGATGTCACCACCCTAACATTTATATACATTATCACTCTCACTTATGAAGCTCTACTCAAAAGATTAAGTAACATGATCAGTATTCTCGCATTTTACCAATCTGTTGATGTGTAGGCATAGACATACCAACATAAAAACATGAATTCAACAAATTCGTAAAAGTGGTGGGTGCCTAACTAACAAGCAAAGATGGTCCAACATGCTGATTTTGAAAAGGTTGATAAGTTGGTGGATATTGAAACGGGTAGGATGCATACGCAACTTGATGGGCATAGGACTGAAATTGAGACTCTAACTTCGCCATGACAATTGTAATGATTTTAAGTTGATTCGTTTAAACCATGTACTTCATTTTGTAAAGTGGAGAAACTTTGTTGCACTTCATTGATAGAATCTAAATTTCCATATAATTCAGATGGTTGAAAAAAAAGAATACTTCTCTAACAACTCCGGAGGCACATCACTCAAGTGTGATCGAGACCAAATACGCATCCCTTTTTTACACCACCAACCGCCTCAATCCATAGCTTGATATGATCTATCTCTTTACCTTATCTTGAGCCTTTTCCACTAATTCTTCATACCACTCCTACAAAAAATCAACAAATTCATAGAACTTAATGAAGTGTTTATGATATGCATAAATTGAACTAAACATATAGCTTTGGATATAATTTATAATCTAGAAAATATTTATCATAGGCATAAACTTTACCACAGTTTTTTTTAGCTTGTGTCCCACTCCATTAACCATCTTTCTTTTGATAAGTAATTTGCATCAATTCTTCCATTGTCGGATATTGGTTCTCATTTTCAATCCGCTGAATTAAGTGAGAACAAGAAATGTATATGTTCAGATTGTTAAAAAAATGTAATAGTATATGAAAGTATACTCACATATTTCTTGGCATGTGCATAAACTAACATGGATCCTACGGTGTAAGAAGTTGACCCATTGGGATTATCAGAAGCTTGAGTCAAAAAATGATAGAGGAAAATTTTTCTCTAACTTGCATAAAATAAGAGGAACTGCGTTATCTAATTCTTGTATCTCCACAATTGACAAGGATGATGAACACAATGACTAAAATAACTAGTTCAATACAGTAAGCGTCCCCAAACAAAATCTAGCAAAATCTCTTTGAAAGTTGTTAGAAGTAGTTGTGGCTTAAATATATGACAATCATGACTCTTCACTCCAATCAACTTGTACTCATCCATTTGTACACATTGCCCAATGTTAAAAAGTCTATCCAGCAGGAAATTTCAAACATCTGACACATTCACATATGTTTTTTTGGTCTTTTGTGAGTGTATAAACCAACTTTGGCTTGGGACCGTTATGATTTTTATCAACCTCAATTTCAAGACGATTGCAGTAGCTTGATATCTTTTCGGGCATTGAGAGTATCTTTTGTTTTCCCCTTGATATCCATCACAATATTAAAAACATTTTCAAAAACATTTTTCTCTATGTGCATAACATCAATGTTGTTTTAGATCAAAAGAGATTCCCAGTAAGGTAGTTGCCAAAAAATGCTCTGCTTTGTCCATTTTTTTAATATCACCATACCCTTCAATGATTACATGAGGTTGTTCAGTTATAAATGGAAGCCATTTTACCCTTTGCTTGCTTTCACAACTTGTTACAATAAATTAAACTGTTAAGAATAAAAAATATAAAAATACAAAAAGTCTTAACTAAAAAACTATATGAAACATCAAATATATTTGTATACCTCTTAGACGACGGGAAGGGCCTAAATTTTCAACCCGACCTTTGTCAAAAATATTCTTGTTCTTTTTAAGAGGATGGTTTTTGTTCAAGAACCTCCTATGAGCATCAAACCAAGTTGCCTTTCTAATGTGTTTTGACCAAAAAGTCTGAGTATCTTCCATACATGATGGGCATCCCATTAGTCCACCAGTGCTCCATCCCGATAACATTCCAAAAGTTGAAAAATCATTTATAGTCCACAATAAGGCAACCCACATATTAAACCTCTCATTTCTTGAAATATCATAATAGGTATACCGTGATGCCACAATAGCTGAAACTCCTCAAGTAGAGGTTGTAATCAAACATCTATCAACATCTTAGAATTACTAGGTCCGGACACAATCATTGACAAGAACATGTGAGGTGTTGTCAAACACATTGTTTGTGGAAGGTTATAAGGAGTGACGATGATAGACCAACATGGATAATTCTTTCCTGATTGTCCAAAAGGTGTGATTCCGTCTACACATAAACGTAGACAAATATTGCGAGACTCTGTTGTAAAATCAGGATATATTTGATCAAAATGTTTCCAAGCTTCACTATCAGAAGGATGAAACATTGTTCCCTCTTCACAAAAATGCTCCGCATGCCACCTCATATTTTGTGTTGTAGTTCTTGAAGAAAACAACCTTTGCAACCTTGGAATCAATGGTAAATAATGTAATTTTTTATAAGAAGATAATGATGACCCACCCTTGTTTTTGTACCTTGGATGATTGCAAAATTTACATGAATCTCTAGCAACATTATCCTTCCAATACAATATGCAACCTTGTGGACATAAGTTTTCATAGACAAACCCAACACTTTGACAAATTTTTTGGTTTCATAATAACTTGTAGGCAGTTTATGGGGTTGAGACAAGCATTCTCCAACTAATTGAACAACTAAATCAAAACAAGCTTCAAACAAGTTATACTCTGACTTGATGTTTAGTAGTTTGGAAACAACGAGATATTGAGTTTGACTTTCACAATATGCCCATAATGGTTTATTTGTTGCTTATCACACATCCCAAAACATTGTAGAATCATCTTCTTGAAAATTAAAATTTTCCTAGGTATACACCATGTTAATAGGTGATTGAACATTGTTGGAGATTTGTGCTAAGTCTCAACGGAACCATTGAGCTTGTTGTCGAGACAAGGTGCAATAAGTTACTCACATGTGTGTCACGATGGTATGGGTTGCGGGAGGCAAGCCAAGTGACAGACACTTAGAAATTTGTGCTAAGTCTCAACGAAACCATTGAGCTTGTTGTCGAAGCAAGCCAAGGTGCAATAAGTTTCTCACATGTGTGTCGAGACAAGGTGCAATAGTGATTACGGGATAAAAGTATGGAAGCTAATTAAATTGAACTAAAAAAATGATATGGCTATCACGGCTATGTTGAAAGTTGGTTTAGTTGAGCCTCATGACTGTCATGGGACATTCTCTTGACTCTGTCATGACAATGCCATGACTTGGCAAGAGCGTTATTGGCCTTGCCAACGCCTAAGCCATTTTGCGGCAGAAATTGAGAGCCCGACGCTTTGTGTTTTTGGGACACATTATGTGAGCGTTCTTTCGGGCATTCCTCATTATATTAGCTCAAGAAAGTTGTTACAAAGTTTGAGAGAAATCCAAGCAAAAATGTCCATTGAGCTCCAAGAAGCTAGCTAGTGAGCTGCTTAATGAGCTAAGCTAGTTTGAGCTAAGCTCATGTGTATTTGTTGACCTTGGAGCTTCACCTAGCTATAATGAGTTAGTCAAAGCTCATTGATGAGGAAAAAGTCGGGACGAAAAAGCTAGCTGAAATTTGGGATTTTTGATGGCCCAATTGAGTTGGGCTTGGGCGAAAAAGTGGTTATGAAACCCTAAAACCGTGCCCCCCTTTGCCTATAAAAGGGAGAGCCATTTGCACTTGAAAAAAGAATCCATTTTACATAAAAAAAAATTAAGCCATTAGTTCCCAAGTTTTGACAAGGGATAGGAAATCTCTCTTTGGCTGATTTGTGCAACTTGGAAGAACAAAATACTTCATTAATATTGAAGAAATATAGGCATCCACTAGAAGGGTCAAGTTTCGACAAGATTTGGAAGAACTCCTTTTACAACCGTAAGACAAGGTATGTTTCTATACTTTAGTCTTTGTGACTTGTTGGTCTTATCCCACTAAGGTATTTGGATCCCGGTGTAGGGAAAATACACTTAGAAGGAAAACTTGATATTTGAGTGAGTTCAACATTATCCAAGTCAAGTACATACAACATCCTAATAACCTGTTTTTGCATGCAATTCAATCTAACTATATAAGGATGTTCGTCTACTCCTTTTGGAGACTACAACTCCTTGGCTTTAATTTTGGACCTTGAAAGAATATATATAGTTCTGGTTTGTTATTTTAAGGTTACTTGTCTACTCACTTGGGAGATTACAGCACTAAGTTGTTAGTCTACTACTTAACGGAGATTACAACAACTTGTAAGTCGCTTGTCTACTCACCTGTGAGATTACGGTGCCTTTGCCTAATTAAGTTGTTTGTCTACTCCGATTGGAGATTACAACAACTTGTGAGTTGTTAGTCTACTCCTTGGAGATTACAACAACTTTGACACAAAACCGGACACCAAAATCCAACAATCTTCTAAGTGTATTTTATACATTTGATATATGTTTTGCATACATATATGTCTGTATAAGTTAGGGTGTGGTTTTGACAATTGTTTTGTTGACTTGATTGTGTTAAGACATGATGGATGACAAGGCTGTCATGGATTTGCTACCGTCCAAAAAATTAGATGGTATTGCAAGTATCTCTTTTGTCATATGGCAACGAGAGGTGAAGAATATTTTGACGTCCTTAAAGGTGGACTACATACTTCTTGAGGGGGCTCCTGGGCCGCCTGGAACTGGTACTATCTTGGGCCATAATGGGTTGATGAGGACCCGCCTGCAAACACAGTGGAGTGTTGATAACTACACTTGTCGAGGAATCATTCTCAAGAGCATGTCGCCGTACATGTTGAATATCTATCATGACTTTATGTCATGGAAGATGCATGTCCCTTGTCCTCTCAGTTTGAGGAGATGAAGGAGACGTTGACTCGTATGGACAAGTATGGAAAGGAGTTGGATGAGTCTACGAAAGTGAGTATTATCATCCGGAAGATCCCTCCATCATGGGTTGATTTCAAGCGCACCATGTTATTGTTTGAGATCATAGGATTATCCATGAAAGATTTGGGAATATACTTCAAGCAATGGGAGAAAACTCTCTCAAAAGTTCCCAAGGAAGAGAATCCATAAAGGATGACCTTGTACTGTTTAATATTAAGTATATGTAAAGGGCTTCAGGCCTATATGCTTTGTAAGTATATTACTATGTTAAAACTATGTATATGCTTTGGCCATAGTTTGTAATGCCTTATCAATATTAATAAAGAAGTGTTGTGTATTTTTGATTTTACACTTGTGTCAAGATCGAATGGAAGCATGGTTGTTTTTCATATTTATAAATGTTTGAGAACTTAGTTCGATTACACATTCTAGTGTTGAAAGTCAAATGGTAAAGCACTCAAACTTGATCCTTTTTGACAAGCCAATAAGTCTTATTTGTTATTTGTTGAAAGCCAAAGAAATGGCTATGACATTGGGCTAGATGAACAAGCCAAGATATGCGCAAACTTATGTTGAGGCATTAAGTGTTGACATGGACTTGTTGTCCCAAAAGGGGGCAAGTGGAAAGCTCAATAAGGCTCGTGACACGCCTTGTGAATAAGCGAGTGTCAAGCCCAAAAAATAGATAAAGCGGTCTGAGTAAAGGTGCACGCAAGTGCTCGCCTTGTTTATGTCATGATGCGCAAATGACAAGGCAAACCATGGTCCTAAGGTGTGTCAAAATACCTAAGGAAAGACAAGCCAAAAGTGATTAGTCGAAGTCTCTTGGATTGGCTATGTCAAGGCCCAAGCCATATTTGCTAAGGGCTAAGTAATGGTTGGAAAAGACTTGAGCAAACTATGTCAGTCGACCGGTTCTTGGTAATGAATCGGGCTACTCGACCGGCTTTGTAAGTCACTCGACCGGAACATGACACTGAAGCGAGCGACCAGACTGGCTACTTTAGGAGACTCAACCTTCTATAACTGCCATGTGGTCGACTCGATGGCCTTGTCAGTCGACTCGACTGGACATAGCTTCCATGAAACTGTAGAGTAACCGCCAAGCGGTTGACTTGATTGGTTTGTCGGGCATCTCGACCGACACTGTTTAGAACACATTGGCTTGCGTTTTGTTAACCATTCGACCCGAATGGGACAATGACCAACCTGAATGGTTTTTGATAGGGACTTGTGATTCTTAGGAATTACTAAAGTGATTGGCTCGATCGGTCCTTGTGATCGTACGATCGACCTTGTGATCGGCTCGATCGATTCATGCAATATGCATGTGTGTTCTTGCCTTTGTACAAACGACTTGTCTTGAAATTCCTTGGAGTCGTGGGACTTGTAGAAGGATGATATGAGCATGAGTAAAACGCTTGGATGATTAAAACGTCAAGTGTGAATTCGTTGAAAGAACGGAATACTCAAAGAGGAATATAGGTTTGGTGACGATCAAACCTAATATGTTAACTTCGGTTAAAACCATGAAAAGTCCTGTCATACTTTAAACTCCGAGTGTGAATTCATTGAAAGATCGAAATACTCAAAGAGGCATAGAGGTTTGGTGACGATCAAACCTAATATGTTGACTTCGGCTAAAACCATGAAAAGTCATGTTATGCTTTAAAGATGTTTTGGCCAAAGTATAAATAAGACTAAGACAAGATTGAACGAAATCATAAAGTTGGCTAAAAGGCAAAACGTCTGTCGTTCGATTGCCTAATACCAACAACAAGTACGAACCTGACCATATATGATTTCCGTTGATCAAGTGTTCTTAGAAGAAGGTAAGACATCTAAACGAGAACATGGTATCTCGAGATGTTACCTTCATGGCTTTGAAAGAGATTAATTGACTTTGGATCGTATGTAAACCTTTGGAATACACGAAAGGAATTTCTATGAGGAAATTGAAAGTCAATGGACTCACTAGAGTCGAATTGTTGATTATGGTGACACATTATGCCTACAAGGCACATGATCATTTCTAAGTGTTGAAATTTGTTCGCTCCAAAAGGTGTGTGCAAGCTTTTAATTTATAACCCAAGAAGTATGCTCTAACAATGTGCGAACCCGCAGTGTACGGGTCAATTGTAATAAAAGCAAGAACTCCAGGGGTCGATCACAGGGACTTAGGTGAAACAAAGTACTAAATCAGGTTGTCAAATGTTGCAATTAACCAAAAAGCAATTAAAGCAATCAAAGATGATATAAAGTCAAGTAAGGGAAAATGCGGATTCTATGGATTAAAGCATCTAGTTGTGGTTCCGACTCAAGATCTCAAAAGATAATGCGGACAAAGCTGAGGTTTGAAAAGGGAAGGTGTTTCTAAGGTGGAAATAGATTACCGGGTAAGTCTCACTACTCACTATCCCAAACCGAAGCTCCTATTACTGGGTAAGTCTCAAGGTACTAAGGAAAGGAACTATAATCTCAAACTAACTCACCACCCAAGGGAATAGAATCAACCTTTACCGGGTAAGTCTCAGGATAACTCACAAAGATGGGATGAAGGTACACTCGAACCCCAATAAAGGATAAACCTTTATTACCTATCACTCATGATCTTGGGTATACAAGCAAAGGAATCACGGGTAAGTCTCATCCTTAACTTGCATTGAACCAGGAAAGGTACAACAAGGATAGGATTTGGCAAACTGGATCTTAACTCAGATTTAGATCAGGAAAAGGTTTACCTCGTTCAGCCAAATTCCGCCTCGACCGAGGTGTTCAACAACTGAGCGAGGTGTTCTTCGGTTAAGGTAAAGGTTCGAGCTTTCAGGGTCCTGCTGGGATTAAGATCATTCTATCATCGCCTTCCCCACAACCTTCAGCCAATCACCCTAGAATTGCATAAGAAACTTATCCAACAATCATCATCATAACAATAATCAAATTAATGGAAAATGAATCAATATTCGAACGAGAAAACCTTAAGGAAAAGGTCTCAGTAACTGAATCAAATATCAAACAAACAAGCATATCCTCAATCACAACTCAACAAAGACAGCAAACCAAAAGAAATCTAAGAAAGTCTTACAAACTTCTTCAAAAGCCAACTCCAACTATGATTCCTTCCTTCCTTGAACTTCAACCTTCAAAACTTCCTTCAAATTTCCTTCAGAGAATGGCTAATCCGGAAATTCCGCGATCCGAAGATCCCGCGATGATCCAAAGATGGCTGAGTTGTGGAAAATGCAACCCTTTATATAGGAGAATTATCTTCCAAAGATAAAATATCTTAAAAAGATAATTTCCTATAAAATATATCCATATCTCCTAAAATAAATCTCCCAAAAATAATATCTTCCTTCCAGAAATCTAGCCAAAAATATAAGATATTCTCCTTCCAAAAATAAAAGATCTCAGCCAAAAATAAGATCTCGCCGGCGACAGGGTGTCCGCCTCGGTCGCGATGCTCCTCAAGATCACCTCGGTCGAGGTGGTACTATAGCTGACCGAGGTGAATCTCAACTGAATGTGAAATCTCTGAATCAGGTCCAAAATCAAATCTCTAATCCATTTCCATGCTTCTTGAGCTCTCCTAAGTATCCCTGAATGTAGCTTCAATGAATCCTTAGCTCCTTTAGCTCCATTTTAGTCCAAAACGTGCCATTTTACCTGCATTTAGAACGAAACTAGGTGTAGACCTCGATTCCCGCAAAGGTAGACAAACCAACAATATAACCGCAAAATATACATCTATACATGCAGATTTATGAAGATAAAACGTCTAAACCAGTCCCAAAATATAGACTATAATACATGATATCAAAATACCCCATACTTGTCCCTTGCTTGTCCCCAAGAAAGTTCCAAATCTAAGACACAAGATAGAATGGATTATAAGTCAGAAAAGATCAATGAAAAGCCTTTCAAAACCTTTTTGTGGTGTGCTCCACTCATAGATCACCCTAAGAGAATGCTTCATGGCAAATAAAATCAAAATACGGTCAAAACATTTCATGAATATAAGAAAGTTGTTCATCTTTGCATAAAATCATAGAATGCATAATAAATCATATTTATCGAAATCAATCATGTATAATCCAGTTTAAACCACTAAGTCAATCAACAAGCTCGAGGTCTCAAGGGCTTTCCAAAAGAGGTCAAGAAACGTGTGAGGGTGGGATGTATATAGGGTAATGTGGTGCTAGAATCCGGGAAAAGGATCTTACTTCACTTTCTTTGAATCTCAACATCATCCACCAATAAGCTTTGCTTATTTTCACTTTTTTACTTTACTTTTTAGGATGCATGGACTGCGGTGCACAATAACCAAAGCCTAGGAGACCAGCAATCATCAATTTCTCGAGATGCCTCAAACCCTTGATGCACATACCATGACCCGTTAGGAATATCGCACAATGCGACTTTGGCAAGACACAAACACCCGGACATGTGAATGGTGCCGAGTTACTCATCATCATGATTGACTTCCCCAAACCTAATGTTTCTTGCTAAACTTTCAGCCAACATCTCAACTTTACTTTCACTTGCTTTTCTTTGCTTGCTTCCAAATTTCCGGATAGGTAAAGGGAGGAAAATATGTATATGAGGGGCTAAGCATGATCAAGAAGAAGAAGGGAAGAGAATGAATTGTCTTGGTCTTTCCAGGAAGAATGTGATAAAACTCATCATGCGGTGTCAACCTTCAAATTCAACATAATTTTGATAAAAACAAAGTATTAAACATGCTAGCATTTTAAAACAAAGCATTTTTCAACTTAAACATATCATAAAATCTTTCGAGCATATAAAGATTTCAGAGCCAATCTGCAAACAAAATCATCATTGAGGTCATATCTAGAGAAGAAGCACAAAAAATTGTTTCGAAAACTTCTCAGTTAAACCACCTCGGTCGAGGTGTTCTAGGTCATCCGAGGTGTTCATCCTCGTTTGGCCAGAGTCATCCCGGTCGAGGTCAAAATTTTTATTTTTTTTATTTTTTTTCAAACCAGTTTTCGACGTTTTTCTCAAACAAAAACCTGTATGTATGCATGTAATGGCAGATAAACACATAAAGCCAGGTTAAGCAGATATAGATCATAAATATCCGATAGAGTCATACAAGCATACACATAATGTCAAATAATACATCCACATACCCCATACTTGGGACACATTGTCCCAATGGGTCAAAATAAGTCTAAAGAACAAAATACTTACCAGACCTAGCTGAGCTGCATAATAAATAAGAAAGAAAATCCATGTTGCTCTAATCCTCGTCCGCTGGTGGTGGTGGTGGATGTGGGATGTAGGGGTGTTGAGAAGGGTCAAAGGGATACCCCATCATTTGTTGGAACTGAATCTCCATCATGCGGCGCTGCTAATGCTGGCGCTCTCTAATCTCCATCATGTCCACTTTCAAAGCCGCGTAGGAGTCGATCATCTGCTCAGTCAGCTCATCAATCCGTCGGTGAGCTGTGGGATCTTTGTGTCTGCGGAGTCTGCGCCGAGCTGGTCGTGGTGGTGCTGTTGCCTCCTCATCTGTCGCCTCGTCATCAAGGTCGACAACTAGCACACTAGTACCGGCGGTATCAGTACCGGTCTCCATAGCAGCTCCGTCATCATAATCATCCTCATCATCATCAACAGCAGCGTCTCTAGCATCCTGCATGTAGGGGAGCCAAGTAGAAGACCAATACTACCGGTCGAAGACTGAGAACTGAGCTGACCATAGAATACCTTGAGGTGTAGTCATCTCCCATGGCATAGCAACATAAGGGGTACTAAGACCACGAGGAACGAGAATGCACCTCGTGATCATCTCCTGAAGTCCAAGCGGCTTTGCAACCGCAACAACTATACAAGCACTCAAATCTAGACCCATGGCCGTAGCAATATGGGTCACCAGTCCTCCACAGCAGATATCTCCCTTGGACTTGCCCTTGATCCTATGCAAGCCCTCAGCCAGCATGTCTTCAAAGTCAGGCACTCCACCCGTCACCATACAAAACAAGCTCAACAGCTCACCCTGTCTGATCTTTTGGGGCATCTCAGTACACACCAGAAGAGTCTCGCTAAAAATCCGGTGAGAAAGACGGAAGGCAAGATGGAAGATGATGTGCTCTCTAGAATCTTCAGGTCTCCACCTGTCACTATGCTCCACCACATGAGCAATCTCGCCCCAAGAGTCTCGAGCTATGGCTCGGGAAGGAAAGTCAACCATAGTGGGGGTAGGGAAGCCAAAGATCCTTCTAAACTGGTCCATCGACACAATATAATTCCGGTTCAGCAACCGGTACTTGATGTTGTTCCTCTCAGGGACATGAGTAACAAAACTCACAAACTCCATGGCCGGCTCCAGGTAGGCTGGCGCTCGGATCTCCATAAACTCCTCCAGCCCTACCATCGATATCATCTTCCTCAAGTCCTCCACCACATGGAGGCAATCAAAGGAAGCAACGTCTAGAAATCTCGGGGCTACAATGGGACGCCCCGATATCCTATCGAAGTCAGCCTGGTGACGCTCATGCATCACCGATATAGCAGGATGAGGTGTAGAAGAAGGAGAGGAACCACTGGGCCTATCTCTCAGAACAATCTGACGATCGGATCTACTGCTCATGTTTCTGACTTATGAACACCTCGGTTGCCCTGACAATCTGAAGAACACCTCGGCCGAGACACAACACGACTGGACCGAGGCGAAGGACTATGCGATTCCACTTTCTGATTTCCAAGTTATTTTCCCCCAAATCACTACCACTTGCTTCTTGTGGGGTTCTTATATCCTTTTCAGCAATAATGAGTGGCAACCAGAGCCAGATCCGTCTCAAATCAGTAAAAGAAAGAGAGTAAGAACGAAATACCTAGATTCCGCATATTTGGAACGTTTTTCCCGCAGTTTGGTGCTTGAAATCCGATCCTCTTGCTTCCTTTTGTATAATCGATCCAAACATCACGAGAAATGAGCAAGAATCGAAGAGTGGAGAGATAGGGCACACCGCGGTCGAGGTTGGGGAAAAGTGAAGAGAGAGAAACCGTCTCGCCTTTTATACCCCTCGGTCGAGGTGGTCCCTGTTAGCATGAAATATGGCGTTATTCTAGGCATACATTTTGGTTACTTTTCCTCTTATTAGTGTGTACATGGATGAGGTTTTGAAGCAATTGTTAGTTTGTTCATCTACTTTATTGATATGAGAGTCTACACTAGCTTTGTGTTGATTATAGGTGAATAAGAGCTGGAATCGGAACATTTAAGAGAGGAGAGGGAGTAATCGATCATGTTTGAGGATTGAGAGATCAAACAAGGAAGCTAAGGAAGGAGCTAGGATGAAGAATGACACGAAACAAAGGCAACAACGAGCATAATCCACTTCCACGCCCTGAATTACGGTCGTGGAGAAGTGGAATTGAAGTCCACGCTCTAAACCACGGCCGTGGACTTGGCATCATGAACATGGAAGAGAGTTTGAGGCACTCCAGTAACTTACACGGTATAAATTACGGTCGTGGAAGGCATGAGACACGGTAATCGATTTCCACGCTCTAAACCACGGTCGTGGAACCTTGAGAGAGACCGTGATTTAGGCAATCTTTTGACGTGTCATTATTTGCCACGTCCCTTACGTATTGGGCCTTGACGGTATCTATCTTTTACCCTATAAAAAGGCTGGAAAAGAGAATTTTAAGGACGGCTGCTAACACCCGCTTGATAGCGCGTAACGCTTTTTCTTAGGGTGGATTGAAGGCCGGAAGTTGCGGAAGCGCCGCCGGATTGGAGATTTGGAGATTGCTTGTGGTGGAAGTTTATCCCTTTTCTTAGGTTTTGATATTGAAGGCGGATCGACATCCCGTTCTTCGCTCTTACCTAAGGTTATTGCGAGGTTTCATATTATACATTCTGAATCCATTGAGTATTCTACTTTGTGTTTTGAATTTGAGATTGGTTTTGAGTTTTATTTGAGTATTCGAGGGTTTTCATATTTCTCTCTTTATTACTTGAATATTGATATCATAATGAAGGTTATTGGCTAAAACCCTTTAGCAATTCTAAGGTGAAGGGTTGATAGTTGTGGCTTAGATGATGATAGATCGATCGTAAACAGATTGGACCCTAAGAGTGCGAGAAACATCGTCGACAACCTAAATCACGGCCTGTTCTAGGGCTTCCACGGCCGTGATTCTCAAGAACCAACCGTGATTTACCTCAGTTTACGAACTTTGCTTTTACTTTAATCCAAAGTTATAGATTTGCTTTAACCTAGTCTTGGCTTGCCTTTCCTAGGTAGTAGTGAGACTCAACATCCTCTATTTCGGTTTTGAGTGTCACAACCTTAACCGTTTGAGTTTATCTTGATCCTTGGGTTACAAGTTTGGGTATTTGAGATCAATTCTTGTCCTTAGATCCTTTCTATACTGCAGCCTCAACAACCTTTATAGAGAGCGTCTTTGGGTGAGTCATATAAGGTTTTGGAACTTCACCAGACATTACCTTACTTTCGTATACCTTTGCAATTCTTAACTATGTCCTTATATATATAGTATATCTTGAATCGATTGCCACAATTTGATATCCGGATCTTTAGGGTTGCTGTTTTCCCAATATTTGCAAAGCTTTACCTCTTTATTCGCTTGACAACTTGAGATTGGATTTTGTTTCACCAAATCCCTGTGTTCGATACTCTGGAATACTTGCTAATCTATGCCGATCCGTACACTGCGGGTTCGCTTGCTTTTATTCTAGTTTTATAAATTTAAGACTTGATTGCACGCACGCTTAGTGGCGAACAGTCCCGACTGGACCGAGGTATCTGACTAGATTGTCAGACTTTGTCTTCTCAATTTCTCGAACTTCTGTCCTTCTAGTGTAGTTTCTGAGCTGTAATCCTTCCTTAAAAAGTACTTGGTTTCTATCTAGAGGACGCCAAAAACAAAGCAAAGTAAAACTATCTAAAACTAAGCTAGAAAAGGGAAAAGAAAGCAATACCTTGGGTTGCCTCCCAAGAAGCGCTTGATTTAAGGTCGCTAGCTGGACCGTACATCATCCCTAGAAATGCTGGAAGGTGTCCTCACCCCATACTTCACCTTCATCATGGGGTGAGATAAAGAAGTCTATCAAGCGTTCCAACAAATGCAAGTGCTCATCGGGGAATGAATCATCTATAGGTAGGTCGTCCTTCTTGAGCGAGGAGGGAGGTAGCCGGCTGAGGTGATCCGCAACAGAATTCTCGGATCCCTTCTTATCGCGAATCTTTAGGTCAAATTCTTGAAGCAAGAGAATCCAACGGATAAGGCGCGGCTTCGCATCTTTCTTTACGAGCAAGTAACGGATGGCTGCATGGTCGGTGTAAACAATAACTTTCGCTCCCATCAAGTAAGAGCGAAACTTCTCAAAAGCATAAACAACCGCCAAGAGCTCCTTCTCGGTGGTGGCATAGTTCAGTTGAGCTTCGTCTAGCGTCTTGCTAGCATAGTAAATGGCGTTGGTCCAGTCATCTTTTTTTTGTCCAAGTACCGCTCCTACGACCACATCACTAGAATCATACATGATCTCAAAGGGCAAGGTCCAATTGGGAGGTTGAATCATGGGAGCGGTCATCAACGCTTCCTTTATCCTGTAAAACGCATCAAGGCATTCCTGCAAAAACTCAAAAGCAACATCCTTATTCAAAAGGTTAGTGAACGGCTTAGAGATTTTTGAGAAATCCTTGATGAACCTCCTGTAGAAACCTACATGCCCGAAAATACTCCGCACACCCTTAACAGAACAAGAGGGAGTAAGTTTCTCAATAGTCTCGATCTTAGCTCGATCGACCTCGATACCTCGGTTAGAAACGAGGTGTCCTAAAACAATTCCTTCACTAACCATAAAGTGACACTTTTCCCAATTCAGAATAAGATTAGTGTCTTCACAACGTTGTAGTACTAGAGAAAGGTTAGACAAACAATTATCAAAAGAGGAACCATATACCGAAAAGTCATCCATGAATACCTCCATGATCTCCTCAATGTACTCGGAAAAGATAGACATCATACAACGCTGGAAGGTAGCGGGTGCATTACACAATCCAAATGGCATCCTCCTATAAGCGAATATCCCTCATGGACAAGTGAAAGTGGTATTCTCTTGATCATCCGGATAAATAGGAATCTGAAAGAAGCCACTATAACCATCTAGATAGCAAAAATGGGAATGTTGAGCTAACCGTTCGAGCATCAGGTCGATGAAGAGAAGCGGGAAATGGTCCTTCCGAGTGGCCACGTTCAGCTTCCTATAATCGATGCACATCCTCCAGCCCGTGACGGTCCTAGTTGGGATCAACTCGTTGTTCTTATTCGTCACAACGGTCATCCCTCCTTTCTTTGGAAGTACATGTACTGGGCTCACCCGCTTGCTATCCGAGATAGGAAATATGATACCTACATCCAATAACTTAAGAATTTTCTTCTTCACAACCTCTTTCATGATCGGATTTAACCGTCTTTGAGGTTCGAGTGAAGTCTTATGATCGTCTTCCATTAGTATCTTATGCATGCAAAAAGAAGGCTTAATACCAACAAGATCATCAATAGTATAACCCAAGGCCTTTCGATGTTTCCTCAGGACATGCATCAACTTAGATAATTCAGTTTCGGAAAGGGAGGCACTAACGATAACGGGATAAGTCGAATCCGGTCCAAGGAAAGCATACCTCAAGTGACTCGGAAGTGGTTTAAGCTCCACAACTGGGGGTGCTTTCTGAGACGGATCGGTGCTTCCTCCTTCCAGTGAAGTGGATTTAGATCGAAGAACTAGACCTTTAGAAGTCTCAGTTGACATCATCTCGCTTGCCGTCTCGGTCAGTGTCCGAGGTGGGTGACCGAGGTGTTCTTCAGATACAAACACCTCGCTTGGTCTAGGAAGTGCCTCGGTCGAGGTACTGGAACTAGGACCGAAACCGAAATTTCTTCTCTTCCTCTAGATTAGTGTCTCAACCTTAGCTCGTGGATCTGCTTCCAATGCTTTTAAGCTCCGTATATTTGCATCACAAGAAGCATCTATACCTTCCTCCATTAAACTAAAACTAAGAACTCTTTCAAGAGGGTCATTAATAAGGATAAAACTCACAAATTCTCTTTATTCTTCTTCATCATAGATGTTGAAGATATCATCCTCTAGCGGCTCTCCTTTCATTGCAGCAAGCAATGCAAACTCCACTTGATCACCGCCAATGTTGAATTTCAACTTGGCGTTCTTACAATCCACATTGCAACCCGAAATTGCTAGAAATGGTCTCCCGAGAATGATAGGAATGGGATAATCTGTGGGTATGTCAAGTACAACAAAATCTATAGGTAAGTAGAAATTACCTAACTTGATGGGAACGTCTTCCAAGATGCCCACGGGATGGGTAAAGGAGCGATCCGCCATGTATAGCCTTATCTTCACCGGCTTGAGCTCTCCAAGTCCGATTCTCTCACATAGCTCCAACGGAATGATACTCACGTTGGCTCCTAGCACACAATGCATCATAAGTTACATCCCCAACTTGAATGGGAATAAAAAATGAACCGGGATCTCTTAATTTTGGTGGCATCTTCTCCTTCATGATTTGAATGAGCTCCGAAGACTTAGATGTCATCCTTACTTCTCCAAAATCTTCCAGCTTCCTCTTACTCGAAAGGATCTCTTTCAAGAACTTCCCATAGGCGGGCATCCCTAGAATGGCATCAAGGAAAGGGATGTTAAATGTGTAGTTTATTCATTAGGTCTAGAAACTTACCGAAATTCTTGTCTAGATGTGCTCTCGCCCTTGACTTAGGGAATGGAAGTGGTGATTTATAAGCAGGAGGTGGAACATAAACTTCAGTTTTATCCTTCGCTTTCTGAGGCTCCACCTCGGTTGGCACCTTGACCGAAGTGTTCCTCGTCTGGTCTTGGACCGAGGTGTTCTTCGTCTGATCTGGCACCGACCGAGGTACTAGATCTGCAGTTTTTAGTCCACTGTGTGTTGCTATTGCCATAATTTGTCCCTTAGGGTTGCTCTTTGTCCTTGCTGGGAGCTTCCCTGGATCTCTTGGCGCTTCATTCGCCTTGTTGAAGAATTGTTGCTCTAAGGCTTTTTGTTCCTTTGAAAATGAATTCATTGATGTCTCCATAGCGTTGAGCTTGATCAATATCGCCTCCAGCACAACGTCTTTCTTTGGTGGCTGGGATGAGCTTGATGTAGGCTCCTGACTCTTCAATGGAGTAGAAGAAGAAGAAGAAGAAGAGGGGTTAAAAGCATCATTAGCATGAGAATAAGGGTTACCCGGATTTTGTTGATTAGATCTCCAATGGTTGTTGTTGGAGTTTCTATTGTTGTTTTGATTGTTGTTCCGCGGCCCTTGATAGTTGTTTCTTCCTTGATATCCTCCATCTTGCTCCTTTTTTGTGTGAGCTACCAAAAGCTCCTTCAATTGCTTCACATCATTGCTAAGCGAGGTGAGTTGAGCTCCATTTGATGAAGTGTCTTGGAAGCTAACTCTCCTTGCTCCATTTTCATTTCCTTGATGGGAGTACTTCTCCATGTGTAAAGCTTGCTTTTCAATGAAATCCCAAGCTTCATCTATCGGCATATCCATGAATGTGCCGGCTAAAAGTAATTTGAGATTGAATTGAGTCGCTCCGTCCAGACCTTTGAAATAAATTTCCAGCAACTCGATCTTTGGAATCCCATGATGTGGGCAATCCAATAGATTATCTTTGAATCTCTCACATGACTTGGACAAACTCTCCTTGTCCTTCATGATAAAAGTGTTGATCTTTCTTCTCATTTCAGCGGTCTTAGAGGGAGGAAAGAACTTAGTAAGAAACTCCGTCGTCATCTCTTCCCAAGTGTTGATTTTTCCGGCCGGAAGAGATTGATACCAAGCAAGCGCCGTGTCTTTCAAAGAGAAACAGAAAGGCCTTAACTTGTAGTTGTTGTTCTCTAGTCTTGAAGGTCTCAATGTCTCCATCAAAATCTCATAGTTTTGCAAATGTTGATGCGGAGACTCCCTCTCTAAATCTCCAAATTGGCATTGTCGGATCATAGATAGAACTTGCGGTCGAAGTTCATAATCATGCTCAGCTGGATCACCTAGGTTGACTCCTGGACGCCTTACCTGTTGATTAGGGTCCATCCTCTGTCCTAGGGTCTGTGGAACTCCAGCAAAAAGAACATCTCGGATGGGCATGCGAAGTGGGTTCACCTTGGCCGGGGCAACATGAACTAGGTCTTGCCTCGGTCGAGGATCTAGGATCGGTTGAGGCAGAAACTGGGCCCTTAGAGCGGCCATATCTACTTCAATTCCTTCAGTTCTTGCACGAGTCTCTTCTCTCTCACGCTGCAGTTCTTCTCTATTGAGGCGTAGCTATTCCAATGCCTCCTTTAGTTTTGCTTCAAGATCGTGATCGTCTTGATTGGCCATCTTAGCTTCTTTCAACCTTCTCTTGTAGGTCTTTTCTAGTTCGGGATCGTAGGGAATGATTTCCTTTCAAGCACGGGTTCTTTGCATAAACCTAAGAAAAGTTCCTGCGAAAACACTCAAGTAAAATAGTCAATAGCAACAAGGGCAATAGCCCCAAAAGACAACCGAAACCGGCTCCATCTAGACCAAGTCCCCGGCAACGGCGCCAAAAACTTGTTCGCTCTAAAAGGTGTGTGCATGCTTTAAATTTATAACTCAAGAAGTATGCTTGAACAATGTGCGAACCCGCAGTGTACGGGTCAATTGTAATAAAAGCAAGAATTCCGGGGGTCGATCACAGGGACTTAGGTGAAACAAAGCACAAAATCAGGTTGTCAAATGTTGCAATTAACCAAAAACCAATTAAAGCAATCAAAGATGATATAAAGTCAAGTAAGGGGAAATGCGGATTCTAGGGATTAAAGCATCTAGTTGTGGTTCCGACTCAAGATCTCAAAAGATAACGCGGACAAAGCTGAGGTTTGCAAAGGGAAGGTGTTTCTAAGGTGGGAATAGATTACCGGGTAAGTCTCACTACTCACTATCCCAAACCAAAGCTCCTATTACCGGGTAAGTCTCAAGGTACTAAGGAAAGTAACTATAATCTCAAACCAACTCACTACCCTTGGGAATAGAATCAACCTTTACCGGTTAAGTCTCAGGCTAAATCACAAAGATGGGATGAAGGCACACTCGAACCTCAATAAAGGATAAACCTTTATTACCTATCACTCATGATCTTGGGTATACAAGCAAAGGAATCACCGGGTAAGTCTCATCCTTAACTTGCATTGAACCAGGAAAGGTAAAACAAGGATAGGATTTGGCAAACTGGATCTTAACTCAGATTTGGATCAGGAAAAGGTTTACCTCGTTAAGCCAAATTCCACCTCGACCGAGGTGTTCAACAACTGAGTGAGGTGTTTGTCGGTTAAGGTAAAGATTCGAGCTTTCAGGGTCCTGCTGGGATTAAGATCATTCTATCATCGTCTTCCCCCAAACCTTCAACCAATCACCCTAGAATCGCCTAAGAAATTTAGGCAACAATCATCATGATAACAATAATCAAATTAATGAAAAAGGAATCAATATTCGAACAAGAAAACCTTAAGGAAAAGGTCTCAGTAACTGAATCAAATATCAAACAAACAAGCATTTCCTCAATCACAACTCAGCAAAGACAACAGACCAAAAGAAATCTAAGAAAGTCTTACAAATTTCTTCAAAAGCCAACTCCAACTATGATTCCTTCCTTCCTTGAACTTCAACCTTCAAAACTTCCCATCAAACTTCCTTCAGAGAATGGCTGATCCAGAAATTCCGCGATCCAAAGATCCCGCGATGATCCAAAGATGGCTGAATTGTAGAAAATCCAACCCTTTATATAGGATAATTATCTTCCAAAGATAAAATATCTTAAAAAGATAATTTCCTATAAAAATATATCCATATCTCCTAAAATAATTCTCCCAAAAATAATATCTTCCTTCCAGAAAACCAGCCAAAAATATAAGATATCCTCCTTCCAAAAATAAAAGATCTCAGACAAAAATAAGATCTCGCCGGCGACAGGGTGTCCCGCTCGGTCGCGACGCTCCTCAAGATCACCTCGGTCGAGGTGGTACTGTAGCTGACCGAGATGAATCTCAACTGAATGTGAAATCTCTCGAATCTGGTCCAAAATCAAACCTCTAATCCATTTCCATGCTTCTTGAGCTCTCCTAAGTATCCCTGAATGTAGCTCCAATGAATCCTTAGCTCCATTTTAGTCCAAAACGTTCCATTTTACCTACATTTACAACGAAACTAGGTGTAGACCTCGATTCCCACAAAGGTAGATAAAACAACAATATAACCGCAGAATATACATCTATACATGCAGATTTATGAAGATAAAGCGTCTAAACCAACCCCAAAATATATACTATAATACATGCTATCAAAATTGCTATGGGGGGTTGATCGGATTTGGACAAGCATTGTAGAACAACAAGGATGGCTCGTTCTAGATATCCAACAAATCTTTGAAAAGGACAACTACATAACGTATGTCATTTCAAAGTTATATATTCTCATATAGGAACTCTCCCTACCTCATGACAATGGCAACAAAGTGAAAATGATCAAAGGTGTTGGCTGAATCGGTTTAAGATAAATCGAGCCAATTGATGTGTCAATAGCAAGTTGAATTATACCACACAAGGTAATATCTCTTACTTATATTTAGACAACATGATGATTTTGACACTAGTTAAAATGTGTGTATCTAAATGATTATATACTTCTAAAGTTTTGATAAAAGACTTGATAATTTCATGACTATTGGAAAAGGGTTTCGGACTAATTCCAATTATGGCCATCATACTCCGATAAAGTATATCCATGATTCAAGTGAAAGATCTCATTGTCAACACATGACATGATCAGTTTTGAGACTTGAAACTACTCATATATCAAAGTTGAAAGCTTGTTGTTTATACACGACAAGAGCGTTCTTTCGGACATTGTTTTGACTCTATCATGACAATGCTATGACTTGGTGGTTAAAAGTCCTTGTGGCATAAATCCTGATTTCCTAGAAAATCTATTTCTTTGAAATAGTGGTTCTTTGGCTTGGTATGAAGTCAAGGATGTTATGAAAATCGAAACATCTTGGCGTTGAGACATAGTTTGGTTATAGAACTATTAGACTCAACATATAGCGTCGGTGGTTTGTTGAGAATTCACAAACGTGGCCGAAAGACTCAAGATCTTGGCTTGTTATTTAGTACACAAGATAGCCAAGGGGATGGGTTACAACCTACTAGTTTAACCTCTCGTCGTGGGACACCCAATTCGCCTACGGCCAAAAGCTATAGCCGAATTCAATGTGGAAAGCCCATTCCCAAAAGTTAGCGAACTCAAAGTTCCATCCAAAGGAGTTCGGTCCTACAAACTAAGGAAAGCTTGAGAGAATTCTCTTAACGACTTCTTTGAGAAATTGCGAGTGTAGGCGCAAGATTAAAAGAAAGTCGGCTACGTGAACTTGAAGTGTCAAGGCTTCTTCAAGGGAGTATGTGGTCGACTCGGCTACGCGTTCATTAGAGGATTAGGACACAATAGCCTTTAAATGTGTCAATTGTTTGTAAGGAATGTAAACTCACATGTACTTTGCTTTCATGTACTTAGACAAGCTGAGTGGTTTAATCCGTTAGGACACCATGATTCTTTTGTACAAAATGTGCATTTGTACTAAATCAATAAATTCAATCGAAAGATATTTGTGATTATGTGTAGTGTTTTGTTTATTAATCCGCCTAAATTAAGTTTCACGACTTTGCTCAAATGGGGGAGGAATGTTGGAGATTTGTGCTAAGTCGCAACGGAATCATTGAGCTTATTGTCGGGACAAGGTGCAATAAGTTACTCACATGTGTGTCACGATGGTATGGGTTGCGGGAGGCAAGCCAAGTGACCGGCACATAGAGTAACTAGTGATTACGGCATAAAAGTATGGAAGCTAATTATATTGAACTAAAAAAAAGGATATGGATATCACGACTATGTTGAAAGTTGGTTTAGTTGAGCCTCATGACTGTCATGGGACATTGTCTTGACTCTGTCATGACAATGCCATGACTTGGCAAGAGCGTTATTCGCCTTGCCAACGCCTAGACCATTTTGCGGCAGAAATGAGAGCCCGACGCTTTGTGTTTTTGGGACACATTATGTGAGCGTTCTTTCAAACATTCCTCATTATATTAGCTCAAGAAATTTGTTACAAAGTTTGAGAGCAATCCAAGAAAAAATATCCATTGAGCTCCAAGCAGCTAGCTAGAAGCTAGCTAGTGAGCTGCTTGATGAGCTAAGCTAGTTTGAGGTAAGCTCATGTGTATTTGTTGAACTTGGAGCTTCACCTAACTATAATGAGTTAGTCAAAGCTTATTGATGAGGAAAAAGTCAGGCCGAAAAAGCTAGTTGAAATTTGGGCTTTTTGATGGCCCAATTGAGTTGGGCTTGGACCTTGGGCTTGGGCCAAAAAGTGGTTATGAAACCCTAACTTCTCTCAACCGCTAGTAACCGTTCTCAATCGCTTTGGTGGCGGTTATTCTCCCCAAAACCGTACCCTCCTTTTCCTATAAAAGGGAGAGCCATTTGCACTTGAAAAAAAATCCATTTTGCATGAAAAAAAAGCCATTAGTTCCCAAGTTTTGACAAGGGATAGGAAATCTATCTTTGGCTGATTTGTGCAACTTGGAAGACCAAAATACTTCATTAAAATTGAAGAAAGATAGACATCCACTAGAAGGATCAAGTTTCGAAAAGATGTGGAAGAACTCCTTTTACAAACGTAAGACAAGGTATGTTTGTATACTTTAGTCTTTGTGACTTGTTGGTCTTATCCCACTAAGGTATTTGGATCCCGGTGTAGGAAAAATACACTTAGAAGGAAAACTTAATATTTGAGTGATTTTAACATTATCCAAGTCAAATACATACAACATCCTAATAACCTGTTTTTGCATGCAATTCAATCTAACTAAATAAGGATGTTCGTCTACTCCTTTTGGAGACTACAACTCCTTGGCTTTAATTTTGGACATTGAAAGAATATATATAGTTCTGGTTTGTTATTTTAAGGTTACTTGTCTACTCACTTGGGAGATTACAGCACTAAGTTGTTAGTCTACTCCTTAACGGAGATTACAACAACTTGTAAGTCGTATGTCTACTCACCTGTGAGATTACGGTTCCTTTGCCTAATTAAGTTGTTTGTCTACTCCGATTGGACATTACAACAACTTGTGAGTTGTTAGTCTACTCCTTGGAGATTACAACAACTTTGACAGAAAACCGGACACCGAATTCCAACAAACATTAGTTGGAGAAGTTTGATTTTGCATACCTCTCCCTCGCTAAAAACAAAATTTGGACCAGCAACATCAAGCACCATTCTTTGTCGTGGATTCAAATATGCATAGCCCGAACTCATCGAAATGTTTTGATTCGCATAAGAGCTACTTGAATTGAGTTAATCCGTAACTCATCATAATCTATAAATTCTCCATGAAAATTCTAATAATAATAATAATAATAATCAGGTTTGAACCCTTTTTGTATAAGTGTTCTCTTACGGTGTTTATATCCTTAAACTTTTCATTTGCGCATATGAAACACGGACATTGAATTTTACTTCCACTAGCATTGGACAAAGAAAAATTCAGAAATTCGTTGACTCCGAGATAAAACTTCCTTTTTAATCCAACACGGTTATCCAAAATATTTTTTGTACATCCAACTGTGCCTTAACATTTGTTCTTGCGATGCATAATTTAAATCAACTTATTTTTTATACGTCATTTAATTTGACCCACTTACTCCCTTATAACTTATTATACTTTACAATATGAAAGGTTAACCAATTGGAGCATATTGGATGTAATAGTATAACAGAATCTGTTACAGAAGCTGTATAAATAGACACATAATACACAACAATACACAAGCTAGATTTCATTCACAATATCCTCGTGTTTACAATTCTCTCTCATATTCTACCATTAACATGGTATCAGAAGCCATCACTTTCTAAGCCTTTTCCATGGCTGATACACAAGAAAATCCTGTCATTGATCCTCTTGTCAATGATGATACATTTATTCTCCAAGTTCAGCTCCACCACTCCGATGGCCAAACACTCAGACTCTCAACAACACTGCTCAATAGCAACAATTATTTGCGCTGGAAACGAGCGGTCGAAGTGTCATTATCTGCGAAGAACAAATTCAGCTTCATAAATGGAGAATGTGCCAAACCAAATTATGATCCAAAATTGATTGCCAAGTGGGAGCAATGTAACAGTATGCTCATCTCATGGCTCTTGCATTCCATGGAGAAAGAGATTGGTGAATCGGTTCTTTTTTGCCAAACCGCATCTCAATTATGGACCGAATTAGCCATCAGATTCGACAAATCCAATTGAATGGCTCTTTATCAGATTCAGAAGGAGCTCGCTCTTATTTTGCAAGGTAATCAATCGATTACTTCATACTTCACCAATTTGAAGAAAATTTGGGATGATTATGTCATTGCTTTAACAAATCATGTCTGCAAGTGTGGTTCGAACGCTGTAGCCCTAGCAATGGTTCATGACCAACAAATTATACAATTTATGGTTGGCCTAAACGATTCCTTCAGTCTCGCTCGCTCACAAATCCTGATGATGCAACCAAGTCCAAATCTCCATGAAGTCTAGAAGATTTTACTTCAAGAAGAGAGTCAGAGATCTCTTTCTAATAACTATCTCGCTGATGATTCTGCTTCTGCTTTATACTCTCAAAGTCGAAACAATTCTTTCAAGCAGTCTTCTCGAGGCCAATCTATCAATGATTCCAGGCCAAATTCTACTCAGTATACACGTTCATATTGTGACAATTGCAAGGTCAAAGGTCACAATACTGATAAGTGTTGGAAGATTATTAGAGATATCCAACATCACCTATCCCCGGTCTTCCATGGTGTGCTCATCGTAAAGTCGCACAAAGTGTTGGAAGATAGTCAACTACCCTCCAGGACACATATTAGCTGCTTCTTCTGTCTCCACAAGCTTCACTCCAGAGCATATGACCTCTATTCTTGCTTTGTTGAACAAGAATCAAGCCACATACTCCAATACTACTCAAGCTTCATTTCTTGCTGGTAAGGCCTCTTGCTTCTTATCTTTTAACCTCAATTCGAAATGGATCTTGGATAGCGGTGTAACCGATCACATCACACCCAACCTTGACTTGTTTACATCATATACTCCTATAGCCCATCCTTCTTTCATTACCATGCCTAATGGCAAACGAGCCTCTGTTGCACATCATGGCACTGTATAAGTAAATGATAGCCTCATTTTATCCAATGTTTTACACGTACCTGATTTCCAGTTCAATCTCATCTCTATCAATAAGTTGTCCAATGATCTAACTTCTCATATTTTGTTCACTCCACATTCATGCATTGTCCACGACCATTTGATGAAGACTCGGATGGTGATTGGACAAGCATTTTGGGGGCTATACGTGGTTGATAAATTTGTTGCTATCAACTCTTCCCAAACTTGTAATACCAAACTTAGTAATGATGGTTTTTCATTGCATACTTCATGTAACTTTCTTCCTATTGAACTATGGCATTGTAGACTTGGACATATGCCTTTTGATCAACTTCATTATGTTAATAATACTCTTCATGTACCCAAGCACCATTCTATATGCACTATATGCACACAAGCTCGTCAACATAGGCATGTCTTCCCTATTTCCTCTACCAAAGCTCACCACATATTTGACCTTATTCACATCGACGCATGGGGTCTCTACAAACACCAAACCCATAATGGCTTCACCTATTTCCTTACTATTGTTGATGATCATTCCCGTTCTACATCAACATAGGCACGTCTTGTAGCTAAGGGATTCAATCAAAAATCGGGCATTGATTACCATGCAACCTTTTACCCTGTTGTCAAGATGACAACTATTCGTGCTATTCCAACCATTGTTGCTTCTAAGAGATGAGTTCTACATCAACTCGATGTGAACAACACTTTTCTTCATGGTAACTTATTTGAGGATGTCTACGTGAGAATGCCGTCAGGTATCCCTAATCCATTGTCTCTTGTATGTAAACTACGGAAGTCTCTATATGGCATGAAGCAAGCCTCACGTCAGTGGTTCCATAGACTCACAAATGCTCTCATCGACCAAGGCTTCCACCAATCCAAGAATGACTACTCTTGGTTTCTCAAACATGATGGGTATGATATTACCATCATTGCAATCTACGTTGATGATCTATTGGTGACAGGGCCCAATAAAGCCTCTATCACATCTCTCAAAACGCACATAGACCACACGTTCAACATCAAAGACTTAGGGATTCTTCATTTCTTCTTAGGTCTTGAAGTAGCTCATACTTCGTCAGGTATCGTTTTGGCCCAACAAAAAATTTGTTCTGGTGTTGCTTGATGAAGCTGACATTCCTCCAGACAAAGATGCTTTAACTCCATTGCCACTACATCTCAAGCTTCTACCTAATGATGGCCCACCCCTTGCAGATCCTTCCTATTATAGATCTCTTGTTGGCAAGCATAATTTTCTCACCAACACAAGCCCTGACTTGTGTTTTGCAATTCAAATCTCAGCCATTTCATGCAAAACCCTTATTCCTCTCATTTGGATGCTTTACAACATACACTAAGGTATATTCAATCTACAATTGGACATGACATACTCCTGAATGGGTGTGACAACCTTAATTTATTAGCCTATACCAACTCGGATTGGGCTTCATGTCCCTATACACGTCGTAATGTCATTGGCTTCGTTATATTGCTTGGCAACTCCCCTATTAGTTGGAAATCAAAGAAGCAGACCACAGTTTCTAGGAGCTCCGTTGAGGCTGAATATCGTGCAATGGCACAAGCTGCTGCTGAGGTTACTTGGCTCGTTCGTTTGCTACTAGAGTTAGGCTTACAACCATTGTAGCATATTCATCTTCACTATGACAACAATTCAGCCATCCAAAGTAGTAAAAACCCGGTTTTTCATGAAAGAACCAAGCACATTGAAATAGATTTCCACTTTACAAGAGACAATGTTGTGGAAGCTCTTCTCCAACTTCATCATGTATCAACTCATGATCAAGTGGTTGATGTGTTAACCAAGATCATTCCTTCTTCTCAACAAGCTTATCTACTTTCCAATCTAAGAATGCATATGGCACCTAGTTTGAGGGGGGGGGGGG
>BSUD01000007.1:113780027-113795495 GCA_033239045.1 Fagopyrum esculentum | reverse complement strand
GGGGGGGGGGGGGGGCTGTTGGATGTAATAGTATAACAAAATCTGTTACAGAAGCTGTTTAAATAGACACATAATGCACAGCAATACACAAGCTAGATTTCATTCGCAATATCCTCGTGTTTACAATTCTCTCTCATATTCTACCATTAACAGAGCATTGCATGTCCAATTTAAAATAACTTATTTTCTCTACATGATATAAAACACGTTTTCAAATAATAACTTAACTAAATTAAATAATATGATTTCAAAATTGAAAACCAACTTATTCTATAACAATTTTCAACTTTAACGTATTTTAAATGCATAGAATATGTAGTCAAATGTATGAATCTAAGAATTGTAGTTGGCTATTCTGATGCTTACAAGTTAAAAAGAGCAATAATGGCTAATAGACTAACTATAAACACAAAACATAATATTAAATTTCTTACCTCAAATCCCATGATTACGCTTCTATTTGTTGCAACTAGCTTCTTCAAATACTTCAAACTGTAACTCCGAGTTGTAACTATTATTTTTAACCGTTTATCCTACATGTTTTTCAATGTATTTTCTCAAGCAACTGAAACAGAAAATATGAAAATGGCTTAGAGGTTGCGTGATAGGACGTTGGAAACTTTATTTAATTAGTTCATCTACCAACAATAAATTTTGCTACAGGATAACAATCCAATACCACAACTACATTGTGGCTAAAACTGTTGGTGAAATAGCCAACCATATAGCCACGTGGCTTAAATTTGTTGTTGAAAAAGGTAGATTTTATGCCACAGTTTGAACGTCGCTAAAATTTGTTGCAAGAAAAAGGTAGTTTTTTTGCCACAGTTTGAACGTGGATGACATTTGTTGCAATAAAAAGGTAGATTTTTGCCACAATTTTAACGTGGCTGAAATTTGTTGCGAGAAAAAGTTACATTTTTGCCACAATTTTAACGTGGCTGAAATTAATTTTATGGTGTCCTACAACTCATTCGTGGCTAGTGTTACATCCCTCTTTTCTTTGGTCACGCCTTCCTTCTTTCAGCCCTATTTTCATGGCTAATTAGCATCACATGCTTTCCATTGCTTTCTTGTCCATGACTATACCAATCTTTTTTTATAGTGACCTTTCTCGGGGTCGTTTCTGAATCTAATAACAAAATTAAACAAATTTAGCTTTATATGCAACAAACAACAAATATCGAAATAAAACTAATCAAAATATAGGAAGATTTGAGTAGAAAAATGCAACACCCCAAATTCGCGGGACTTGGGATGCTACATTGGGCTAGGATCTCACAACGGATCCTGACCCTAGCCTAACAACAAGTTCACTGGATCTTACAACAAGGCACGGGTAGATTAAAACCAAATACATAAAAGATGTATATGATACATCAGAAGAGTTTACAAACTCCAAGCCGAGTACAAAACAACATCATAAACCATAACCACAAAAGATATCCCATCCCACGCATCCTAATGTACAGAAGTCCTCGACTGGTCACACCATCTGGCTCACCCTGCGGTCTTCCTAACCTGCAATTCATCTACAACACGGTATAAAACCGTTAGCTACAGCAATGAAAGGCATGAAGGTAATAGCACAACCACACATCAACATCTCATACATGCAATGCCACACACATTCATTTATTATCTTTCATTACGTTATTCCATTACTAATTCAACTTCTTTTGTAACACGAGGAGCCTCAAGAACCTCGTCCCTTTCCCCGTTAACACAGGGGTTTGCATGGCGGTGATCATCACTCGTCCCTCCCTGTGCTACTGGCTTCCAGGCACCTCCTACTAACCCGCAGGCGGAGACCGGTGGTTATCACCCGTTATAATACACTTGAGCCAAATAAATGTAATAAATAGTCATCCTGGTCCGGTTTAGGTTATAATGCACAATCATATGAACACACACACAACCATCACAATCATACAATCCACAACCGTACGCTAAGTAAGTCCTGTGGACTTACCTGATATACTCGTAACCTGTACCACGTCATACCTTCCCCTTAGGGAAGTAATCAACGCCTGCAATAGCAAGGCACACACAATCACATACTGCAAAGGTTAGGAGACTCGTCTCACTAACCACAACCAACCTATATCTCAAATCTGAACCTCCGATCCTCAACACATTCATAAATGCCTAAGGCATATCCTCAACGTAACATCTCATCATACTCATACACATAGTAAACCTTACAGCCATAACCGATATCCATAACATCATCATGATCCTCAACTCATTCTGACACCTAGCACGCATCTAATCAGTATTCCTCAATCTCATATTTAATCCTAATTTAATTAATTAACCTTTAATTAATTAATTAAATTTCACCAGAATAACGTTTTGCCCGCAGGCCATTTCTAAACCCACCTGTCATCAGATTTCATCAAACAAACAACCCATAAACACCAGAATAATATAATGATCATAATGGAATTTCAAGTTATCCATTTAGAGAAGCCTAAGGTCAATTTAGGCCAAATCGTAGTACGGAAAACAAATAAATTCATAACTTATTCGTTACTAACCCGATTGACGATCTGAAAGAAGATTCGGAATCACAACGACGCAGGCTACGCATGTACAACATCAAATTCACCGGAATCTGAGCGACGGAGCCGTCTTGTGACATATATGCTTGACCAAGTCTTCATCTGCTCGGAAATGCAGAAACTCGGTATTGATATGAAGAGAATGAAGAGAGGAATCCAGAAACTCAAACGGAATTGAAATCGGATTAGAAACGGAGAGTAGATCTGAGTTTGAAGTTTGAGAGAAATCAGAGCTTTTACGAGGAAATGAATTAATAAACGATTTTCCGCTATTTATAGTGAAGACGATAATTGTCCTTTAGCGAAGTCGATAGTTATCCTTAACCGATACGAAGGCGGGTTGAACCCCCTTCTCCAAACTTTTCGAAATTGGAACAATAAATCTTAAATATTATAGGGATAATTATTCCACAATTGCCTCGAAAAACGTGTATTCCTAAGCCGTCTTTCTTAGCCGTTAAGAAACGAAATAGCGACTCTTTTGGCCGTTTTGCATTTCCATGTTATTTCATATCTAGGACATGTCCGATGTCCTGATCATTTCTCTAAACTACATTTTTATTAATTGGAGCTCCCAAATGCTCCAAATAATACCGGAGGGTAAAAATAATTACCCGGGGGAAAAAGTGAAAATTTCCCCATAAGCCCAAAATTACGCTAGGAACATAACGGTGGGACTTATACTCGTCACTTACGCAATCTTCGCGAGTTATATGTCAATTACTATCAATGATTAAGTTAATCAACATTAATTAGAATTCGAAAATCCTAGCTATTACATCACACACCGCTTCAGAAAAAGTTTCGTCCCGAAACTTGAGCAATTCCCAAATCCTCTCGGACCCTAATGATCATAATGGAATTTCAAGTTATCCATTTAGAGAAGCCTAAGGTCAATTTAGGCCAAATCGTAGTACGGAAAACGAATAAATTCATAACTTATTCGTTACTAACCCGATTGACGATCTGAAAGAAGATTCGGAATCACAACGACGCAGGCTACGCATGTACAACATCAAATTCACCGGAATTTGAGCGACGGAGCCGTCTTGTGACATATATGCTTGACCAAGTCTTCATCTGCTCGGAAATGCAGAAACTCGGTACTGATATGAAGAGAATGAAGAGAGGAATCCAGAAACTCAAACGGAATTGAAATCGGATTAGAAACGGAGAGTAGATCTGAGTTTGAAGTTTGAGAGAAATCAGAGCTTTTACGAGGAAACGTTAAAGGAAATGAATTAATAAACGATTTTCCGCTATTTATAGTGAAGACGATAATTGTCCTTTAGCGAAGTCGATAGTTATCCTTAACCGATACGAAGGCGGGTTGAACCCCCTTCTCCAAACTTTTCGAAATTGGAACAATAAATCTTAAATATTATAGGGATAATTATTCCACAATTGCCTCGAAAAACGTGTATTCCTAAGCCGTCTTTCTTAGCCGTTAAGAAACGAAATAGCGACTCTTTTGGCCGTTTTGCCTTTCCATGTTATTTCATATCTAGGACATGTCCGATGTCCTGATCATTTCTCTAAACTACATTTTTATTAATTGGAGCTCCCAAATGCTCCAAATAATACCGGAGGGTAAAAATAATTACCCGGGGGAAAAAGTGAAAATTTCCCCATAAGCCCAAAATTACGCTAGGAACATAACGGTGGGACTTATACTCGTCACTTACGCAATCTTCGCGAGTTATATGTCAATTACTATCAATGATTAAGTTAATCAACATTAATTAGAATTCGAAAATCCTAGCTATTACATCACACACCGCTTAAGAAAAAGTTTCGTCCCGAAACTTGAGCAATTCCCAAATCCTCTCGGACCCATACGCCGAGGTATAAACAATGTCTCTATCGAAGGTATCACATCTCCGTTCAAAGGTATCAACCTATAACACTCTATAACCTCAAAACATTAGCATGGAGGAATCACCAACTCCAGCAACAAGATCATAACGCTATCCAAAGGCATAGAGGAAAATCATCTCTAGCTAGCTACTAACCACGTCACAAGGCATGGAGGAAAGCCGTCTCCAGCCAATCGTACTCGTAACACAACTATGTGGAGGAAAACCGTCTCCACTCACACTATGTCCATCAATAATAGCATGAGGAAAGAACCATCTCCAGCTAATCCTAAACATATTATCATAGCATGGAGGAAAGAACCATCTCCAGCTATACCTAACTCACGCTAGCAAACAAGATCTAAAAGATCATATGCACACATCCCAACTAGCACGAAAACACAACATATCACATAAACACATAACATACATTTACCAAGATAGAACTAAGATCTACTTGTCGATCCTATAGGTGCATCTATCTCATCATAGAACTCGGGATAGTTCCTCTGGATACTATCCTCGGTCTCCCATGTAGCCTCATCCCGTCCTCGTCTAGACCACTATATCCTCAGTATGGGAATGTCCTTCAAACGCAGGCGTCTCAAACCTCGTTCTAGGACTGTAATCTGCTGCTCAACAAAAGTGTGGTCCGGCTCAACCACTAAATCATCATAGTTGACGATGTGTCTCCGATCTGGTATGTACTTCCTCAGCTGAGACACATGAAACATAGGGTGAACACCCTCTAACTTCGGTGGCAAAGCCAATCTATACGCTGCTCTCCCATCTCTATCCAGTATCTCAAAAGAACCGACATATCGAGGACTCAACTTCCCCTTTATGCAAAAACGTCAAACGCCTCGCGTCGGAGATACTCTCAACCAGACATGAGCTCCTACCTTGAACTCTAGAGGTCATCACCTCCTGTTTGCATATGACTTCTGGCGACTCTGGGCATTCAGCATCCTCTCTCTAATCCTAGTCAAAGTCGGGCAGGTCCCCTGCTTCTATTGGATCTTATCCAACAGATCGGGTAGAACCTCTAAAGCAAACAATTGGGCATCCTCATCAGGAAACTGGATGTCCATCTCTAGTCAAGCTAGATCTCTCTGAAGGTGATGTTGTACAGTAAGTCTGGCAATCGCCTTCTCTCGAGGCGTCTTCCTACTCAAGGCGTCAGCTACCACATTTGCCTTGTCAGGATGATACAAAATCTCAAGGTCAAAGTCCTTGATCAACTCAAGCCATGGACGCTGGCGGTTATTCCATTCCCGTTGCGTGAAAATGTACTTCAAACTCTTATGGTCTGTGAAGATCTGACATGTAACACCATACAGATAATGTCTTCAAATCTTCAAAGCATGAACTACCGTTGTCAACTCCAGATCATGAGTCGGGTAGTTCTCCTCATACGTTTTCAGCTGTCGAGACGCATATGCAATCACTCTGCCTCTCTACATCAATACACATCCCAGGCCTATCTTGGATGCGTCACTGTAAATCACAAAGTCATCAGAACCTTTTGGTTGTGCCAGAACAGGAGCATAAGTCAAATGCCTCTTCAACTCCTCAAAACTTCAAGTGCATTGATCGGTCCATACAAATATGATAGTCTTCCTCAGAAGACTCGTCTGTGGACGGGCAATCACAGAAAATCCCTCCACAAAGCGTCTGTAATAACCGGCTAAACCAAGAAAGCTACGTACTTCCTTGACGTTCGTCGGTGTCGTTCATGCACCAACAGACTCAATCTTCACCGGGTCAACGATAATCCCGTCGGCGGAGACGATGTGTCCAAGAAAAACAACCTCAGACATTCAGAACTCACACTTAGAGAGCTTGATATACATCTCTCTATCCCTCAAAATCTACAACACTGTCCTCAAATGACCGGCATGTTCCTCTCTACTACGAGAGTATACCAGAATGTCATCAATAAAGACCACTACAAACTGATCCAGGAAGTCGATGAAGATATTGTTCATCAACTCCATGAAAACAGTCACTCTTGGAGAACACAGTCACTCCCGAATGGCATCACTACAAACTCGTAGTGTCCATAACGAGTACGAAATGCCGTCATGTGCACATCTTGCTCTCGGACCCATACGCCGAGGTATAAACAATGTCTCTATCGAAGGTATCACATCTCCGTTCAAAGGTATCAACCTATAACACTCTATAACCTCAAAACATTAGCATGGAGGAATCACCAACTCCAGCAACAAGATCATAACGCTATCCAAAGGCATAGAGGAAAATCATCTCTAGCTAGCTACTAACCACGTCACAAGGCATGGAGGAAAGCCGTCTCCAGCCAATCGTACTCGTAACACAACTATGTGGAGGAAAACCGTCTCCACTCACACTATGTCCATCAATAATAGCATGAGGAAAGAACCATCTCCAGCTAATCCTAAACATATTATCATAGCATGGAGGAAAGAACCATCTCCAGCTATACCTAAAAGATCATATGCACACATCCTAACTAGCACGAAAACACAACATATCACATAAACACATAACATACATTTACCAAGATAGAACTAAGATCTACTTGTCGATCCTATAGGTGCATCTATCTCATCATAGAACTCGGGATAGTTCCTCTGGATACTATCCTCGGTCTCCCATGTAGCCTCATCCCGTCCTCGTCTAGACCACTATATCCTCAGTATGGGAATGTCCTTCGAACGCAGGCGTCTCAAACCTCGTTCTAGGACTGTAATCTGCTGCTCAACAAAAGTGTGGTCCGGCTCAACCACTAAATCATCATAGTTGACGATGTGTCTCCGATCTGGTATGTACTTCCTCAGCTGAGACACATGAAACATAGGGTGAACACCCTCTAACTTCGGTGGCAAAGCCAATCTATACGCTGCTCTCCCATCTCTATCCAGTATCTCAAAAGAACCGACATATCGAGGACTCAACTTCCCCTTTATGCAAAAACGTCAAACGCCTCGCGTCGGAGATACTCTCAACCAGACATGAGCTCCTACCTTGAACTCTAGAGGTCATCACCTCCTGTTTGCATATGACTTCTGGCGACTCTGGGCATTCAGCATCCTCTCTCTAATCCTAGTCAAAGTCGGGCAGGTCCCTTGCTTCTGTTGGATCTTATCCAACAGATCGGGTAGAACCTCTAAAGCAAACAATTGGGCATCCTCATCAGGAAACTGGATGTCCATCTCTAGTCAAGCTAGATCTCTCTGAAGGTGATGTTGTACAGTAAGTCTGGCAATCGCCTTCTCTCGAGGCGTCTTCCTACTCAAGGCGTCAGCTACCACATTTGCCTTGTCAGGATGATACAAAATCTCAAGGTCAAAGTCCTTGATCAACTCAAGCCATGGACGCTGGCGGTTATTCCATTCCCGTTGCGTGAAAATGTACTTCAAACTCTTATGGTCTGTGAAGATCTGACATGTAACACCATACAGATAATGTCTCCAAATCTTCAAAGCATGAACTACCGTTGTCAACTCCAGATCATGAGTCGGGTAGTTCTCCTCATACGTTTTCAGCTGTCGAGACGCATATGCAATCACTCTGCCTCTCTACATCAATACACATCCCAGGCCTATCTTGGATGCGTCACTGTAAATCACAAAGTCATCATAACCTTTTGGTTGTGCCAAAACAGGAGCATAAGTCAAATGCCTCTTCAACTCCTCAAAACTTCAAGTGCATTGATCGGTCCATACAAATATGATAGTCTTCCTCAGAAGACTCGTCTGTGGACGGGCAATCACAGAAAATCCCTCCACAAAGCGTCTGTAATAACCGGCTAAACCAAGAAAGCTACGTACTTCCTTGACGTTCGTCGGTGTCGTTCATGCACCAACAGACTCAATCTTCACCGGGTCAACGATAATCCCGTCGGCGGAGACGATGTGTCCAAGAAAAACAACCTCAGACATTCAGAACTCACACTTAGAGAGCTTGATATACATCTCTCTATCCCTCAAAATCTACAACACTGTCCTCAAATGACCGGCATGTTCCTCTCTACTACGAGAGTATACCAGAATGTCATCAATAAAGACCACTACAAACTGATCCAGGAAGTCGATGAAGATATTGTTCATCAACTCCATGAAAACAGTCACTCTTGGAGAACACAGTCACTCCCGAATGGCATCACTACAAACTCGTAGTGTCCATAACGAGTACGAAATGCCGTCATGTGCACATCTTGCTCTCTCACCCTCAACTGGTGATAACTCGAGCGTAAGTCAATCTTGGAGAACACAGTCACTCCTTGAAGTTGATCTAACAAAGTAATAGATACTTGTTCTTGACCATCACCTTGTTCAACTCTCTGTAGTCGATGCACCATCTTAACGATCCGTCCTTTTTCCACGCGAAGAGAGCAGGTGTTCCCATGGGTATACGCTAGGACGGATAAAACCCTTCTCAGCCAACTCCTCGAGTGGCTTCTTTAGTTCTAACATCTCGACAGGCGCCATACGGTATGGGGCCTTCGAGATCGGTCTCGTACTAGGCTCCAACTCAATGCCAAAATCTACGTTCCTCTGAGGCGGTAAACTAGACGGCTCTGCAAACACGTCTGTAAACTTACAGACCACTGGGATGTCCTCCAAGGCTGGACTCTCTCCATCCTTCATGTAATAGTACCAGAAGGCATCACATCCCTGTGCCATTAGTATAGTTGCTCGCACTGCGCTAATGACAGATCCTGTCTTCCCAAGGTCCCGACCCCAGAAGACCTCTATCGGACCTACGTCGGTAGAGACTGTAACAGTTCTCTTACCCACATCTAACACCGCACGGTGTCTACGCATCCAATCCATACCTAGTATGACTTCTTCATGCATCAGAGGCATGACTAAGAAGTCAACAAGTAACACACGCTTCCCTAAATGTAGGGGACAACTACATATCTCCTGGGTACCTCTGACCCTATTACCGTCAGGTAGTAGGGTCAGAGGTACATCAAAATAGCTAGGATCTCACAATGGATCCTGACCCTAGCCTGACAACAAATTCACTGGATCTTACAAAGAGGCACGGGTAGATTAAAACCAAATACATAAAAGTTGTATATGATATATCAAAAGAGTTTACAAACTCCAAGCCGAGTACAAAACAACATCATAAACCATTTACAAAAGATATTCCATCCCACCCATCCTAATGTACAGAAGTCCTCGGCTGGTCACACCATCTGGCTCACCCTGCAGTCTTCCTAACCTGCAGATCATCTACAACACGGTATAAAACCGTTAGCTACAGCAATGAAAGGCATGAAGGTAATAGCACAATCACACATCAGCATCTCATACATGCAATGCCACACACATTCATTTATTATCTTTCATTACGTTATTCCATTACTAATTCAACTTCTTTTGTAACACGAGGAGCCTCAAGAACCTCGTCTCTTTCCCCGTTAACACAGGGGTTTGCATGGGGGTGATCATCACTCGTCCCACCCTGTGCTACTGGCTTCCAGGCACCTCCTCCTAACCCGCAGGCAGAGACCGGTGGTTACCGCCCGTTATAATACACTTGGGCCAAATAAATGTAATAAATAATCATCCTAGTCCGGTTTAGGTTATAATGCACAATCATATGAACACACACACAACCATCACAATCATACAATCCACAACCGTACGCTAAGTAAGTCCTATGGACTTACCTGATATACTCGTAACCTGTACCACGTCATAGCTTCCCCTTAGGGAAGTAATCAACGCCTGCAATAGCAAGGCACACACAATCACATACTGCAAAGGTTAAGAGACTCGTCTCACTAACCACAACCAACCTATATCTCAAATCTAAACCTCCGATCCTCAACACATTCATAAATGCCTAAGGCATATCCTCAACGTAACATCTCATCATACTCGTACACATACTAAACCATAAAGCCATAACCGATATCCATAACATCATCGTGATCCTCAAATCATTCTGACACCTAGCATGCATCTAATCAGTATTCCTCAATCTCATATTTAATCCTAACTTAATTAATTAACCTTTAATTAATTAATTAAATTTCACCAGAATAACGTTTTGCCCCCAGGCCATTTCTAAACCCACCTGTCATCAGATTTCATCAAACAAACAACCCAAAAACACCAGAATAATATAATGATTATAATGGAATTTCAAATTATCCATTTAGAGAAGCCTAAGGTCAATTTAGGCCAAATCGCAGTACGGAAAACGAATAAATTCATAACTTGTTCGTTACTAACCCGATTGACGATCTGAAAGAAGATTCGGAATCACAACGACGCAGGCTACACATGTACAACATCAAATTCACCGGAATCTGAGCGACGGAACCGTCTTTGTGACATATATGCTCGACCAAGTCTTCATCTGCTAGCAAATGCAGAAACTCGGTATTGATATGAAGAGAATGAAGAGAGGAATCTAGAAACTCGAACGGAATTGAAATCGGATTAGAAACGGAGAGTAGATCTGAGTTTGAAGTTTGAGAGAAATCAGAGCTTTTACGAGGAAACGTTAAAGGAAATGAATTAATAAACGATTTTCCGCTATTTATAGTAAAGACGATAATTGTCCTTTAGCGAAGTCGGTAGTTATCCTTAACCGATACGAAGGCGGGTTAAACCCCCTTCTCCAAACTTCTCGAAATTGGAACAATAAATCTTAAATATTATAGGGATAACTATTGCACAATTGCCTCGAAAAACATGTATTCCTAAGCCGTCTTTCGTAGCCGTTAAGAAACGAAATAGCGACTCTTTTGGCCGTTTTGTCTTTCCATGTTATTTCATATCTAGGACATGCCCGATGTCTTGATCATTTCTCTCAACTACATTTTTATTAATTGGAGCTCCCAAATGCTCCAAATAATACCGGAGGGTAAAAATAATTATCCGGGAGAAAAAGTGAAAATTTCTCCATAAGCCCAAAATTACGCCAAGAACATAACGGTGGGACTTATACTCGTCACTTACGCAATCTTCGCGAGTTATACGTCAAGTACTATCAATGATTAAGTTAATCAACATTAATTAGAATTCGAAAATCCTAACTATTACAAAAAAAAAACACAAAACAAAGCAAGTAAAGCTCTAAAATAAAAAGGCTTAAATCGAATTTAACAAAAAGAGAAACAATATAAATTTAGATAAATTTAGGAAACATACCTCAATTTGAGTTATTGACCAATTTGTTGAATGATTTTGAAGCAAAATGAATAGATAACAAAAACTTATGATGGCAACGAATCTCATTGAGAAAAACTAAAGAAAAAAGAGCAAGAAAAGAAGAAAGGAAAAAGAAATCAGAAAGGGGATCTTTTACAAGGTTAGTTTGCAAAAGTTAGATTTGCAATAAGATAATTTATTTCAATTAGTTTATTAAAGTATTTCGGCAATTTTAATAACTAGCCTTTTTTTTTTAATCTAGTAACTAGGCTTTTTACATAAATTAATTTAGTAACTATACCCGTCCCTCTAATTTTTACCCTCTACCCTAAATTGGAATAGCCATTTTTCCTTTCTCGATTCTATCTTCTCCCAGATCTAGATTTGAAGGTTTTGTTGCCGGAGGTAGCAGCTTCTCTGTTGCCGCCTTCTGCCTTTGCTTCCACCGGGAAGCCCTAGCTGGATATTGAAGCATCTCCTCGCCATCGCCAGTCTTCTTTCCTTCCACAACCAAGCTAGGAGGGTGAGCGACAAAGTGCTCCGGCGGCGCAAGAGGTTGCTAGTGGCTTGGGGAAGCGACGGGAGGTTGGGGTTTGCGAAACTGTGTGGGGTTGGTGGAAGAGAGAGCGAGCTCTTCGGCTTGTATCATTTCGTCCAGGAAATCGGCGTCCCAGTCCTCGAAAATCTCTTCGTCTGCTGCCATTGCCGTCGTATGTCTACGGCAGGCAGTGGAGGAAGTGGGTGTCGGACTGTCGGAGAAGAGAGATTTGGGATGCGACGGGAGGTTTTGTTTCCTACTTCATATCAATGTATCATGCGTGTTTGTTTGCTTTGGTAGGAAATGAAATTTGTGTTGAAACTAGTTTGATAGGTTATGGTTTGACTGCTTCATATCCGTAATTTACCATTCATCGTCTTGTCTATGTGTTAAAATTGATCTACATAAGCTATTAACTTGGAGGTTCTACCTTTTGGGAGATATTGGAGACATTGGAAAGTCTTCCACACCAGAATTTTGCTAGCATTGCGGAATTAGAACTTCAGTGTATGCCCCAATATTATATAGCCTTATCCTTGAGGTGTTACCAGAGAGTCTCCAACTCTTAGGTTGTGTTTAGTTAAGTTGTTTGTGAGTTTATTTTAGTTTAGGGTTTTAGGAGGTTATTATTATGGGGTGTTTAGTTACAGCTTTGTGGTTCCTATGTAGTTTTCTTGGGGTGGTTTTTGGGATGTAAAAACCCTATTCTGAAAACCTTATCATGCAAGATTTTTGAAGATTATCCAAGGCTTGTGACATTGATACCCCTCCTCACCTCTCCAATTAATTCAGAAATTGAACAAGTTCTTCCCTGTTTTCTCTCTTCCCTTTTGCCATGTTATTCCAACTGATCCAGAAAACAAAGCAGCAACATCGATCATCTCTTCTCAACTTAAAGGATTTGCAATTAAAAATCAAAAAATTGAACAAACTGAACATGCTAGGGTTAATTGTTTCAGGTTATGAATTGAAGGAAGCACCATCCTCTGTCTTTTTTTCCAGTTCATATAGCAGCAATGGTGGACGGTGGTTTGCTCTGGCGAAGGAAGGGATGAAGAACGAAGAGAAAGGAGAACCAAAAGCTAAAGAAAGAAGAAATGTGGTTGTTTTTTTTAGATCCAATCGGAATGGTAGAGTAGCACGAAGCACGACATGTTTTGCCCAAATCTCTAAAGCCGAACGAAATTGGGGCAACTCGCTGAGCAAAACCAGGAAGGCCTACAATCCACTTGAAGAAGATTTGGTGATTAGTGGTTCGGAATTAATGGCGGAATTGATGCAAAACCAGGAAGGCCTACACTATAAAATTGTGCTTGGGTGATTACTGGTTTCTCAGAATTGCTCCATAGCTGAATCTTCTATCAATTTGAACTCATATCGATAGAAGAAGTTCTATCAATTGTGCTTGGGTGATTAATGTTGGCGGTGTTGTGGATTTGAGCGGTATTGTGTAGGTAGAGGAGGGATGGAGGGCGTGGAGGTGCAGGTTTTCAAGAGGGAGCGGATAAGACTTTTGATGAGGTAAGAGATAAGGGTATTTTGGTATTTATATAAACTCGAAACTAATTCCGAACTACTTAACCAAACATGTATACGGGTTTTTTCGTCAACCGCAAATCTCAAAACAACTCTTACGAAAACCACAACCATAACCGCAACCACCCGAAACCGCAACCATTTAACTAAATATAGCCTTAGTTAAACAACTAATAATATACCAAGATACTTCGGATTTGACCCTAAGAAATAGAGGTAGTGTATAATGTTATTGCAAGGATGTTTTTCATATTTGATTTTGTTCGCTGATTGTACGCATAAGATGTATTGATACAACATAACTATGAAGGGATTTCCACCAATTAATATAACTTTATGATTTCAGGACATCAAGGCACCAATCTGGAGGCACAAATAGAATCATTGTTGAATGTTGAGAAACAAATAAGACTTGCCGAAGAGGTTGCTGGCCCCAAAAAGGCAGCTCTAGAAATTCTACAGTTGTGCTTTGAAGCTCGCTCATGGAGGATCTTGAATGATTTAATTGTTCTTTTGTCAAAGCGTCGGGGTCAATTGAAACAGGTCTGAGAAGAAATACTCTTTCTTAGTCCACTTTATACAAAAAAAAAAAGAAACAAGTTTCTCGGGTGTTGTTTTAGTACTACAAGATATGCTCCCTCTTGCTGTGTTGCTTTGCTACTGTACAAAACAATTTGTATCTTAACACATAATGTAATAGAATAGTACATGTACAAAAGGGCTTGTATACCTAGACTTCAAATTAGTTGCTAATCTTGATTCTTTTTTCGCAGGATGTGATTGCAATGGTGCAGCAAGCTATGCAATACATTGATCAAACTCCAGATGTTGAGACTCGTATAGAGCTCATAAAGACACTAAACAGTGTTGCAGCGGAAAAGGTGATTTTACGTCACACAGCATAATATTTCAATTATATACCTGAGTCATAGTGGTTGTGATGTAGTGACTTTTTTGTTTGATGTAGATATATGTTGAGATTGAGAGGGCTCGGTTAATTAAGATTCTTGCAAAGATCAAGGAAGAACAAGGACAGATAGCTGAGGGTGCTGATCTGATGCAAGAAATCGCTGTATGTGTCAATCATTCAATCTTTTAAATGTTTCGATGTATTCATTCTTCATTTTGGAATGCATATATGGAAGAGTTTGAGAATGAGAAGAATTTGCTTGGTGGCCCTCTTGTTGACAAAGCTGCTGAAGATCTAAAGCAGAGGTCATTGAATGTGTAATTTCCACACAACTTATTGCCTTTACATTTTGCTTTTAAATGCCAATCTCTTAAAAAATCTTCTTGTCTCCTGGTTTTCAGAACATACTTGTTGTTTCGAAATACTACTCCAGGATTACTTTGAACAGACTTGCAGATTTAGTATGTCTCAGTACCCAGATAAGTTTGACAATCTAGAACATAACTCATTCCTATTGTATGTTTTTGTTGAAAAAGGTCATAGAAGATTTTCATGATATTAAGATCAAAACTTAATTAATTTGGTTGTATATTATTTTTACTGATTAATTTGGTTGTTTTTCTGGTATGAATAAATTCATACCAGAAAATTTTGGTATGGGTTTTCTGGTATGAAATTTATGATAGAAAATTCTGGTATGAGTTTTTTGATTTGAAATTTCATACCATGACATGTAAAATTCTGGTATGTAATTCTGATATGTAATTGTGGTATGTAATTGTGGTATGTAAAATTGTGGTATGTAATTGTGGTATGTAATTGTGGTATGTAAAATTCTGGTATGTAAAATTCTGGTATAATTATGGTATGAAATTTATACCAGAAAATTAAAAAAAAAAAA
>BSUD01000007.1:113767263-113779979 GCA_033239045.1 Fagopyrum esculentum | reverse complement strand
AAGCAAAATAACTTACGGATGTTTCAAAGTCTTATTATTCTATTTTTCTAAATATATTTTTAAGTAGAGGGGTTAATTAGTTTTACCTACCATTAAATGAAAGTGATAAAAAAAATATGGGGTATAGTTTTTTTAACAAAAACCAAAAAAAAACCTACTAGGCAAAATTCTTTCAAATATTTCTAAGTAAAAAATGTCATCGTGATGTCCTTAAAATTTGGACAGTTTTTCTTTGAATTCACAAACTTTCTTTTGATACCCTCTTAATTTAGTTTATATTCCTTACTACCCTTACTTAATATATTTTACTAACTCTTTTATTATAAAATATAAAAATATAATAAAGTATTTTCAACGCGGTTTTAATTAATTTTAAATTCAAATTTTTTAAAATTACTATATTTTTATTTTAATAAAAAAAAATTTTAGGTATTCAATTAGGATTTAAAATTTTTCATAAAATTCCTATGGTATTTAAAAGTTTGTTGATTTTAAAAGAATCTATTATTTAATTGATTTTGTAGGATTCTTTACTACTTATATATATATAAACTATATAGAAATCTTCCCAAAACATAAGATTTTCACAGAATTTTTATTGACTCTATATAACAAAAAAAATCTCATAGAATCAGCAAATTCTATTATTATTAAGAATTAGTCAAAATTTTTAAAAGTTCAGATTGAATACACCCCTAAATCCCTAAATATAAGATTCTCTTGAAGTGACCGAGTGAAGTTTAAAATAGAAGCGCAAGGATATATCCTATGCTAATTATCCTTTAAGAACAAATTTATAAAAATGAAAAAATGTAACTTTTGGCAACCGAAAAGTGTTGAATTTTAATAGCATCATGCTTATTTGGAGGCATACCTAAAAAAGCAAAACCCTACTTGTGAGACCCAAGTTCCCCAACAACATCAATGGAGACCGACAGTACCCTAGCAATGTCTATAACAAAATGAATATGAACTTATAACCAGTTTAATATAAAGCTAATTACATTATAATCGTAATTTTTAAACTATTTCAATTATATAATGATATTTGTAATCTCGTAAATTTAATAAAATAAACAAAGACTAGTAGAAGTTTTGTAGAAGAAATGAATCCAAAATGAGTAGAGCAAAAAGTTATCAAGTTGGGCTTGAAATAAAGCTATGGTTATGATAGGGGCTCTTTACTAACAATTATAAAGCAATTTGATCCAAAAGAAAAGCAGAAAAGGACCCCCTCAATTGGCATTGGCATCGGCTATATATTTCCACATATCCTTACAAATAATAATACACAAGTCTGAAATTTTAAGCACAATGAATGTTAGGGTCGAACAATATGTGGTATGGTTTCTCCTCCTGTGGGCGGTCGTGTCCGGTAAGAGCACGTACGTGGAGGAGGCGTGCAGCGTCACAAGGTATCACCACCTGTGCGTGCGCTCGCTGGGGTCCTTCTCCGACGTGGCGAGGCGGAGCCCTAGTAAGTGGGCTCGGGCGGGTGTTTCCGTCACTATTGGGGAACTTAAGGGACTCTTACGCTACCTTGTACGCCTCAATAAATACGGTAGATGGAAGGGGAGGAGCCACGTAGCCCTCTTGGACTGTATCGAGCTTGTCCAGGACTCGTTGGACAACCTCCACCAATCATTGGATGTGCTCAGGAAGCTCAACGCAGGTGAGTTTGAAGGGCAGATGAGTGATGTGCTGACGTGGATGAGTACGGCGCTGACGGATGAGGACACGTGTATAGAGGGGCTGGATAAAGGGAGAGGTGTCAAAAGGAGGGTTACCCACGCTACTTATATCACGAGCAACGCCCTCGCTCTTGCTAATAAACTTGCAACCTCTGGCGTCGCTGCTAACGATCCTTAAATATACATTTCAAGTAACGAATATAAGAGGGTGTACTTCTGTTGTAAATATTCGGATTCGGATTCGGCTTCCGATGACGAGTATGTATATTGTTTACGAATATTAAGTTTATGATTTAAGAATGTTAAATGTATTCGAACCAATTAAGATTTTGAGAGTTAATATACAAAAAAAAAAGTCTATGAATATTATAATACGGCTAGTATTTGCACAATTGCACGGCTCAAGAATTCGTGATTGCACCACGCATACGCAACACGGTCACGCATTGCGTAACCGTGTCAATTTGAACCCTAAAAGTGCTTACGGAATGTGTTTCTGTAAGCGTCTCTCATCCCAAAAAAAAAACACGCGACGATGATGAAGAAGTCGAACGGCCAAATCGATCCAACCATCCCATTTCACACAAAAAAACGAGCAATGGATAAAGACGGTGATGGAGGAAGGCCATTTCAAAAGCGGAAACACGACCCGATAGAGGTATCTTTTGATTTTTGTTCGGTTTTTGTTTCGATTTTGTTCGGTTTTTGTTTTTTAGTTTCATGTTCGTAATTGGGTATGAAATTGAGGAGAATAGGTTAGATTGTTGTTGATTTTGTTAGTTTTAGTTTGAATGAAGAGGAGATTGTTGAATTTTTAGGTTAAGAATTATCGACAATCCGCCATTGAAGGCAGATTGTCGAAGACGATGAATAGTGGCACACAGTCACGGGTTCCGTAACCGTGGTTCCACTGTTCATCGTCCAATGCATTAATTTAAGTTAAATTATTTTAAATTAAAGTAAATTAATTAAGAAGTATTAAATTTAACTAATTAGAATTTATAATAATTTAGATTAATTAATTTGAATTAAATTAAATAAATACAATTTAAAAAAAATAATTACTTTATCCTAATTACTTGTAATTAAATTATATAAATACAATAAAAAAATTGATTTTGAATTAATTTAAATTAATAATAATTTAGATTAATTAATTTAATTAATTTCATTGTAATTAATGTAATTATAATTTAAATTAAAATTCAATTAATTTAATTTCTTTCTAATTTCATACAATTACTTTAATTTAAAATAAAAGTAAATTATATTAAATTAAATTAATTTAGATTAATTAATTTAATTAATTTCATTGTAATTAATGTAATTATAATTTAAATTAAAATTCAATTAATTTAATTTCTTTCTAATTTCATACAATTACTTTAATTTAAAATAAAAGTAAATTATATTAAATTAAATTAATTTAGATTAATTAATTTAATTAATTTCATTGTAATTAATGTAATTATAATTTAAATTAAAATTCAATTAATTTAATTTCTTTCTAATTTCATACAATTACTTTAATTTAAAATAAAAGTAAATTATATTAAATTAAATTAAATTAAATTTATTTATTTACCTTTTAATCTTGTTTAATTACTTTTACTTTCATTTAAAATAATAAGAATAAAGAGTAAATTAAATGAAATTAATTTAATAAACTTTTAATTTCTTTTAATTACTTTTAATTTCATTTAATCTCATTTAGTTTTCTTTAAATTTATTTCAAATGAAACTAAAGTAAACTACATTAAAGAAAAATAATTAAATTAAACTAAAATACCAAACTATAGATATTACAGGGCATGGAGAGACAGAGCCGTCCTACGGCCTCCGCTCGTAGAGCTAGACTTGCTACGATGGAGAGGAGCTCTCAAGTTGTTGGTCCGGCGACCGGCACACCACCAGTTCAACAACCATTGAGACCATCCATATCAATTTCTTCTCCAGCTTTCCGTCGGGAGGTTCTTCCACTGCCGACTTATGGGTCAGACTTGGACTATGAGTTGGACGCTTCTTCTGTACAGGGGAGATAGATCCACCAGCTGGCGAGCATGTAGATATTACTGCTGACGAGTAGGTTGATCCACATACAGATACTACTGTTGACGAGCAAGTACAGCCACCTACAGATATTCATGTTGAGGAGCAGGTAGAGCCACCAGCTAGCGACCATATTGAGCAGCCAGAGTTTGATTTTAATGTTCCAGCTGCAAAGCATGTAGTGCCGCCGCAAGAGCCGTTTATACCGGCTGATCGATGCCGTGTTGTTGCAGATACAGGGGCACCATTGATCATCGATGTGCTGACTTTCTATGCCGGTCACCGTGCTCGCGGTGTCTGGATGGGAGAGGTAGATAACTAATCATAGTTATAACACATTATGTTACAAAAACTAAATTAATAAAACATTTAATTGAATATTCGTTATGTTATGAAGGAGGATTATAGGAGACCGATGACCGCGTTATGGTGGATAGAGCACATTGATGTGCTGACTAGATGGATTTCAGATACTAACAGAGCCGACCCCATTTCCTGGTTTGCTATTGCATCTCAAAGTGGCGTGACGGGTTTGCTTGACGACTCTTTTGCTGGAGTTGACCACGCCCTTATACATGCATTCGTGGAGCGGTGGCATCCGGAGACCAGCAACTTCCATCTACCTTGGGGTGAGATGACCATCACCCTGCACGATGTAGCCATCATCCTAGGCATTAGGATTGATGGAGACGCCTTGGTGACACCTATGTTGGCACGTGTTCGCTCCAAACGGTGTGTGCAAGCTTTAAATTTATAACCCTAGACGTAAGCTTAAAACAAGGATGCGAACCCGCAGTGTACGGGTCAATCGTAGTAAAAAGTAAGGAATTCCAGGGGTCGATCACAGGGACTTAGTGAAACAAAGTCCAATTACGGTAAGCTTTAGCAATCACTAACCACAAAGCAATTAAAACAATCAAAGATGATAAAAGTCAATAAAGGAAATATGCAATTCTAGGGATTAAAGCATCTAGTTGTGGTTCCAACTCAAGATCTAAAGATAAGTGGACAAAGCTGAGGTTTTTGCATGGGGAAGGTGTTACTAAAGTGGAATAGATTACCGGGTAAGTCTCACTACTCACTAATCCTAAACCGTAACTCCTATTACCGGGTAAGTCTCAAGGAATTAGGATAAAAAACTATAACCTCAAACTAACACACCATCTAAGGGAATAGAATCAACCTTTACCGGGTAAGTCTCAGGCTAACTCACAAAGATAGGATGAAAGCACACTCAAACCCCAATAAAGGATTAACCTTTATTACCTACACTTATGATCTTAGGTAAACAAACTAAGGAATTACCGGGTAAGTCTCATCCTAGGCTTGCATTGAACCAGGAAAGGTGTAATAAGAATAGGATTTGGCAAACTCTAACACTTAACTCTCAGTTTCGGATCAGACAAGTCACTCGGTCAGAAGAATTCCACCCCGGCCGAAATGTTCATCGACTGAGCGAGATGCTTAGGGTTAAGGTAAAAGACTCGAACTTTCAGGGTCCTACTGTGATTAAGATTATTCTATCATCGTTTTTCCCACAACCTTCAGCCAATCACCCTAGAATCACACAAAGAGATTAGCCACTCATCATCATGAAAGTATTAATCAAGTATATGGGAAGAAGGTGAATATTTGAACAAGAAGAATTTAATGAAAAGACTTCAATAACTGAATCAAATATCACAACAAAGCGTTCCTTGGATAGAAATCCAACAAGACAAGATAACAAGGAAGGGAATCTAAGATGATCTTACAAAACCCTTCAAAAGCTATAAAAGCTACAATCTTCCTTCTTCAACCTTCAAAAAGGTTCTTCAAATCTCCCAACTGGAGTATGGCCGCAGCAGTGTAGTAGGCGTAAGCAAGGTGATAGCGGATGTATGCAGCGTGTCTTTCGGTGTAAGCCGCCCCTGGATTCGTGGGAAATCCGACCCTTTTTATAGGAAAATTACTCTCCAAAAATAAGATATCTTAGAAAGATCTCTTCCCATAAAAATGGGTAAAATATATGATCTAGCATATCTTCTTCCTTCCAGGAGCCAAGCCCAAAAATATAAGATCTCTTTCCAAAGATAAAAGATCTCAGCCAAAAATAAAATATTCTCGCCGCGTCCCAAGTGTTCGCCTCGGTCGAGTCAACTTCTCTGGATCACCTCGGTCGAGGTGAATCTGTGGTCAACCGAGGTGAGTCACAACTGAAAGTGAAATCTCTCAAATCTGGTCCAAAGTGAATCTTTAATCCATGGCTATGCTTCCTGAATGGTTCCTTATGTTCCTGAATGTAGCTCCAATGACTTCATAGCTCCTTTTGCTCCTTTTTTATGCAAAACGTGCCATTTTACCTACGATTACAACAAAACTAGGTGTAGACCTCGATTCCCGCAAAGGTAGATAAAATGGTAATATAATCACATATTATACATACAAACATGCAGATTATTGAAGATAAAACGTCCAAACAAACCCCAAAATATAGACTATAATTCATGCTATCAAAATACCCCATACTTAGCCCTTGCTTGTCCCCAAGCAAGTTCCGCATATAAAAGGAAAGATAGAATGGATTATAAGTCAAGAAAATCGATGAAAAGTCTTTCAAAAACATTTTAATGGTGTGCTACAATCATAGATCACTCTAAGAGAATACTTCATGGAATTTAAAATCAAAATATGATCAAAACATTTTATAAATATAAGAAAGTTGTTCATCTTTGCATAAAATCATAGAATGCATAATAAGTCATAATTATCGAAATTAATCATGCATAATCCAGTTTAAACTGCTAAGTCAATCAACAAGCTCGAGGTCTCAAGGGCTTCCCAAAAGAAAGGTCAAGAAACGTGTAGGGTAGGGACGTATGTAAGGTAATGTGGTGCTAGAATCCGGGAAAAGGATATACTTTACTTTCACTTTGACTTTCAACATCTTCCACCAATAAGCTTTGCTTATTTCACACTTTTTCTTTTTACTTTACCTTTTGGGATACATGGACAGAGGTGCACAATAACCGAAGCCTAGGAAATCAGCAATCATCAATTTCTTGAGATGCATCAAACCCTTGATGCACATACCATGACCCGTTAGGAATATCGCTCAATCCGACTTTGGCAAGATACAAACACCCGGCTATGTGAATGGTGCCGAGTTACTCATCATCATGATTGACTTCCCCAAACCTATTATTACTTTCTAACACTTTCACTTCCAGCCAACTTTTCAACTTTTACTTCACTTGCTTTCACCACTTCGCTTGCTTCCAAATTCCCGGATAGGTAAAGGGAGGCAAAATGTATATGAGGGGCTAAGCATGATCAAGAAGAAGAAGAGAGAAGAATGAATTGCCTTGGTCTTTTCAAGAAGAAAGTGAGAGAACTTATCTTGCGGTGTCAACCTTCAAATTCAACATAATTTAGATAAAAACAAAGTATTAAACATGCCAATAATTTCAAACAAAGCATTTAGCAACTTAAACATATTATAAAACCTTTCAAACACATAAAGATTTCAAAACCAGTCAGTAAGCAAGATCTTCACTGAGATCATATCCAGATAAGAAGCACAAAAATCGTTTTCGAAAACTCTTTGATAACACGATTTATAGCATAGTTTTAGGTGCACATTTAGGTAGAATTCTCGCTCAATCATGCATTATCTAGCACTAGTCCAATACGTTTTGCACTCAAAACATGCATTTTGTCGAGATAGACGTCTACACGGACTTGTGTGCGTTTTGTAGGTATTTCGGGAAGTTTCGAGCCCAAACGACGCGTTTGAGGGTCGCTCATTTAGAGGACACGTTTCCAAACTCATTAGAACGCAAGGCAAGGACCCAAGGAACCTTGCCAACACAGGCCATGCACCAAACCACAGCCTAATGATCCATAACAAAGCTTCTGCATAGAATCACGGTTTCCTGAAGAACCACGGCCGTGGAAATGACCGTGGATTTTGCCAGATTCTCGTGACAGTTGTGCCACGACTCTCATGGCCAGCTCATGAAGAAATTGGTTATAAAAGTGGTCCTTGATAGTTGTTAGAGGCAGTTGGGAATTGGAGGTAGTTTTGGGAGCACCTCACACATTCTCTATTGTTTTTAACAAAATATATTCCAAGAGGAAGAAGGATTTTTCTAGGAAGGAAAGTGCAAAAAGAAGAAGGAAGGAGCCATTGAAGAGGAAGGGAGAAGACACACTTAGCTCTTGTATTTTCGGATTTATTTCTAGAGATTTATGAACTCTTGAACCTTCCTTTGAAAGGGTTGTAAGTCGTTCTAATTTCATCTTCAGATTTGGATTGTGTTTAAAGTTCATTTGCTCATCTTCTTTCTCTCATTTTCTTGCAATGGAGGTTATGAATCTATGTTTGTTTGCTTTGATTCCCATTATGAATGTTGTAGGCTAGATTGATGTGATTCTAGGGTAAGGAAAGGATGGTTGTGGCTAGAACTATGATAGGACAGGCTAAATTTTACCTTTGGATGATTTTTTGCTTATGAACGTAGCTACTGTTAGAAATCACGGGTAGTTCTTGAAGAACCACGGTCGTGGTTTTTGTAGAACAAACCGTGATTCTTCCTGGTTCGAAGGATCTTACCTTAGATTCATAAAATTGTTGAAATCCTAAGTTTTTGCTGAGTTTAACCTACCCTAGGGTGTCCTAGTGTAGCGACTAAGTGTTAGGAGAGACCTACCCGGTAATCTTTACCCTTAGAATCTAAAATAGCAAAACCTTAGGTAATGGTGAGCCTAATAAGCCGCCATTGGATTAAATGTGCTAGGATAGTTGATTAGGACTTCCCTTTCCGAGACTTACCCGGTAAGGATAGGTTAGATCCCTAATTAAACAATCCGGTTTGTGTTAAATTCCTATCCTTAGGTTCTTAGAGACTTAACCGGTAATGAGACCTTAGGTGTGGATTAGTTGGATCATGAGACTTACCCGGTAATTGATCCCATTTTAGGAACACTTAATCCCAACATATCATAATCAATCCAAAAAATGAATAGATAACTTGAGTTTTATGCCATAACCGGAATTTCCAACCCCTAGAATCCGTCTTCCCTTTCTCTTGATCAACATCTTGTTCGATTAGTTTATTTGTGCCAATTTTCCGACTTAGTTTGATTGATTGTTTGCATGCATTTGATCTTTGAAGTGATCATCTAAAAACAACCAAAACAATTGAGATTTTCTTCCTTTATTTGCTCTTTTCCTTTAGACTTAGATCTTGCTAAATTCAATCACAACTTAATTCGATTTCACCTTAGTCTTTGTGTTCGACCTTGGAATACTTATCTTGCTACATACGTCCCGTACACTGCGGGTGCGCTAGAAGTAGGATAATTATAACGAGTATAAATTTAAGGCTTATTGCGTACACACATTTTTAGCGTGACAAGTTTTTGGCGCCGTTGCCGGGGACTAGGTCTAGATTGAGTCTATTCTGTGATTGTTTCTAGTGTAGATCCTTCTTGTTTCTTTTGATCTCTTTTTGGTTTTTGTCTTTGCTTTTCAGGACATCTATTGCTCTTTAGGTGTATGCGAAGATCTCGTGGCAAGGATTTAGCTCCATTCGATCCCGAACCGGAGAAAACCCTTCGATCTAGATCTAAGAGCATCCGAAAAGAGAAAGAGATGGCCGGTAGAAATCTTCAAGCTGAATTGGATGAAGCCTTGGAGCAAATAAGGCTAAGAGATGAACTCTTGGAGGAAGAAAGGAGACTTGCCAATGAGAGGCAAGAGGAAACTAGGAGGGAGATTGAAGAGATTAGGCAAGCCCTTGTTCAAGGAGAGCTTAATCGCCGACAACCCCCACCACCTCCACCACAACCGCAGCCGGCAGCTAATGTTAGGGTTGTACCTATTGCCATTGAGGAGCCACAAACCCTAGGGAGACGTATGGATCCGGCACAAAGAGCACACCGACCGGGTGTGAATCTAGGAGATCCCGCAACCCACAACTATGAGCTCCGCCCTCAAGTTCTTCAAATGATCCGGCATAATCAATTTGGAGGGACGGAAGGAGAGTCTCCTCACCAACATTTGATGAACTATGAGATTTTGATGGAGACTCTTAGACCACCAAGATTGGAGAGCAACAACCATAAGCTAAGGGCCTTTTCCTTCTCTCTTAAGGACAAAGCCTTGGCTTGGTATCGATCTATTCCACAAGGGCGAGTTGGTACTTGGGAGGAGATGACAACCGAGTTCTTGACCAAGTTCTTCCCACCTTCCAAGACCACCGGGTTAAGGGGAAAGATCAATGCCTTTGTGATGAGGGATAGAGAAAGTTTGTTCAAGTCTTGGGAGAGATTCAAGGACCTTCTCCTAGATTGTCCGCACCATGGCATACCAAAGATTGAGCTATTAGAGATCTATTTCAAGGGGCTTGATGAAGATAGCCAATTCAAGCTTCAATCTCTTTCCGGTGGGACCTTTATGGAGAAGCATGTGGATGATGCTTGGGAGTTTGTGGAGAAGCAAGCTCTAGTGATTGAGAAGTACTCTCATAGGAAGAGTGAAGGAAGAAAGGCGGGAGCATATGAGGTGAGTGAAGTCACCATGAGCAATTTCAAGCTTGACGCCATCAACAACGAGTTGAAATCCTTGAGAGAATTGTGCACTACAACCTTGAAGAGCCAAACAACTCCTCAAGCACCTCCACAAGCTAACTTGTCTTCCAAGGAGGAAGATGTGAATTATATGGGAAGGGGCAACTTCAACAATTACCAAGGCCCAAGAAATTTCAACAACAACCGGCAATTCAACAATTACCGGCCAAACCAAAACCATCCCGGATTTTCTTACTCTAATCCGGATGGAGCCTTGAACCCTCCCGCCTCCACAAGCACAACTCCACCACAAAGAGCTTCACAAGAACCTCCACCCGGTTTTACTCAACCTTCAAAGGATAGAACCGAAGTCATGTTTGAACAATTGCTAGGAAGGTTGAGTGGACTTGAGAGCACCGTCACTTCAATTTCTAAGGCTCAAAAGGTCTTGGAAGCACAAGTCTTTCAAAAGGCGGGTGAGGCACATAGAGATCCGGGAAAGCTTCCCGGAAGAACCGAAGACAACCCAAGAGGCCAAGTTTTGGCTATCACAACAAGGAGTGGGTTGAGTATGAAGGATCCTTTGCCCAAGGACCAAGCTAAGGGGAGTCAAGTAGTGGTAGAAGAGGGAAGAAAGCAAGATGATGGAGGCAAGAGCAAGGATGTAGAGCCAACTTATGTGGCACCGCCTCCATACAAGCCACCACTACCGTTCCCACAATCAAGAGCAAGAGCTCGTTTGGACAATCACTTTGGTAAGTTCCTTGAACTAATGTCCAAGTTACATATTAACATTCCGTTCATGGATGCCATCTTAGGAATGCCGGCATACGGAAAGTTCTTGAAGGAAATACTCTCCAACAAAAGGAAGTTGGAGGAGTATGGGGAGATTAGGATGACCAAGAGATCCTCGGAGTTAATCCAAACAATGAAAGAAGCAATGCCTCCCAAGCTAAGGGATCCGGGCTCTTTTTGCGTTCCGATTGGAGTAGGAGACGTGAAGTACGAGGCCCTTTGTGATCTTGGGGCGAGTGTAAGCATCATACCGCTTGCACTTAGTAACAAGGTCGGGCTAGGAGAGCCAAAGCCGGTCAAGATGACCCTCTATATGGCGGACTGATCTATCACTCATCCGGTTGGGATTCTTGAGGACATTCCGGTGCAATTGGGAGGGTTCTATGTGCCTATTGACTTTGTAGTGTTGGACATTCCGGCGGATTACCCGGTTCCCATCATCCTAGGAAGACCTTTCCTAGCCACATCCGGGTGTTTAGTGGATTGCAAGAACGGGACTCTCTCCTTCAACATTGGAGAGGAGAACATCAAGTTCAAGCTGTCCACAATGATGAAAGGGCCAACCCTTGATGAAGATATCTTCAACATAGTCGAGCAAGAAGAATCTAGAGAAATGGTGAGCTCAATTTTGATCAAGGACCCCTTGGAAAAGGTTCTTACCTTGAGTATGATGGAGGAAGACATTGAGGAGAATTGCAATGAAGAGATCAAGGCCTTGAAGGCATTGGAAGAGGAGCCAAGAGTTGGATTTGAGAGCCACGAAGAAATTGTGAACAGCTGCAAGTTCCACGGTCGAGATTTGGGTTCCACGGCCGTCAAACTCTCTGGACAACTCCGAAAAGCAAGCTTGGCAAGAACCACGGCCGTGGAAGTTGAGCAACCCGTGTTTCCAACCGTGGTTTTCCCTGGATCAGCTCTTGATGGTGATCAAGCTTCTAGGAGCCAAGGAGAGTCTTCTTTTGCCTTGGATTCGTCTCATCCGATCTTATTTGGATCATCTTCAACCGATAAAGGTCCTCCCTCACTTGAACTCAAACCCCTCCCTTCTCATTTAAAGTATGCATTCCTTGGTGAAAATTCTACATATCCTGTGATTGTTAATGCATGCTTGAGTGATGATGAACTTGCTAAATTACTACATGAATTGAGATTACATAGGAAAGCCATTGGTTATACTATTGATGATTTGGTTGGCATTAAGCCATCTTTGTGCATGCATAAGATAATGATGGAAGATAACCACAAACCCTCTATAGAACATCAAAGGAGATTGAACCCTATAATGAAAGAGGTGGTCAAAAAGGAAATCATTAAGTTGCTAGATGCGGGAATTATCTACCCTATCTCGGATAGTAAGTGGGTTAGCCCCGTTCATGTAGTACCTAAGAAAGGTGGAATGACGGTAGTAACTAATGAGAACAATGAACTAATACCGACTAGGACGGTCACGGGATGGAGAATGTGTATAGATTATAGGAAATTGAACATGGCTTCTAGGAAAGATCACTTTCCCCTCCCCTTCATTGACCAAATGCTAGAAAGATTAGCTCAACACTCTCACTTTTGCTATCTAGATGGGTATAGTGGATTCTTCCAAATCCCTATCCACCCCGATGACCAAGAGAAAAC
>BSUD01000007.1:113575826-113767005 GCA_033239045.1 Fagopyrum esculentum | reverse complement strand
TTACATGTCCATGGGGTACCTTTGCATATAGGAGAATGCCATTTGGGTTGTGTAATGCACCCGCCACCTTCCAAAGGTGTATGATGGCTATCTTTTCGGAATACATAGAAAATATCATGGAAGTGTTCATGGATGATTTCTCTGTTTATGGTTCTTCTTTCGATGATTGCTTGGCTAATTTGTCATTAGTGTTGCAAAGATGTGAGGAAACGAATCTCGTCTTAAATTGGGAAAAATGCCACTTCATGGTAAGTGAAGGTATTGTGTTAGGACACTTGGTGTCTAACCGTGGCATTGAGGTTGATAGGGCTAAGATTGAAACAATAGAGAAGTTGCCACCACCTACCTCGGTGAAGGGGGTAAGGAGTTTCTTAGGGCATGCCGGTTTTTACCGGAGATTTATTCAAGATTTCTCTAAAATTTCTAAGCCCCTCACTAACCTACTAATGAAAGATGTTGATTTTGTTTTCTCCAAAGATTGTCTTGAAGCATTTTGTAGGTTGAAGAACGCCTTGATCTCCGCACCCATCATGCAACCACCGGATTGGAGTTCACCGTTTGAGATCATGTGCGATGCAAGTGATGTGGCCATTGGGGCCGTTTTGGGGCAAAGAAAAGAAGGGCGCACTCATGCTATTTACTATGCTAGCAAGACGCTAGATGATGCCCAACTCAATTATGCTACTACCGAGAAGGAGTTGTTAGCGGTAGTGTATGCATTTGAGAAGTTCCGCTCGTACCTTGTTGGAGCGAAGGTCATAGTTTACACGGATCATGCGGCGATCCGTTATCTACTTACAAAGAAGGATGCCAAGCCAAGGTTGATTCGGTGGATTCTTCTTCTTCAAGAGTTTGATTTGGAGATAAGAGATAAGAAGGGATCCGAGAACTCGGTGGCGGATCACCTTAGTAGACTCCCACCATTGGAGCTTGGGAAAGACAACATTCCGATAGATGATTCGTTCCGGGATGAACAATTGCAAATGGTGGAAGAATGCTTGTTCCAAGTGGCTAGAGGAAGCGAGCCATGGTATGCCGACATTGTGAATTACTTGGTGTGTGAGGAAGTGCCTCCCGGACTAACGTATGCACAAAGGAAGAAATTCCTCAACGATATAAGGCATTACTACTGGAGCGAGCCACTTCTATTCAAGAGAGGCCCGGATGGGGTGCTTAGGAGATGCATATCCGAAGACGAAATGGAAAGTGTGATCCGGCATTGTCACTCCTTACCATGTGGAGGCCATGCTAGCTCACACAAGACGTGTGCCAAGGTATTGCAATCCGGTTTTTATTGGCCTAACTTGTTTAGAGATGTGCAAGGTTTTGTAGCGGCATGTGATGCTTGCCAAAGAACGGGGAACATCTCAAGGAGGAATGAAATGCCCTTGAACAACATCCAAGAAGTTGAGATTTTTGATGTGTGGGGTGTAGACTTCATGGGACCATTCCCTTCTTCATGTGGCAATCTATTCATCCTATTGGCGGTGGACTATGTGTCAAGATGGGTAGAGGCAATCGCCTCTCCTACAAATGATGCCAAGGTGGTGGTGCGGTTCTTCAACTGAGTGATCTTCCCCAGGTTTGGAACACCAAGGGTGATCATTAGTGATGGGGGGAAGCATTTCACAAATAGGAACTTTGGAGCACTTTTGGCTAAGTATGGGGTGACTCATAAGGTGGCAACACCCTATCACCCCCAAACTAGTGGTCAAGTGGAGATCTCCAACCGAGAAATCAAGGCCATCCTCGAGAAGACGGTGTCTAGGACAAGGAAGGATTGGGCCATGAAGCTCAATGACGCACTATGGGCATATAGAACCGCCTTCAAGACACCTATTGGCACCACTCCCTACAAATTGGTCTATGGCAAGTCTTGTCATCTTCCGGTGGAAATGGAGCATAGAGCTTATTGGGCCATTAAGTGGCTAAATTTCGACCTCAAAGAGGCGGGAGAGAAGAGATTGCTTGATATCAATGCCCTTGAGGAGCTCCGGTTGGAAGCTTATGAGAATGCCCGGATTTACAAGGAGAGAACCAAAAGGTGGCATGACAAGAGGATCATTCCAAAAGAGTTGAGTGAAGGAGATCTTGTCCTTCTTTTCAACTCGAGGCTAAGGCTTTTCCCCGGAAAGCTCAAATCGAGATGGACCGGGCCGTATGTGGTAAAGAAGATCTTTCCCCATGGAGCTATTGAGATAGGAGGGGAGCATTGTGGAGATTTCAAAGTAAATGGGCATCGCTTGAAGAAGTACATTCCGGGAGCCCCGATAGACATGATTGCCCCGCTTCACCTTGCATAGACGCTCCCGAGTTTGGTCAAGCTAATGACCTTAAAGAAGCGCTTGGTGGGAGGCAACCCATCGGTAACATTTTTCCTTCATTTTAGCTTAGATTTTTCTGTTTTTGTGTGCTTTGTGTGTTTTGTCTATTTTATGTGCGCTAGAACATTAGTGGCATTGGAAGCCTTTCTTGGAAATGATGATGATGAAACCCTCACTAATGATGGGTGGAGCGGACGCGGAACTTGGACGGCTAGCGGTGCCTAGCGCGGGTTTCAAAGCTTGAAGGATGCTTAGAGCTCCCTACCATGGTTGAAAGGATCATCCAACATCAATCCTCTTGAGAATTACCAAATACCGAAGAAAACCATTTTACATTGTGAGAACCTTCTTTCACTCTCTTTACTTGAATACCACATTGGGGACAATGTGTTTCTAAGTATGGGGTGGGGTTTGCATGATCCTTTGCATGATGAGCATCTAGGATAGTTTAATATTTGCACATGTCTTGCATTGTACATACTTAAATCGAAAATCCCATAAAAATCAGAAAAATTTAAAATTTTTGTGCTTTCTAAGCTTGGATATGATCCTAATGATGAAATCTTGTCTTGTGATTGGCTATGAATGGCCTTATGTGTTGAATTGATAAATGCATATGTGGACTTGAACTACTTCTCTTGAATTCCATGAATGACTTGATATCATGATGATTGCCTAGAATGGATTGAGTATTGAAAATCGAAATTACATGATAGTTCTTGCATACCATCTAGGAATGAATAAGGCATTTCATCTTTCTCTACTTCTCATCTTGATCATGATTGCTTGAGCACCTCAATTGATATAAAATCTGACCTCCTTTTAAAACCCATCCGGGAATAGGAGCATGCTAGTGTGTTTGAATGTGTAAAAAGCAAGTGCGGGGTGAAGATGTAATGAAAAGAATGTCGTGAATGGAATGCTGAAATTATTGTGGAAGTGTAGCCAAAATAGGTTTGGGGGCGTTGGTTTAAATGACAAGTAACTCGGTACACTTCACATAATCGGGTGTTGGTGCCTTGTCAAAGTCAAATAAGCCAATAGCCCTAACGAGCTTTGGTATGTGTGCCCGGTGTGGATGCACCTCGAAAAAGAGAAAAAGCCCGAGGATGGCTAATCACCGAGGTTTCGGCTATTGTACACCAATGCCATTGTCTCAAAAAATGAGTTAAAGAAAAGGAAAAGAAAGCAAGATAGGGAAAAATATACACTTGGGGGAAGTTGATCGAAGACAAGGAAGTGAAGTTAGTTCCATTCCCGGATTAGCATCACATACCTAGAAAATTCCCCTCCCCAATTGAAACGTTTCTTACCCTTTTATGTCACAAGCCCTTATGACCTACTTGCATGTTTGTAAGACTTAGTAATCTAGATTGGATAGACTCTTGATCTTCTTGACATCTCCGTCCTCCCATCTCATGCATGCTTTTGAGTTAAGTACAATTGTCTTTCCATACCCTTATTTTTTGATACATAATTGCTTATCCAATTGCCAATGATCATGACTATGAAGGTGATCCAATAGTAGAAGCACAAAACCAAAAAAAAATTTCGCCATTTTTCTGCATACATAAATCATGTCATCTCTTAGTCTATAGTTGGGAACTTGCTCGGGGACGAGCAAACCTTAAGTATGGGGTATTTTGATAACACGATTTATAGCATAGTTTTAGGTGCACATTTAGGTAGAATTCTCGCTCAATCATGCATTATCTAGCACTAGTCCAATACGTTTTGCACTCAAAACATGCATTTTGTCGAGATAGACGTCTACACGGACTTGTGTGCGTTTTGTATGTATTTCGGGAAGTTTCAAGCCCAAACGACGCGTTTGAGGGTCGCTCATTTAGAGGACACATTTTCAAACTCATTAGAACGCAAGGCAAGGACCCAAGGAACCTTGCCAACACAGGCCATGCACCAAACCACAACCTAATGATCCAAAACAAAGCTTCTGCATAGAATCACGGTTTCCTGAAGAACCACGGCCGTGGAAATGACCGTGGATTTTGTCAGATTCTCGTGACAGCTGTGCCACGACTCTCATGGCCAGCTCATGAAGAAATTGGTTATAAAAGTGGTCCTTGATAGTTGTTAGAGGCAGCTGGGAATTGGAGGTAGTTTTGGGAGCACCTCACACATTCTCTATTGTTTTTAACAAAATATATTCCAAGAGGAAGAAGGATTTTTTCTAGGAAGGAAAGTGCAAAAAGAAGAAGGAAGGAGCCATTGAAGAAGAAGGGAGAAGACACACTTAGCTCTTGTATTTTCGGATTTATTTCTAGAGATTTATGAACTCTTGAACCTTCCTTTGGAAGGGTTGTAAGTCGTTCTAATTTCATCTTCAGATTTGGATTGTGTTTAAAGTTCATTTGCTCATCTTCTTTCTCTCATTTTCTTGCAATGGAGGTTATGAATCTATGCTTGTTTGCTTTGATTCCCATTATGAATGTTGTAGGCTAGATTGATGTGATTCTAGGGTAAGGAAAGGATGGTTGTGGCTAGAACTATGATAGGACAGGCTAAATTTTACCTTTGGATGATTTTTTGCTTATGAACGTAGCTACTGTTAGAAATCACGGGTAGTTCTTGAAGAACCACGGTCGTGGTTTTTGTAGAACAAACCGTGATTCTTCCTGGTTCGAAGGATCTTACCTTAGATTCATAAAATTGTTGAAATCCTAAGTTTTTGCTGAGTTTAACCTACCCTAGGGTGTCCTAGTGTAGCGACTAAGTGTTAGGAGAGACCTACCCGGTAATCTTTACCCTTAGAATCTAAAATAGCAAAACCTTAGGTAATGGTGAGCCTAATAAGCCGCCATTGGATTAAATGTGCTAGGATAGTTGATTAGGACTTCCCTTTCCGAGACTTACCCGGTAAGGATAGGTTAGATCCCTAATTAAACAATCCGGTTTGTGTTAAATTCCTATCCTTAGGTTCTTAGAGACTTAACCGGTAATGAGACCTTAGGTGTGGATTAGTTGGATCATGAGACTTACCCGGTAATTGATCCCATTTTAGGAACACTTAATCCCAACATATCATAATCAATCCAAAGAATGAATAGATAACTTGAGTTTTATGCCATAACCGGAATTTCCAACCCCTAGAATCCGTCTTCCCTTTCTCTTGATCAACATCTTGTTCGATTAGTTTATTTGTGCCAATTTTCCGACTTAGTTTGATTGATTGTTTGCATGCATTTGATCTTTGAAGTGATCATCTAAAAACAACCAAAACAATTGAGATTTTCTTCCTTTATTTGCTCTTTTCCTTTAGACTTAGATCTTGCTAAATTCAATCACAACTTAATTCGATTTCACCTTAGTCTTTGTGTTCGACCTTGGAATACTTATCTTGCTACATACGTCCCGTACACTGCGGGTGCGCTAGAAGTAGGATAATTATAACGAGTATAAATTTAAGGCTTATTGCGTACACACATTTTTAGTGTGACACTCTCAGTTAACCCACCTCGGTCGAGGTGTTCTTAGGTCAACCGAGGTGAAACACCTCGTTCGGCCAGAACTGCCCCGGTCGAGGTCAAAAAAAATTTTTAAAACCAGTTTTTTTCAGTTTCGACGTTTTTCTCAATCAAATAACCTGTATGTATGCATGCAGTCTCAGATAAACATATAGAAGCAAACTAAAGCATAAAAATAAATATCCGATCAAGTAGAGTCATACATCACATAAGTGTCAAATAATACATCAATAAACACCCCATACTTGGGACACACTGTCCTAGTGGGTCAAAATAAGTCTAAGGGAATAAAGTACTCACCGGACAATAAGCTGAACTGCATAAAAATAAGAAAGAAAATCCTGCAGCTCTCACTAATCTTGATCCGGTGGTGGTGGTGGTGGCACGTATGGATACTGGGATGGGTCAAATGGATAACCCATAGCCTGCTGGAACTGGATCTCCATCATCCTGCGCTGATAATGCTGGCTCTCTAGCATCTGATGAGTCCAATTGTCGATCAGTCGGTGCTGGGCGGCAAATCTCTCATCGATGTCCACAGTAAGAGCAACATATGAGTCAATCATCTGCTTCGTCAAATCATCGATCCGACGGTGGGCCTCTGGATCTCTGTGTCGGCGTGCCCTACGCCTAGCAGGTCTCAATGGTGATGCAGCAGGTGCAGGCTCAGTATCATCATCATCCAGATCAATAACCGGCACACTAGTCCCGGCAGTATCTGTCCCTATATCCATCGGGACTCCACCATACCTGTCATCAGCAGTCTCCTCATCATCTACCTCCTCCTCCTCAGCTGGGGCAGCTGCTGCCTCTTTGTAATCCTCCATCAGTGGTGCCCAAGCGGTCTGCTAGTAAAGATGGTCATAAACTGTAAACTGTGTTGACCACCTGATCCCCTGCGGTGCAGTCAGCTCCTATGGCATAGCCACGTATGGTGTAGTCAGTCCTCGGGGAACCAGAATCCGCCGAGTGATCATCTCCTGTAGCCCAAGCGGCTTGGCAGCCGCCACCATAGTGCAAGCGCTGAGATCCATGTCCTGGTAGCTGGCGATGTGGGTCACAAGTCCTCCGCAGCAGATGTCCCCCTTCGCCTTGGCCTTGATCTTGTGCAGATCCTCTGCTAACATCAAGCCAAAGTCAGGGATCCCTCCAGTCACCATGCAAAATAGGCTAAAAAGCTCCCCCTTTCGGACCTTCTAGGGCATCTCAGTACGCGCCAGAAGTGTCTCACTGAAGATACGGTGAGCTAACCTAAAAGCTAAGTGAAAAATGACCTTCTCCCTGGAGTCTCCAGGGCGCCACCTATCTGCGTGCTCAACAACGTGAGCGATCTGTCCCCAAAACTCCCTAGCTACAGACCGGGAAGGAAAATCAACAGTTGTCGGGGCAGGAAAACCAAAAATATCCCTCCAATACTCTAATGGCACTAAGAAGTTCCGGTTCATCAACCGGTACTTCACAGAACGCTTTGTGGGGAGGTAGGTAAAGGAGCTAACAAACTCTAAGGTGGGCTCCAAATAGGCAGGTGCACGGATCTCAGTAAACAGATCCAATCCTACCGTCGATATCATCCGTCTAAGGTCTTCATCCACATGGAGACAGTCAAAGGCTGATACGTCCAGGAAGTGAGGTGCTATCACTGGACGGGCTGCTATACGGTCGTAATCGACCCGGTGTTGCTCGTGGATCACCGGTCGATAAGGTCGGGAAGAAGAGGAAGAAGGAGAAGGGGAGGATCTATCTCTAATGGCAAGACGTCGGTCAGAACTCATTTTCAAAATTCTCACTGTCAGGTTACCTCGGTCGGTCTGACAATACTCAAGAACACCTCGGCCGAGGCACAACACGTCTGGACCGAGGCGAAAAACTGTGCGATCTAATCTCTCAGAAATCCAGTTCTTTTCCCCAAAAATCACTACAACTAGTTCCTATGGGGTACTTAATTTATTTCTCAGCAAATGCGGGGCAATCCAAGCCCAAATTGAAGCGAAATCAGCGAGGTTAGGGTTTTGTACTCTTTTTACCTCGTTCGGCCATTTCGGTTCGATTTCTTCGCAGATCGGCGTTGCACTGGGATCCTCTACGCTTTAATCGCAGTTTGGAAGTGAAAATCTTCGAAAATGAGCGAGAATCGAAGTGGAGAGGTGAAGGGGGCTGCCGCGGTCGAGGAAGGGTAAAAGAGAAGAGAGAGAAAATTAATCCCCTTTTATACCCTTTCTGGAACTGCTGTCACCTCAGTCGAGGTGGTCTCGACTGGACCGAGGTGGTACGGACCGAGGTGGATCTTCAGAAACCCTAGTCGCCTCGGTTGATCAAGAATCATCTCGGTCGAGGTGCTCTGACAACAACCGAGATGTGTCTCAGTCAAACTTCGTCTTCTCAAATTCTCGATCTTCTGTCCTTCCAGTTATGCTCCTGGTTTGTTCTCTTTCCTTAGATGTCACCTGTTATCTGTCTAGGACGCCAAAAACAAAACAAAGCAAAACAAAAGCAAAACTATCTAAGCTAGACTAGAAAAAGGGAAAAGAAAGCAATACCTTGGGTTGCCTCCCAAGAAGCGCTTGGTTTAAGGTCGCTAGCTGGACCATGATGCGTCTCAAACGAGGTATATTGGTACAACCTCCTCAACCGGAATTTCCGGTTTGTACTTCTTAAGTCTATGACCATTGACCTTGAAGCTTCCGCTCGTTTCGCCCTATATCTCAACTGCACCATGAGGAAAAACATGTTTCACAATATAAGGTCCGGTCCATCTAGATTTTAACTTACCTGGAAAGAGGCGGAGGCGGGAGTTGAAGAGTAGAACTAAGTCTCCTTCGTTAAGCTCTTTTAGAATTATACGCTTGTCATGTCATTTCTTCGTCCTCTCCTTATAGATTTTGGCATTCTCATAAGCGTTCAAACGCAGCTCCTCCAGCTCGTTGATATCCAATAGCCGCTTCTCGCCGGCCTCCTTAATGTCGAAGTTCAACCATTTGATCGCCCAATATGCTTTGTGTTCTAACTCAACGGGCAAATGGCAAGACTTCCCATATACCAAATTATAAGGGGTGGTACCTATGGGAGTCTTAAATGCGGTCCTGTAGGCCCAAAGAGCATCGTCCAATTTCATGGACCAATCCTTCCTCGTCCTAGAAACGGTCTTCTCCAAAATTGTTTTGATTTCTCTATTCAAGATCTCAACCTGTCCACTAGTTTGAGGGTGATAAGGGGTTGATACCTTGTGGGTTACCCCATACTTCGATAGAAGTGCTTTGAACTTCCGGTTGATGAAATGCGTTCCTCCATCGCTGATGATGATGCGTGGAGTTCCAAAACGTGGAAAGATAGTTCTGTTTAAGAACTTCACAACCACCTTGGCGTCATTAGTGGGAGAAGCAATGACTTCAACCCATCTAGAGACGTAATCAACTGCAAGAAGAATATAGAGGTTTCCTCCGGAGGATGGGAAAGGTCCCATGAAGTCTATTCCCCATACATCAAAGATTTCCACCTCTTGAATGTTATTAAGTGGCATTTCGTTCCTCCTTGATAAATTTCCTGTTCTTTGGCATGCATCACAAGAGACAACAAACGATTGCACATCCATAAATAATGTAGGCCAAAAGAAACCGGAACGTAATTCCTTAGCGCATGTTTTATCGGTGCTAGCATGTCCTCCACAAGGAAGTGAATGACAATGCCGTATGACGCTATTAACTTCATCTTCCGGAATGCATCTTCGAAGCATCCCATCCGGCCCGCGCTTGAATAGCAGCGGTTCATCCCAGTAGTAATGGCGTACTTCCTTGAAGAATCTCTTCTTTTGAGAGTACGTCAATCCGGGCGGTACCTCCTGGCAAACAAGATAATTCACAATATCAGCATACCAAGGTCCTTTATTATCAGAAAGTTGGTGGATAGAATGTTCCACCAACTAAGGATGAATGTCAGAGAAGGGAGTAAGGAGTTTGTTATTCTCAGCAGTCTCAGTTGACATCATCTCGGTCGAGGCGTAAAGGTGTTGACCGAGATGTTCTTCAGTCGCCTCGCTCAGTCCAGATAGTGCCTCGGTCGAGGTACTGCAACTGGAACCGAAACTGGAGATCTTCGTCTCTTGGATTAGCTTCTCAGTTTTAGCTCCTGGATCTTCTTCCAGTGCTTTTAGGCTCCATATATCTGCATCACAAGAAGCATCTATACCTTCCTCCATTAAACTGAAACTAATAACTCTTTCGAGTGGATCGTTAATAAGGATAAAGCTCACCAATTCTCTTGATTCTTCTTCATCGTAGATGTTGAAGATATCATCGCTTAGCTGCTCCCCTTTCATGGCTGCAAGTAATGCGAACTCCACCTCATCGCCACCAATGTTTAATTTCAACTTGGCGTTCTTACAATCCAAGTTGCAACCGAAGTTGCTAGAAATGGCCTCCCGAGAATAATAGGAACAGGATAATCTGCGGGAATGTCAAGTACAACAAAATCTATTGGTAAATAGAAGTTACCTAACTTGACCAGAACGTCCTCCAAAATTCCCACGGGATGGGTGATGGAGCGATCCGCCATGTATAGTCGAATCTTGACCGGCTTGGGCTCTCCAAGTCCGATCTTCACACGTAGCTCCAGCGGAATGATGCTCACGCTGGCCCCTAGATCACATAGGGCTTCACAAGTGACATCCCCAACTTGAATGGGAATGCAAAATGAGCCGGGATCTCTCAATTTAGGTGGCATCTTCTCCTTCATGATTTGAATAAGTTCCGAGGATTTAGATGTCATCCTTACTTCACCAAAATCTTCCAGTTTCCTCTTCCTTGATAGGATCTCCTTCAAGAACTTCCCATAGGCGGGCATCCCTAGAATAGCATCAAGGAAAGGAATGTTAATGTGCAGTTTATTCATCAAGTCAAGGAACTTACCAAAGTGCTTGTCTAGATGTGCTCTGGCCCTTGACTAGGGGAATGGAAGTGGTGGTTTGTATGCAGGAGGTGGAACATAAACTTCAGTTTTCCCCTCCGCTTTCTGTGGCTCCACCTCGGTTGGCATCTCGGCCGAAGTGTTCTTCGACTGTACCTGGACCGAGGTGGTCTTCGTCGGTACTGGCACCGACCGAGGCACTGGATCTGCAGTTTGCAGTCCACTCCTCGTAGTTATGGCCATAATCTGGCCCTTAGGGTTGCTTTCCGTCCTTGCTGGAAGCTTCCCTGGATCTCTTGGCGCTTCATTCGCCCTACTTGCAAGTTGTTGTTCAAAGGCTTTTTGGGCCTTCGAAAATGAAGTCATAGAAGTCTCCATAGCACTAAGCTTGATCAAGATAGCCTCCAACACCGCGTCTTTCTTTTCCGGCTGAGACAAACTTGATCCTTGCCCCTGGCTTTTTACTGGAGTAGAAGAAGAAGAAGGGGAAGAGAGGAAAGGATTAGAGGAATCGTTAGAATTGGAGTTAGAATGATTGTTACCAGAATTTTGGTTGTTCGCCCTCCAATTGTTGCTATTTGATCCTCTATTGTTGTTGTTGTAGTTGTTGTTCCGGGAACCGTTGTTGTTGTTACGGTATCCATTGTTGTTATTCCTTTGTCCTTGATCTTCCTTCTTGGTTTGAGCAACCAAGAGTTCCTTCAATTGCTTCACGTCATTCTTCAAAGACGTGAGTTGATTGTTGTTGGGCTGAGTTTCTTGGAAGTTAACTCTTTTAACTCCACCTTCAGCTCCTTGATGGGTGTATTTCTCCATATGCAAAGCTTGCTTCTCGATAAAGTCCCAAGCTTCGTCAATCGCCATGTCCATAAAGGTACCGGCGGAGAGTAGTTGGAGGTTGAACTGGGTGCTTCCGTCCAGTCCCTTGAAATATATCTCCAACAACTCTATCTTTGGAATCCCATGATGTGGGCAATCCAAAAGAATGTCCTTTAACCTCTCCCATGATTTGGACAAGCTCTCCTTGTCCTTCATGATGAAAGCATTGATATTCCCTCTCATTTCAGCGGTCTTAGAGGGGGGAAAGAATTTGGTCAAGAATTTCGTAGTCATCTCCTCCCATGTGCTGATTTTTCCTGGAGGAAGAGATTGATACCAAGTAAGAGCTCTATCTTTTAAAGAAAAGTAAAAAGGTCTTAGCTTGTAGTTGTTATTTTCAATCCTTGAGGGTCTCAAGGTCTCCATCAAGATCTCGTAGTTTTGAAGATGTTGAAGTGGGGATTCCTTCTCTAGCCCTTCGAAGTGGCATTGGCGAATCATGGATAGAACTTGCGGTCAAAGTTCGTAGTCATGGTCCGCTGGATCTCCTAGGTTAACTCCTGGACGCCTTAGTTGTTGATTGGGGTCCATCCTTTGACCTAGGGTTTGCGGGATTCCTGCAAGAAGAATGCCTCGGACTGGCATCCGAGGTGGAAGCACCTCGGCCGGGGCGTCAGGTACTAGAACCTACCTCGGTCGAGGGTCAGCAACTGGGACCTGCATCGGTCCAGCATCGGGAACTGGATCTTCCCTCGGTCGAAGTAGATATTGGTCTCGTAGGGCTGCCATATCTGCTTCGATTGCTTCAGCCCTGGTGCGAGTTTCCTCTTTCTCTTGTCTTAATTCTTCCCTGCTAAGGCGTAGCTGTTCTAACGCCTCTTTTAACTCAGCCTCAAGATCGTGATTGTCTTGGTTGGCCATCTTCGCTTCTCTTAAGCGTCGTTTGTATGTCTTTTCTGGTTCGGGATCGTAAGGAACGATTTCCTTCCCAGTGCGGGTTCTTCGCATAAACCTAAGAAAGAACCTGCAAAAGTCACTCAAGTAGAGTGATTAGTAGACACGGGGGCAAGTGCCCCAAAAGCAAACCGTAACCGGCTCGGTCTAGACCAAGTCCCCGGCAACGGCGCCAAAAACTTGTTCGCTCCAAACGGTGTGTGCAAGCTTTCAATTTATAACCCTAGACGTAAGCTTAAAACAAAGATGCGAACCCGTAGTGTACGGGTCAATCGTAGTAAAAAACAAGGAATTCCAGGGGTCGATCACAGGGACTTAGTGAAACAAAGTCCAATTACGGTAAGCTTTAGCAATCACTAACCACAAAGCAATTAAAACAATCAAAGATGATAAAAGTCAATAAAGGAAATATGCAATTCTAGGGATTAAAGCATCTAGTTCTGGTTCCAACTCAAGATCTAAAGATAAGTGGACAAAGCTGAGGTTTTTGCATGGGGAAGGTGTTACTAAAGTGGAATAGATTACCGGGTAAGTCTCACTACTCACTAATCCTAAACCGTAACTCCTATTACCGGGTAAGTCTCAAGGAATTAAGATAAAGAACTATAATCTCAAACTAACACACCATCTAAGGGAATAATATTAACCTTTACCGGGTAAGTCTCAGGCTAACTCACAAAGATAGGATGAAAGCACACTCAAACCCCAATAAAGGATTAACCTTTATTACCTACACTTATGATCTTAGGTAAACAAACTAAGGAATTACCGGGTAAGTCTCATCCTAGGCTTGCATTGAACCAGGAAAGGTGTAATAAGAATAGGATTTGGCAAACTCTAACACTTAACTCTCAGTTTCGGATCAGATAAGTCCCCTCGGTCAGAAGAATTCTACCCCGGCCGAGATGTTCATCGACTGAGCGAGATGCTTAGGGTTAAGGTAAAAGACTCGAACTTTCAGGGTCCTACTGTGATATAAGAGCGAGATGCTTAGTTTGTATTCTTCGTATTAGTAGCGATGCGTGTTCATCGACCTTATATCAGAGGTGGAGGCTCGGGGTCACTAGACATCTCTACCCGTTGATTTGTTGAGGACTGCTTATGACGTTATTTGACGCGACCGAGCTACCCCAGTTGAGGAGGTTGCTTATGTATTTCTCCTCTTCTTTTTGGGCTCATCGTTGTTCGTCGATAAATCGACGAACAAGATTCGACCTTGGTTGATAGATTTGGTACATATAATTATCACTCTACTTCACTAATTAATAACTTTCATTTATAATTATTATGATAAATGACAAATCTGAACTTTCCGTACAATATGTTGGGCGACGCTTCACGACTGAAGGTGAAGACGATCGGAGGTTGTACGGCACTGCTTCAGGTAAGAACTTTCATTTACTAAGTTACTTATTAGTAAGACATGTCTTAATTTAACAAGCATTTCATTTACTATTATTAATAACTTTCATTTAATTTAATTTTTACAGTTCTAGATCTACGCCCACTTCCCATCCTTGGGTTGTTCGGCGGAAGAGGATCCAAGACGTCTTGGATCAGCGAGGTGGGCTTCGAGAATTTCTGTCCCGAAGACCTCTCCATCCACTCTTGAGAGACTGAGATTCTTGCGCTCACAGTTGGATCAGATGAGAGCGGAGGACATCAAGTTCATGACTTATGGAGACAGAGTTTTGGATTTTGAGGGCGAGTTTGCTGTTTCCACGTACCGGGGGACGATCCAAATTGGAGACATCGTCGAGTCATACATGCCGGACATAACACCCCGATTCCGCGGGACTCGGGATGCTACGGGTGAGGCCTCACAATGGGTCCCGACCCTTAGCATGACAACAATTTCACCGGATCTTTTCAACATGGCACAAATAAAGGCAAATCGAAATCGTTTTAATGCAATGCAAACAATCCGTACAGAAAGGTACAACTTGAAAACTCAGTTGAGTCCTCAAAACAACACAACTCCCAAAACGATAATCCGAAATGTACAACACAAACCGCAACTAACAACACAAGACATAACCCCAAAATCGTCCCGATCTTATAGTGTACGGAGACCCCGGCTGTCCACTCTTCCACCTCACTCGGCGGCATCCCTAACCTGCAAGGCATCTACACAATCGGTTTAAACCGTTAGCTGATATTCAAGGCATTAGAAATAAGGTGATGGCACAAACACACGTAAATAAACAGAACACTCAACATGATCAAAACACACAAGTCCGGTTCATTATCGTTTTATTTATTAAGTCATGTCCCATTACTAATTTAACTTTCGATTGTGACACGAGAATCACCACATGATCTCGCCTCAGTCCCTACTCACCGTCAAGGAATGGCACTGATGCATCTGGCCGTCTACCTGCCCGGGCTATTCGCCGAGAATCCCCCAGCTCTCCGCAAGAGCTAGGCAATGTTGTCACCGCCCATTATGATAAACTTGGGCCAATAATATGATATAAGGTCGTCATATTTCCGGTTTCATGGTTGTTATAATATAAACAATAAACACACACCACCAACACGCATCGCAACTAATACAAAGAATACAAACTAAGTAAGTCCGAAGACTTACCTCGTCTCCACACTCAACTCACAACACTCTCGCTTCCCTTGAGAAGAAGCCCACAACCTGCTCACATGAAGATATATGTCAACGACCCACTCACACAAGAAGTCTTAGACTTCTATACAAATGATATACGCAAGACCATTTGACTCTCAACTCTAGGATCGCATCCTAGAATTCCTACACTCACCTCTCACTCAACGCATGAGGAGATCTACCAACAACCCACTCTCTCTCAACACATGATAGAACACATAACAACCTATAACCTTTCATGAACATAAGCCACAATAAAGGAAGGACAATCTAGCTTAGAAGGTCCAACAAGATCAACCAACTCAAAGCCATCAACTACATCGAGTCATAAGGGCTCCTAGGTTCTCAACCACTAGGTGGCATTCTCAAGCTACTCTAGGCCATCCTAGGCATGATACTAACATGATACAAGTACAAAGCTAAGGAAGGAACGAAGAGGAAGGGAGAGGAGAGCCTACTGTTGAAGAAAACGCAGCCACGGAACAAAGCTGGCGCCCCTTGCGTGACCTTGTCACCGCCCCTGCGGGTCCTTGGCGCCACCCTTGTGGCTCACTGGAGTCCTGGAGCCGCCCCTGCGGTGGCTTGGATCCGCCTCTACGACTGTGATGATCCGACCCGCGGTCGAACAGTAGAGGGTCATTTTCTTCGTCTTCGGTTGTGGATCCTTGGCTCCAATGTCCTCCTCTCCTTGATGGGTCTTCTCCAAACACCAACCTATGATCTTAGGCTCCTCTCCACGACCTAAACGAGCTAAGAATCAACACATGCAATGGATTTGATGAACAAGCTTCTCTCAAGCTTCATCCATGGCTATGGATGGAAAAGGGAAAAAGAAAGGGTAAACAACAAGGATGAAGAGGGAAGAAGCTTACCACACTGGATTTGATCCTCTTATTCTGCAGTCCACACATGCAAGAGCTCCAAAGATGGAAGAGGGAAAAGAGAGAGAAGAGATGAAGTGGGAGAGAAGAGAGCGTGAAATGAAAGCCAAAGGAAAAGAAGGAATCTTTGGCTGCAAAAGGTGGGAGGGAACCAAGGGGTCAACTGAACTCTGTCCCCCTAGGCACAAGCAACGAGGGGTCCACGCAAGGGGTCGGAACGGAATAAAACTCGTTACTCAACATCCCGTGCATGTGGGAAAACTGAGTCGCGTATGCGGAAAGGTTGAAACCCACTCACCATCCGGAATAAACATTCCGGATATTACACCGGATCGGGTCCTCCGTCAGTTTGGGTACGTTCAGGCGGTCCCGCTTGAGAGGATCGTCCCTTATTTGGAGCAGCGCCCCCTACTGAAAGTAAGGGGTATAGGGTCAGATTCCATGGAACAGATGATCGGTGGGCTGCTAGACACAAGGAGACTAGCCGATTTGCACTTCAGGGTCGGACTAGGGCCCCTGACCCATGGACTGTATCTCAGGACTACATGTCCTGGTTTAGCGAGCGGTGCCATCCATTTCTCCTTCCTGGCTCAGCTATACAGACTCCACCAGCAGATCATCCTCCTCCGGTCCCTGTTTCAGATACTCGGGTACGTGTTGTTGTATTTATTTGATTGTTTTCAAAGTTATATACTTTACCTTTAGCGCTGACAACTGTATTTTTTCATTACAGAGGCTAAACATCATCCAAGCCCGCCTCCGGGATCTTATTAGTCGTGGTGCACAGACTGTGGAGGAGCTACAGGCGATATATGACAAGTCAGTGGCACAGGAGGTTCATATAGCGCCATCTCAGGTTAGCGCGTCGCAGCCCGGACGAGATTGATTTGTGTTTTTTATGTCTGTTCGATACTTTACCTTTTGTTGACATATTACATTTTATGTGTTGTTTTGCACTGTACATAACCTTTTTAGGTCTTATTCTATACTTTACATTTTGCTTATGTCTTGTTTGTCAAAGTTCTATACTATGTTCATCAATGCTCCTTCTTATCGTTTGATTAGTGTGGTGACACTTAAAGGAAAAAGACTAATGGTTGCTCTCACAAATGAAAATAACAACAAAACGCAAGTTATATTACTCTTTTTCCATGAATTACATATAAACTGACAACAACAAAAATGACAACAAACCAAGCATCCATGAAGTACATATAACCTAAGAAGAAGAAGATGAGAGATTGATTGTCACTTTTCTAGGACACTTTTTGCACCGGAGTTCGTCGAACAAATTGAATCTATCACGGAAGGGTGCATCTCATCCATCAACGCTAGAATCATGTCCACACCTCCATGTAATGGTCAAAGGTGGTAATGGAGGGTCTGGTTTGAGCCAAACCTAACAAAAAGTGATTGACAAATGAAAAAGTGATTACCTTTTTTTGTCTTTCTTGAATAAACGTAATGAAGGAGATATAAAAGGTACATAAAAAAAAACTTACAGCTACAAAGTGATTGCTATCAACCCACGCGATTGCACTAATCTCCATGGAGGGTTCATGGTTCTCAACCGTTGCAACAATTGATAAACATGTCTCGGGACTTGATCCAAGTATAACCGTTGTGCACCGGTAATATGTCGTTGCTGCCGTGCAAACAAGTTGACCTTTCATCCAATTCTCCGGCCCACAAGGTATAGGATCAGTTCACCAAGTGGACTGGATAACTTCATCAACCGTCCATTTTACCACCGACTGTTGAAAAAAAACAATTAAAAATGAAGAAGTTGTTTTCATTTTATCAACAAAATATGATAAAGCAAAGAAAAGAAATATTCACTTGTGCGTACAAGTCCTTTCTCATGAACATCTCTGTAGCCATTTCCTTTCTAACAATCAAGTAATCTTCTTCTGAGTATCCCGAAACCACGGCAAGAGATCTAAATCCACAATGTTCATCTCCTTTAACATCATAGGCTGAAAGGATGAAGGGTTTCATGAACTTCTGCATCTGATCATCCTTGAATCGATAGTTCCGAGAACGTCGGGTGGTGATTTTCTTAGCACGTGGTTCAGCCTCCTCAACCTTAACTTCAGGTTCGGCCTCTTCAGGCTCGGCCTCCTCAACCTTAACTTCCGCATGTTGACTTGATTTTGGTGGACGACCTCGAGGACGTGGACGTGCCGATCCAAAACCATGTTCAAACCCACTTGGTTCTCTCCTTGTTGAAATAATGCCATACTTTGGTGGTCTTCCTTTAGTTCTAACTTTCTGCTCCGGTACTCTCAATGTTGAACTGCCCGGATTTCTAATATCGTCATATGATGAAGCCATCCACTCAAGCACATCTCTCGGAAGCAAATTCTTGTCCATTCGCTCCCTAAAGTCATTGAGTGACTCCATGTATGGATCAATATGGTCAACATCATCTTTTAACGTCGGATTCAACCTTGCCCATCGTATTTGCTTCCAATAAGGATGGATCTGATTCAAACGTATTGGCTCCCGATGCCTCATAGCAATAAAGAATTCGTGCGCACAAGGCAACCCATGAGCTTCCCTCCCATATGAATCATTGCATGTTGTCAAGCTCCTAATTTGCTTTTCCTTCTCGTAAATCTCCAACAATACCAGGAAGCACTCGTTGCTTACTTTGTTTCAGAGCAAATCAAATATAGGCACCCGCACAGCCAATAACATCCTCTCACGTGACATCTCTATTGACGCTTGAATTTGACCAATCTGGTTATTTACCATCAACTCAATGTTCTCCATCACCAACTAAAATCTTGCACGGTAGAACGCAATGTACCCTTCAACAATGAGTGTGCAAACTCACACCTAACAACCAATATCAATTCAATACACTATAGCACTATGATTATTAGAAAACAAGTGTAAACAATATAGGAATAAGTTCTTACGCATTGGTTGTCCTCGTGCCAAAGTGAAGATGGAAGTCGCACCAATATCGAACAACTGCTTCCTTGTATGGAATCCATGTAGTTTCCAAATATTCCATCAACCTCGGATAAGCTTGACAGTGCACTTTCATCTCACCCAAACGCCGTTCGTAACTCTCATGAGATCTAGATTCAATAAGAGCATGGTAGTGTGATGCAAAGACTGCTTGTAATTCCTTTGAACGTGTCAGTGCCCAAGATCTATGTTGAATGTTGCACTTTATATGAAAGGTGCAAATCATGTGCTTCACATCCGGAAAAACAACACCGAGTGCACTTATGAGTCTTAGCTCTCTGTCCGTCACAATCACCCCCGGTTTAACATTTCCGCACACATGTCGGAGTCTCCGTGATGCCCACTCGTAGTGATTGACGTTTTCCTTGGCCATGAAAACAAATGCTATTGCAACGTCAACCTCATGCTAGTGATATCGACAATCTCTAACAACGGCATCTTGTACCTATAGAATCCATATTAAGAGTTTTGTTTGACTTCATAGTAAAAGTGCATGAAATATATAGATTTAAAAAAACATGTATAATAAAACTTACTCGTTCGTCTTGTATGTTGTGTCCATTATGATGACATAAGGAAATAGGTTGAGGAGATGTCTTGAATCCGGATGCATGATGAAAAAATCTGAAATTTCTTCCGATTCAGAGCATCTTCTCATCACATTGAGGTAATAATGACGTTGCTCTAACATATATAGTGCTTGTTGGAGAGGACTTCTCCCTTCGGCTTGTAGCTTCCTAATCTTCAGTCCAGCATTGTATATTTGTTCTATTGTGCTGACGTTGTAAGGATCATCTAACTTTATTGACTTCAAAATATTGCTCGGCTTGAAACCCGACCCAAGCTCATGTCCCACCCTCCGAAATTGTTTTTCCGTTAATCGGCCGGCATATGTGTGTCCCTTTAACTGCTTGGAAAGTGTATGATTGTGCACTCCATTTATAACATGCAACGTCCATTTCTCAGTCTCGCTTTGTACACCCTCAAGCTCAAAACAATATCCGTCTTTCTTCGATTTTTGTGCTCCGCTAAGGATCAACGAGGGGCTCCAAAACGTTCGCATGTCAAACGAAACGTAACGAATCCCCATGAGTTTTTCCACGACCTACTAGTAACCAACACCATGCTCATAGTTCCTCCCATGAATCGAGCCCAATCCACCATCGTCTCGTGATCTTGGAAAAAATCGCGAATTTCAAACATTTGCGCATAAGCAGTCCCTTCGTCACGAGAATAATTCGGAAGACCCTAGTTCACATAGAAAAAAAAAACTATAAGATTTCTAGTTTTCGGTTGAATCCTCAATGATTACTAGTTTTATAACAATGTTTATAATAAAATTTTGTATATAGGGAGATTCAAACCTGACAAACAAGGCCACCCCTCTCACCCTTTTATTAGTTGGACTTAGAGTTGGCAAAAACTGACCAGACCCGACGAACCCGAATCAGACCTGGCCCCGAAAATTTAGAAAAATAGAAAAGATCCGGAACCCGCCCGCTTGAAATTGATTTAACCCGATATATTAAATAACCCAAACGGGAGAACCCAAAAATGACCCGGACCCGATAAAACCCGAGTAGAATAACCCGATAACAACCCGATGGCTTGAAGTAAACCGACCCAAAATGACTTGTTAACCCGAAGTAACCCGATCCGAAATGACCCGGTAGCCTGAATTACCCGACCCAAAATGATCCGACAACCCAAAGTAACCCGGCCCGAAATAACCCGATAGGCTGGGTAACCCAACCCAAATAGCCCGAAGTAACTCGACCCAAAATTACCCAAATTATAATAAAAAGTTATTATAAATATTTGTTCATTCAAACAAGACCAACTTATATAAAAATATTATTATCAACATTTGTTTATTTAAACGAGACCAACTTATAATAATAATAATAATAAATTATATAAATATTTGTTCATTTATACAAAACTAACTTATATGAAAAGATTACCATCAACATTTATTTAGTTAAACGAGATCAACATATTATAAATATTTGTTCATTAAATGTGACTTACTTTTAACAAAATTTTATTATAAACATTTTTTCATTTATATATACTACTTATATGAGAAGAATAGTATAAATATTTGGTTATTTAAACGATACCAACTTATAATAAAAGACTATTATTTATATGTTCTTTTAAACATTTAGTATGAGGATGTTAAAGTATCAAAATGTATTTGTAGCATTATCATAAAGAGTTAATTTATCTACAAAAATGTATTTTAAACAAATTAACAACTTATAATCATAATTATAAAAATCAATGTCTTAACGATGAACGATAATTATCACTTGTTTAAATAATTTCCAACTTTAAAATCTAATAGAATCATCCGAAATTACCCGACTCTCAATCCGAACGTAAGTTGACCCAAATTTCAACCCGATTAACCCGTCCCAATTGACATTTCTACCAAACGATTAAACACGGAAGTAACCCAATTCGAAATGACCTGAGAACCGAATTAAATTGATCGGTTATGAATAAATAATCAAGATTACTTTAAACACATTCAAACCCGAACAGTTGGTACCCGATCCAAACCGACCCGACCCGAGACAAATCGCTTTTAAAAACAAGCCTGTTTTAAACCGACCCGATTCAAACCCGGGCATGTTATTACCAAACCCGATCTCGACCTGTTAGCTCGTTTGACACCACCTTTAAGAATTGAAGACACCCAATAACCCGTTTCAACCCGAAGAATTGGTACCCGACCCAAACCGACCCGAGACAAACCGCTTTAAAACCAAGCCTGTTTTGAACCCGACCGGATTTCAACCCGGACTTGTTATGACTCGATCCGAACCCGACATGTTAGCCCCATTTGCAACCTCTAGTTGGACTAATTGAACTTGGGTATTTTGTTGTTCTTTTTTGATAAGTTATACTTCAAACCTTATGTTAATACACAATGGTAATACACAATGTTCATACCCAATTTCAATTACACAATCTTAATACACAATATTAATACACAATGTCAACCACACAAGTTAACTTCATTTGTTAAAATTTGGGTCATTAAGTATAGGGATGAGTTGACTAAGTAGGCAGTTTATGTATCAAGGTGTATAAACTAGGCCCTTTTGTTTGTATTTTGACAAACTAGGCCTCTCCAAATTTTTATAAAAAGATAAATTATAAGCAAAATTAAAGATTCTCCATAAATCATGATTTTTCTCTCTCCTTAATTAACTTTATTAATTTGCCTAATTAAATAAGCTAATTATTTTAAATCGTTAATTAAGGAACTTATTGTTATCGTTTTCCTTCAAACGTGGAATGTGAATTGAGCGTCTACTTTTTCGAAAAAAAACAACGTTACTTTTCTTCTGCTATGGCGTTCTTCATAGTTCCTATGTAGATGCCGATACAAGTATGTGGTGCATAAGAAAATCTGCAATATAAATTGAGGTATAAGATATGTACATAAGAAAATGTAATTTGCTTATGTATATGTTAACTTACTTCCGTATGTGTAAGTACTATATGTACATACGAAAGTACTATATGTACATAAAAAAAAAGGTAATTTGCTCATGTATATGTTTAATTGTGCTGCACTATTATATACATTATGTACGGCAACACAAGTGTCATTTACTGTACGTGATTATGTATTGATTTGTGTAAAATTTATGTACTTACATGGAGAAATTATCGAATTTGGACGAGACATATAATAGAGAATGATGAGGTGTCAGCATGGAGAAATCGCTGGCAAACGACGAAGATGAAGAAACGAAAACGAAGCTTGAAAGACGGTAGAGACGAATAATAGAGATGATATCTTCAATCGGCTTCAATGGAGACGGTGAGGGAACACACAATATTTTTGGCTTGAAATCCGGTGATTTGATTTAAGAATGACGGAAAATAGCCCACTCAATAGGATTTATAGAATCGTCAAAATAAAGTTTCCAAAATATTTCAAACGGTTTATCAATTTTTGACAGTTTTTTTATTTCAATTTTAATTAACTACCCAAATCACCTTCCTTAATTGTAGCCCTAACTACCCACTAATCAATTTTTTGTAGTTTTTTATTTCAATTTTAATTAATCATCCAAATCACCTTCATTAATTGTAGCCCTAATTATCGATTTTATCTTTATTTTTTAGTTTAATTTTGTTAGGGGTCTAATTAGTCTACACTAAATAAAAAGGGTCTTATTCCACCAATCTTCTCTTAAGTATAGTTATAAATGTTGGGATATTTTTTGTGATTATAAACTTAGGTTATATTCTGTAATCATCAAATTCAGGACATTTGGTGCACTTTCAAAAGTTTGGGTCCCGTAAATATAAATATGGGTCAATTTCTCTAATTATCCTTTTAAGAGCAGATTTGCATATTTCAAAAATGTGGGCCATTACCGTAATTACAAAGTATATGTGCCATTTTGTAATTTACCCAAAATTTGAAGAGACCCGATCTAGGGTTGCTGAGAGAGTTCTCGAAGGCGGCTGTTCGGTCAGGGCTCCGATGCGGCAAGGGTTGTAACACCCCGAATCCGCGGGACTCGGGAATGCTACGAGCGAGACCTGACAATGGGTCCCGACCCTTATCCTGACAACAATCTCACCGGACCTTTCCAACATGGCACAAATAAAGACAACTCAAATCGTTTATAATGTATGCAGGAACTGAAAGGTAAAGGGGTACAATGTGGAAACTCAGCCGAGTCTTCAAAACGACACAAAACTCCAAAATATAAATCAGAAAACCGTACATCAAACCATAATCCAAACATAACAATAATAATTCCAAAAACGTCTCCGTCCTATAATGTACGGCGACCCTCGGTTGCCCACTCCTCCACCTCACTCGGTGGCATCCCTAACATGCGGGGCATCCACACAAGCAGTTTAAAACCGTTACCTCAATTCGAAGCATTAGAAACATGGTGAAGGAACATACACACTCATACATCATAACATCACGTAATCATGCTCAACAAACAAGTCCAGTTTATTATCTTTGTTTATTAGGTCATATCTCGTTCTAATTCAACTTAGGTTTGTGACACGAGAATCCCCGAAACTCGCATCGGTCCCTACTTACCGGCATGGAATGGTACTGATGCATCCGATCGTCTACCAGCATGGGATAGTCGCCAAGAACCTCCTAGCTCTCGCGGGAGCCATGCAAGTTATCACTGCTCGTTATCATACACTTGGGCCAAAATATATATACATAAATGTCGGTGGTCCTATTACCGGTTTATATGTTATAATGAAAGCGATAAAACACACACCACCAAACACACATCGAATCTAATACATAGAATACGAGCTAAGTAAGTCCGGAGACTTACCTCGTCACCACACTCACTCACAACACTCTCGCTTCCTTAGAGAAGAAGCACACAACCTGCTCACACAAGAACACACTCATCAACACAAGCTCAAGCTCAAAGAAGTCTAAGACTTCACTCTAGGGATCTACGCAAGATCACCTAGAGCACAACCTAGGAACGCATCCTAGAACTCACAATCCTCACAACACTCTCAGCAGAAGGAAACCTCTCACAACAGCCTATACATCACATGGTCATTATCAACAGCCTAGGAGAGCCAATCTAGCCTCGGAAGATTTAACATGCTCAAACAACTTAAGATCACCAACCACATCAAGTCATAAGGGCTCCAAAGATACCAACCACTAGATGGCATTCTCATAAGTCCTAGGTCCACCCTAAGCGTGCTTCTAACAAGATATAACCATAAGGCTAGGAAAGGAACGAAGAGAAAGGAAGGAGGAAGCCTACTGGTGAAGAAAACTCAGCCGCGGAAGCAAGATGGCGCCCCCTGCGTGGAGCTGTCACCGCCCCTGCGGCAGTGTGGAGCCGCCCCGGCACATGGGAGCCGCCCCTGCGGTGGCCCTGGTCCGCCCCTGCACCTTTGGTGATCCGACCCCGCGGTCGAACAACAGAAGGTTCGTCTTCTTTGTTTCTTCGACTGTGTCTTTCCTCCAAATGCCTCCTTCCTTGGCTGAGCCTTCTCCAAACACTCTTCACAGGTCTTAGCTTCCTCACCACGACCTAAACGAGCAAGAAGGATGGACATGCAAGGGGTTTACAAGATCTTTCTTCAAAGCTTCCTCCATAGCCATGGAGGTGAAGGGAAGAAGAAGATGGGGAAAACAGCAGCAAAAAAAAAGAAGGGATAAGGGAGTTTACCACGGCAGATTCAACTCTTCAAAGCTGCAGAATCTTTCCAAGTTCTTCCAAGGGAGAAGAGTGCACAAGGAAAAGGAGAGTGAAGAGGGGAAAGGTGAGCGTAAGAGTGAAAAGAGGGAAAGAGGTGAGAGGGGAGTAGTAAAGGTTGCATAAAGGGGTGGGGTGGCTCAAGGGTCAATTGTCCCCCTTGTCCCCTCACTCCAAAACCCGAGGCCGGAAATAAAAGAGGGAAATCAAAGGTTGGCGCGGAATTTCGGGGATAAATCCCGGCACTCAGCAAACGTGTCTGCGGGAAACCCAAGCCGCTAACGCAAGAAGCTCAGAAAACTTCTCGACAGCCGGAATAAAAATTACAAGGGTGCCTAGCGACGAGCTTCCTCCGGCGATGGTGGCTACTGCCGTAACGAAGGGAAGAGGTGGTGGCCCTGTTATGGCGATGACTTGGATGAAGGAGAGAGGTGGCGAACCGAGGAGTCGTTGAGACGATCCAAAAGAGTGAAGTACTTCTCAACGGCGGTTGTTCGATCAGGGCTCCGATGCGGCGAGGGTGGTCAGTGACGAGCTTCTGCTGGCGATAGATACCTATAAGAGGGTCAGTACCCAAGATGTGCACTCGCACGCGTCCGGACTTTTACCTACTTGAACACATGTCAGTGTTGTCACGTCAACCTCCACCGAGGCTCCTCCTAGCGCACACGCAATGTGTCCGGGAGACACACTCACAGTGCATCTGGGAGGAACACTCGCAGTACAAGCTTGTTACTTCGTTTGTCTGACCGAATAGCAATCCCATCGTGTTTTAATGATAATGTAGACCTTCAAAAATGATCAAAACACCAGTTACGCGGTTAATTATTCTATGCACATTCGTTAAGGAATCAAAATTCTTTCAAAAGGAGATCTTCCATGGCTATTGGGAGTGGGAGTGGGAGTGGGAGTGGTTAGAATTCCAAAGAGTGGAATTGTCCCCGTTATTCCAAGACAATGTTCAAAGTAGATAAAGGTTACATTCAACATGATAGCATCATAATTAATAAACAAAGATATCACAATGACAACATACTGCTCTATTTCTCCTAATCTTTCTTCAACTTTCCTTATTATGCAAGAAACTATATGAGAAGAGCGGTTGGAGCCTTGGAAGTTTGGACTTCACTTCTTCGCCACCATGTCTATACAATGTCGACATTTTCCCATTACCTTTGCCTCTCTCCTAGGGTTTTCTCATTTCCTTTTCACTCCTCTCCCTCTCTGTTCTCTGCTTCGGATGTATGATTATCTGGAACTGTTGCCAAGAATACTAGGGTCTTGGAAGTCGAATTGCTGTTTGAAGTGATTATGGAAGATGAAGAGGTCGAATTATCGAACCAGGAAGTGGAGAGTTTCATTGATGAGCTGCTTAAGGATACACATGCCTGCACTCATATCCACACTTGCAATCCACCGGGACCTGATAACTCCCACACACACACTTGTTTCCATGTTCACACCAAACTTCCATCTGCTCAAATTGATGATTCCTCAGAATCTGTGGAAAAGAAAATAACCAAAAAGCGGCCATCGGGGAACCGGGAAGCAGTTCGCAAGTACCGTCAGAAGAAGAAGGCTCGAACGGCTTCAATAGAATATGAGGTTGCAAGACTCAAGGCTCTGAATCAGCAGCTCTTGAATAGGCTACAGGCTCAAGCTGCAATGGAGACCGAGGTTGCACGGCTTAAGTGTCTTCTTGTTGACATTAGAGGAAGAATTGAAGGCGAGATTGGTTGCTTTCCGTATAAAAAACCTGTGATTGCTGATCCTGGATCTTACAGGATGAGTCCTTGTGATGTTGTAGAGTGTGGTAATGAGGTTTATTGCCATCATAATGGAGCAGAGGGCAAAAATGAGGAAATTGTATTCACTCAGGGGATTGGTAGTTCTGATTTCGAGACTTTGAATTGCTTTGGAAGCGCAGGAACTGCCAACTCCTCTGGCGCTAGTGAAAGGAAAGGTGCGAATTCTCTATATTTACTTACTCCTTGTTGCTGTATGATGCAAACCGAGCTTCTGTCCATATAGTTTCAGAAATTAATATTTGCTGATTGCTTGTTTCCCTGTTGTACTAGGCGCTAACGATGAGGCGATAGCTGTTTGAGGACAACCAAGTACAGGAGGGTGTGCTTTGTTACTTGGCTGCTTTAATGCCTCACTTTGTTGTAAGGGTGTGTTTAGTAAAATCAGATTCATGGTTGTGATTACGGATGAGTTGTTATTGTGGTTATAAACCGATATTTTTTGAGATTTATGGTTTATGCCAGTCTCTTTTCCCTGTTTTCAAATTTGTCCCGGGACTCCATTTTTGTTGCAGCAGTACAGCAAGAGAGAAAGCAAGATAGCAAATCGATTTTTGCTATTAGTAGATTTGCCAATTTCAAATATTTATTTCTTACCAGTAGTCCCATTTTCAATGTTAATTTTTATTAAATCGGTATGGTTAATATCAAACCCTAAGATTCAACAAATTATAGCAGTGTGATTCTCGTTGGATTAGGGCTCAATAATGTAGCTATGCTGTCGGAATCCGCAAGAACGAAGAGAGGGAAATAGGAGGAAACAAATGGGAGACGCCCAAGAGTTCAAGTTGCAGAGAGTAGACGAATCCCCTGGAGAATGACACTAGAGATGATGCAAATTGACAGATTGAAGGGAAGGATGTTAGAGAAGAAGCGTATTGAACTTTGAGAATGAATCGGAAAAGGCGCCAGAGACGGAACTCGTGGAAAATCATTTCCCAACAACTCCAAAAACCTTCACCCACCATACTCCTAGAATAAACCCAAAAACTAGAAATGTGACCTTCAACCTCAACCCTAACAGCTCTATTCTGAATCTTAAGAAAATCATGTTCATCTTGAAATTTGTAAAACAGACAAGCACAAGGTAATTTGACATAGGCTGCATTACTTTAAGCCGTTTGGTAAAATACTAGAAATCTCTTCTGGTTCTAGGCTGCCATATGGTAAAACAAGGGTTCACTACATTATATAATCAACAACCGGGCACCATCCACATAGCTCCCTACTCAACATCTTCGTCGCGGTAAATACTTTCAGCAACTTGCCAGACCTGAAGGGTATTGTCATCAGCCACACTAGAAATAACCCACGGCTTGTGCTTGTTCCAAGAGAAATCTGATACATTGTCCTTGTGCCCGCCATGTGAGAATAGTAGTTCCGGAGGTCCATCTTCTGCATCTCCTTCCTGCTGCTCATCACCGATCCTGATAGCAGTTCAAACAGCTCAATTTTAAACACTAATTCTGCATTGTTATTAACAAGATCCATCATACCATACATAATGGGATGGATAAAGATTGAAAGGAATTCACATTCCATAACTTTTACCTATTAACGTCCCAAACCATCAACCGTCTATCATCAGCAGAAGATGCCAGAACAGTTTCATGATTCGGATTCCATTCAACCTGAAAGACACCGTCCCTGCAAAGAAATTAGACCAAGAAAAGCCATGTGATGAGATGAACTCAAATTTTATCAGATAAACAATATCCTAAGGCATGGATGATTGCTGCAAGTTCCAGCTAAGGGAAGAGGCATACGTGTGACTAGACAGAGCATGAATAGGCGAGTCCAGCTTCCGCATATCAAACAGCCCAATAGTAGTGTCTGATGAAGCTGTGGCAAGAATCCATTCGTTGTATGAATTGAATGAAACATAATTGACCTGAAAAACAACAGTTTCTCGTCATAAGATGGTAGATATGATATACCCAACTGATGAATCTCAATTTGCAGATGAAGCCCTTTCGTCTCTTCAGAACAATCAAGTATAGCTTCTAAAAGATAGAAGGCTTAACACGACGAATTGTAGGCTCATTTAAATCGTTTTATGCAGTATACAAAATCACATATTCAGCTAAAGTTCACCATACACTTACTAATAGATGTTCGGGTAAGAAAGCATGCAAGGAAAATATAAAGGAATACAGGAAGTAAAATACTTTTGCATCTAAAGAATGCTGATTAACCCTTTACTTGAGGTTAAGAAATACATAAAAAGCAATTTGGCTTCACCTCTTTTTCATGAGCAATGACTGAATGTTGAGGCTTGTCTAAACGAAGATCCCAAATCATCAGACGCCCATCATCTCCCACAGATCCAAACAAATTTTCGTTCTTCGAATGCCATGAAACATGTCCAACCACAGTTTCATGACCCTAGACAGAAGAGGAAAAACATGAAAACAAGTGAATAAAGATATCAGCAAATGCTCTCAAACTTAAAATAGATTGGATGGTCATGAAATACTACCTGATACACGCGTGTTGCGTCAAGAACTGTATTACGAGGAGTTGAGGATACATCCCACAAGCATATCTTACAATCGTTTGAACCACTCAACAAATAGCCTTCCTTATTGGGATTCCATGACAATCCAAACCCTTCTTTCTCATGGCCTTTCAACCGAAAATTAGGAGAACATGTTTCCCCTTTCTCTTCCTCTGCACCAGCCTGCGTACTGATATCAAATACATAAACCTCCAATCCGTTCGTTTTGGCAGCAACAAGATTGCTATTTTGAGGCATACACCTTGCTCTGTTCACTTCACCATCAACTTGTATTCTCTTTACAATCTCTACCTGAGGAAATATGACATCAACACAACTAGTGAAAATTTTTCATTTGGGACAAATTCAATAGAAACATTTTCAACTTCTTGCTACTTGTTGTTGTCTCCTTAATGGCATCGTTAACATTAACAGTCCCTTTAGCATCATCTAATGTGAACAAATTCAAAGATTTCCTCAAAACAAGGGCCAGCATCAAGAGCATAACTTACAGCTATCAACTAAAAATGGACAATGAAGAATATAAGGGATTTCCAGCTGCAAATCCGTTTCAATAATCCTTACAAACTTAATATGAACGGAAAGCTGGAAAACAAAGTCCCATATAGAAATAAAACTGAAACGTGATAAAGAAAACCCCGTTTAAAGTAGGCATTTCATCGAATACCTGGGCAGCAACATTTGCAAACAATCGAAATAATGTAACAATCAGCAGATTAAGTTACTTCTGAAATCTAGATGGACATTTCATCAAACAAATGAAGAGTCAAGAGAGACACGACGAATACCTTGGGCACCGATGAGCAGGGGGCAGCGGTCGGAGGGAGATATGCATCGGCGACCATGAGAAAATTAGGAGATCCGTCGGAAGTGTGGGTGCCAAGTACGAGCTTGTGAAGGGAAAGACCTGAATCTGCATCCAAGTAGGGTTGAGAAGGAAGCCATTGAATGGTGAGAGAAGGCCACACGAGAGAGTGAGAAATGATGAGATCGTAGAGAAAAGGGGTGTTCTTCTTCCAAACTGAGAAGTCCTCCTCAACCTGCACCTGGTCAGCTGCGTCTTTATCTCCCATCTTCGTCTGTATGAATACTTGTCTTCCCCGCCGGAGAGAATGCAAATTATAGCAGCGATATGAAATGGAGGGATTATGCTATGGGTTCCCGCCAAAAGACATGGTTGGACCAGGGAATGGGCCGTTGGCCCAACTCTGTTTCCCGTTGCATATTTGTCTAACTTTACTGCGTCATTGTTCAACAACTGGGCTGCCAAACGGCCCAAATACGAGGACTCTAGTGACTACAAATGTGAAAAAATTGGCGAAGATGGAGGTTTCCAAACAAGTTCATCCGAGATAGGAGACCTCTCTATCCAAGTCCCAAGCCCAGCACGTGTGGTCAGGTTTAGCTACGTCTAGGGGTGTAATACGAGCCGAACGAGCCGAGCATCGGCATGCTCAAGCTCGGCTCGTTTATAAACGAGCCGAGCCCGAGCCGAGCCTAAAATTTATACGAGCTTTAAAACGTGCTCAAGCTTGGCTCGTTTAGAAAGTGAACGAGTTCGAGCCGAGCTTTTGACGAGCCAAGCCCGAGTAGCTCGGCTAAAATAATGCTCCTATAGTGTTATTTTAGCCGAACGAGCCGAGTTTTACCCGAACGAGCCGAGCTTTGACATGCTCAAACTTGGCTTGTTTATAAACGAGCCGAGCCCGAGTAGTTTGTCTCATATTACAGCCCTTCGTCCACTTACTATTGAAAATGCGTAGTGACTCAATCTCACGACCTTTAACCATATATATTCTTTATATATATTAGGGGTTTAGTCGACGTGGGTTACCACATTTTTTTTCTTTTTTTTCAATTTTATAACTCATTCATTTGGAATTCAATTTTATTAAATATGTATACTACGATTAAATACTTGCGGAGACAAAGTCGATGCTTTCGTTTTCGGGGTTGACGATGACCGGAACTCACCGGAAATTTGTCCAAAAAACCTCGACGCAATGCTTATTAAAAATTGATTCCAACAAAGATTACATGAGGATCGACACGACCAGACTTGAAATAACCCAAAATTGAAGTAAACCGGCCCCTACTCACTAATCACCAAAGAACCGAAATAAACCGCTAATGTACCCATCAGAAAATCGGCCCCTACTCACTATTTTTCAGTAACCCGATTTCACTGCCATCCAAATTTGCGTGTTGGGGTTACCGCTCGACTTGACAAGAACACAAGTCACTATTTTTCTTGATTTAAAAAAAAATGTACCCATCAGAAATGAACGACACAAATAATCAATAAATTGTTTCATGGAACAAGAAACCACACCTCACTGCCACGTCACACTAGCCAATTAAAAAAAATCCAACTGGAGTAAAAAACTATGCACGTTGGGTACATCACTAGTTAAAAAAAGAAGTAAATATATTTTTATAAGCATACTCAATCGATCGTAATCTGGACTTCAACTTAAAGTTAGACAAAATTTTAATCATTAATAAATAAATAAATAAAATAATCATGCTTTATGTAAAATTTAAAATTTATATTGACCAGCCTATAAACTTTCATTGTCACACTCACCAAAAACGACATATATTTAGACAAATGGATACATGATGAAGCCACTGACAAGAACCACAACGCGGCAAATTTGGTATGACTAACAAAACGACAAACCACATACCAACACCAATGACTATCACATGACGGAACAAGCGCCGGGATTGTCGTCGCTAAACGCGGTGGTGTACCGGACTTCAGTCGAGGAAGCGCGTGCCAGCTGTGACAGACGCGGGTCGGAGGCGCTGCGTACGTACCCGGCGGGGGCTTTGCGGTCGTAAACGCCGTGGGCGTATGGATGCTCCACCTCCTCGTACGGGACGTAAGGCCACAGCTCAGCCTTCTTGCCAGTGCGGTGCTTTACACGCGACACCACCTTTGACGGCTCAACGAATCCGGTGACCGTCAGTTTGTGCATGCTCGGTTCGACGTCCACCTCCGTTACTCCCTTCATTCCTTCCACTGATCTCTTGACCTTCCTCACGCATCCTTCACAGTCCATCTTGATCCTTATCTCCACCGTCTAATTAGCGCATAGAAACAGACAATCAGTTAATTAATTAATGTGAAAAAAATATGAATGAAAGAGTGGAGAAGTGACCTGAAGCTGCTTGCGCTTGGATCCGCCTACGCCGGAGCAGTCAAACAGGTCAGAGAGGTGATCCAAAGCCCCCATTTCTCACCCAGTAGCCTAAAATCGGATCGGATCCCGTTGATATATGATGTAAGAATCGGAGCAAGATTGATTTTTGTGAGATATTTTGGGTTGCAAAAGAGAGTGAGAAAGGTCTGCAACACCTACCACGAGCTACCATAAATACAAATAATTGAGAGAGGACTCATTTTTGGTGGGTCCCGTCTGTTTTGTAGGACAAATCTGGACCCTTGGATGAGTCCAGCCTGGCGATTACACATGATACATGAGCTGAGGCCCATATATGAATAGGCTCATCAGTAGCTTTACCATAACGTTTTTGTATTCCTGTCTGTATATTTGATACCAATCCAAATCTTCTGTCCCTGATCCTGTCTCTCATGTCCCTTGAATTCCTATTCGTCCACGTGACCTCTATATTTAAAAAAAATTGAAGTTTTAATTGTTGGTTGGGTTCCTATATTAAAAATAGGGGTTACGTGGACGAATAAGAATTCGGGGACAGCATGAGAGACAGGATCAGGGACAGAAGATTTGGATTGATTTGACACTGCAGACCAGCAAATACAGAGAAGGATATTTGAGGGAATATCTGAGCGAGCTAAAGAAGACAACACAATGTTGTCAATTGTTGTCGACACTGTATCTGCTGGTGTAAATGTTCTCCGGAAGATCCTCCGGATCATATAGAGGCTAAATCAGAAACACTAAGAGCATGTACCCTATTGATTTTTTTAGTATATAATAATATTAATTTCTATCTAAAAGTGATCTTTAAGTTAAGAAATAGAAAGATGGATGTTTGATTGCTTGTTAGTTGTTACTCAATTGCTTAAAAATGGGAGAGAGTATTCGTTAATATATATTAACATTCTTTGCTATAAAATTTACGAAAATTGGTTGCTTTTTATATAATATTACGAAAGTAAGTACAAAGCTAAAAATCCTTATTGAAAAATCACTACCGTGAATAATAAAAATGTGTAGTTCTTTAGATGATGTTTAGAAAAAGAAATTGAAAATAATATTTAAAACCCACAATAAGAAATCTCTAGTATTCATGCTCTAAGAGATATTGTGATATCGTCTCAATATAGCCGACAAGGTTATACCAACTCCTCATTTTCTAGATCTTGGTCCTGGGAGAAGAGCCCGAATGATGCTTTTAAGATGTTGGGGTGTTTTTAAGTTGGTGTTTGATCTTGTATATTGACGTTCGTTATCTGATGAGAGTATAATACCAGAAAATAGACAGATGCATTGATAGCCACATATTTGTAACAAAAACTAATGGCATGTCATTGTATTACTTGTATAAATAGGTCTTATTTCTTCTTCTTCTTCTTCTTCTTCTTCTTCTTCTTCTTCTTCTTCTTCTTCTTCTTCTTCTTCTTCTTCTTCTTCTTCTTCTTCTTCACATTTCATGGTTTATAAAATGTAACATGGTATCAATTTGAGAAATGAGTTCTAATGATCCTGGTGATTCTCACCATTCACACAACACATGTGAACTTCTTCACAAACCTCCAATGAGTATCAAACTAATCAATTACTTTTGCATCACTCCGATCCACCTTCACGCAGGCTTTCCACCACGTTGCTCAATGACTCCAATTACAACATATGGAAACGCTATGTTAGAAGTCTCCCTCCTCACCAAGAACAAGCTTGGATTTGTGACTATAGATTGCAAATGCCCTATTTTTGACATCAAGCTTGTTGCGTGATGGGGCCAGTGCAACAACATGCTCATATCATGGCTTCTTCACTTTGTGGAAAATAAAATTGTTGAATCAGTGCTCTACTACAAATCGCTGCTCAAACTTGGAAAGAACTTGCAACACGATATGGTAAATCCAATCGAATCAATCTATTTCAAATTTAGAGAGATTTAAACTCGATTTCTCAAGGAAATCAATCGATCACATTCTACTTCGCTCGTTGAAAGAAATTATGGGATGAATACATCCTTGTTGAAAATTAAATATGCATTTATGGATCTAATGAATTTTCCATGTCCATTCTCAAGAATCAACAAATAATTCAGTTTCTTGTTGGCTTGAATGAATCTTTCAACCTCATGAGATCCAACATCCTCATGCTCAATCCACCACCAACTCTTGATGAAGTATACAATATGATTCTTCAAGATGAAGCACAATGAGGCCTTACATAATCGCATGGAGTCTTAGATGAAGCCACAATATTGTACTCTCAACATCGAGACTCATCAAACTCATAGAACAGGCCATCTAACAAAGGATATCCATTGACAAATGCATCTAATGCCAGCTCATTGTTTTGTGATCATTGTAAAGCCAAGAATCACACTATCGACAAATGTTGGAGACTCCATGGATATTCATCTACTGTAGTACATGGCATTTCCTTTTGTGATCATTGTAAAATTGCAGGCCACATTCTTGCTTGATGTTGGAAGGTACATGGTTATCCCGCTGGACACAAGCTTGCTGCTACATCATTTTCACAAGATCAGATGACTCGGCTCTTGTCCTTACTACACAAGTCTAACTCCATTGAGTTTGAAAAAGAACATCACAGGGCATTTCTTGCTGATATATCACTAAGTCTTCTCTCTTCTTCACTTAAATCCTAATGGATCATTGACAATTGTGCTACTGATCATATCACGCCCCATCTTGAACTATTTTTATCCTATCAATCTACTTTCCACACAATACTCATTACCATGCCTGATGACACCACTACTAGTGTTGATCATGTTGGTACAATTGAACTAAGTCATGATCTCACTCTTCACAATGTCCTTCATGTCCCAACCTTTCAATTTAATTTCTTTCGTGTATCCAAACTATCCAAAGATCTTTCAACTCATGTCATTTTTTATCCTACTCATTGTCTCATTCAAGACCATTCGATGAAGCAACACTTGGTGATTGGTAAAGCTTGCAAGGGCCTCTATGTGGTAGACCAAGCTCATGTTCCCATTGATCATAGTTTTATACCTCCTTGTACTGATAATACAAGTGAACACATTATTAATCATTCTTGCTCAGCCAAACATCACATTGTAAGTCTTGAAATATGGCATTGCTCGCTCTTCACAATGTCCTTCGAGCCCACGGACCTCGACTGCGCCTTCCTTGGCGTGGGGGAGGATTCCTCCCTCCTTGGGGCGCATCCGGACTGCGAGTTTACCCCAAGGTGGCCGTATTACATTTGAGGGCTAGCCGTTATTCATTTACGAGCTTATATATGCATGTCAAATCATCTTACTATTCACATCCGAAATCACTTCAACGTCTATAAACAAATCCGTAAAAGGTCATTCAAACTTAATGAATATGGTACTCGGTATGTGGCAAACTCAATGAATATGGTACCGATTTTTCATCAAAAATTGAGCTCCGTGTATATTTTTTGGATAGAGAAAACTTATTGGGTTGAACTCGGTATGTGGCAAACTCAATGAATATGGTGTTGGTCATTACAAAATCATGGTTGGATAGATGGGGGTTTCGTATCTTACAATTGGCATATGATAGACACGAAGGACCTAGAAAGGAGAAAGATGTTGACCCCGATCATGTTCCAAGTTCTAGCCGGAAAAAGAATTCGAAGAAGTGTATGTGCTTGTTTCAACTTGAGAGAGCGCAAATTGAAGAGGAAAAATGGACATTGAGGGTTGTATGTGTAATAACCAAAAAATTTAAGTTCCGGTAAAGTGAAATTAAACAAAATCCGACGAGACCATTGTAAATAATAAATCAGTAAAACAAAACGAGTTTAGTTCTATCATTTTATGTGACCTAGATTCACATAAAATGATAAATTAAATTCCCGGGAATAATTTACGCTTTTAAATAAAATCAATTATAATTTATAAATACGGGAACTAATTCCGTATTATATAAATTCCCGCACTTTAATGAGTTCCGGATCCTGTTCTAAAAAGAGTGAGATTGGAGTTAACCCGCTACTAGGCCCAAATTATCGGCCCAGCCCAGCCAGCCCATTCCTAATGACTAATCTAATTAACCTAATTAATTAAACCTAATTCTAAACCTACGTTAAACCTACCGCTAATCGACTCACCTTCTGTAACATATCGTGCCTTCCTTGCCGCTGAGAAGAGACGATTGCAACGCCGAAGCCACCACCAGCCGGAGTCCGCTTCCACCAGCAACGCCGCCCAGCACCTTGCGCCGCTCCCCGCAGGATCCAGCCGCCCAGCCCTGCACGCCCCAGCCGGCCGGTAAGATCCGATTCTCCCTTCTCTCGTCTCCCTCCCGCACCCCTCTTTCGTTTCTGTTTCTGTTCGAGCCGGACCTTAACCGCCGCTTCTTCGCAGCCGACTGCTGTTCGCTTCACGCTCCACCGGAGAAGACGCCACCACTGCTTCCGTTAACTCCCTCGCACGCCGGAACTGCAGACCGATTGGTGAGCCTTCTTCTCCTTCCGTCCCCTTCACTGTCTCCTGTTCTATGTGCCTAATCGATTAGAGCAGTTCCTCACGGATCCTGCAGTGATAGCCGGCCAACGGAACGGTGCAACAGGAGAGTATACGAGCCATACCTTTGCAGCCGAAGGAGACGCCGGAACCCGCCACCACTATTCCGCAGCAACAGCAGGCCGACTACCCAGGAGAAACCGCCGGAACGCTACTGTTTAGGACCCTAACGCCGGACTGCAGATTCCGTAAGCTTGCTACTCCTCCCTTCGACTTCACTGTCACCCATGTGTTTGTGAACTGCTGTTGTTGAGTCTCAGCGTAAATAACGTAAATGAGCTGCTGAGTATGTGCATAAAATAGAAGGAAGGGCTGCTGTAAATTAATTTAAGTTCTTCAGCTTTTAGGTTTCGAACAGCCCATATTGTCGATCAATTATAAAATGTTTGGATAAAGATCCACCGTTGAATTTTGGATATGTTGTAGACGGATATATGTAGTTTATCATATAAAAATTTGGTGAGAAATGAACGGTCGGATTGAAAGTTACGAGCTCCCGAAGTTAGGTAGTTGAGCAGTTTTATTGAACTTATAAATTTGACTAAGTATAAGAAAGTAGAGTGAGGAACCGACTTTGGGAATTATTATAAAAATATCGGCTGAACAGTTTGGTGAAATTCTTTCTTCTAAGGCTAGATGGAACCTCATAGATGATCTAGATATTAAATTCGGAAATTTTATAAGCCGTTAAGAATTTTATTTTTAGAGCCGAAGTTAAACCTTTTTCGGTTCTTCCGGAAAATTGAAACATAAGAAAAATGTCCGTTTCGCACCTAATAAAATTCTAAGAGTTAGGATATATTTTAGAACTTCAAATAGGAGTTTGGACATGAATTTTAGGGTCTTCGAGAAAATCGGAACGAAGGGTAAAATGGTCATTTTACCCTAAAACTAATAATGTAGCTAGTACGTCTTAATACTTATTTAATCTCAGAAGTTTTAGACTTCTATCTACGTGAAAGTGTACTAATACACTTATCGCCTTTAACAGGCAACTGAGTGGGTACAGTTACAGAGCAAGTGATTACTAAAGAGTCGAGCATTATAACAGGTAAGTCCTTTGGGCTTACTTAGCTGACTGCTAAATATGAGTATAAATGATGATGGTGGTGTGTGATTGACATGTTAGGGAGATAGGTTGTGATATATAAATACCGACCTGTATTCTGGCCTAAGAGTAACGGGCGGTGGCATTCCGCTCAGTAGCTCGCGGGGCGCTGGGGGTTTCTTTCGGGACTAGTCCACACATGGTTTGTAGTGACGCTACCAAAGGAAGTCAGCTATACCTACACCAGTTGGATAAGGAACGGAGGCGAGAACTAATAATAGTTCTCGTGCCACAACTTAAATTGAATAATGTGAATCACTAAAATAACAGATAATAATTGGTTGAGTGCCAGCATGTTGTTTGTTTATTGTTGTTTCTGCGTGTGTTTGTGCTGTTATCATTTTGCTTATATTTGGTTAGTTAGCTAACGATTGATATGTTGTTTAGATTTGACACAGGTTAGAGCAGATGCCGAGTGATCCAGATGGTAGTGGTCAGCCGGGGTGTCGTACTTTAGGACGTTTTGCAGTTTTTGCATTTGTGGGTTTTTCAGTTGAACATCGTTTCCTTCCGTACTTTGATATATTACTTTTCCGGCTGTAGTTGATCTGGTCACATTCATGCATTGATAAAAACTATTTTTATGATTTTTAGTTTTCCTTATCGGTGCCTTGTTGTAAGATCATGTTAAGTTGTTGTCAAACTAAGGTCGGGGCCCACTGTGCGGTCCTAACCAGTAACTCCCTAAGTTGTAAAATTTGGGGTGTTACAGTATGTGGAATCCACAACCACGTAATTCCCTCGGTGTTAAAAGGTCCTGCATATGCAGGACGCTTGACTCCCAAGCAAGCCCTAATGAAGTGTGAATTGGGTTCCGGGTTAAAACCGAGACATATTATAAAATCTGTGCAAGTAGAGAATTCTGACAATGTCACTACCATCCGACAAGTTTACAACATTGGTTGAAGATTAGAATGGAACAAGCCGAAGGAAAATGATCATTACAACAAGCACTTCATACGTTGATGGAACGTGGATATTATGTGTACACAAGGAGAAGTCCGGACTCCGATGAGGTGGTTGATTTCTTTATCTCACATCCCGATTCGAGGAATTCGCTCAACATGTTTCCCTATGTTATTGTGATGGACTCGACATATAAGACCAATAAGGAAGTATCAAGGCACGTTTTTACTTTGTTTCATACACTCAAACATCTTGTCCTACAAAATTTGAACTTAATCGTTGGTTTGTATTACCTGGAGATACAATATGTCATTGTTGGAGATCGTAGGCATCACAAGCACAAAGAAGACATTCATAATTGTTTTTGTATTCATGGCCTAAGAGAATAGAGATCACTACGAGTGAGATTTGAGGAGGGTCCGTTATTTGTATTACGGAAAAATCCCGGAGGTGATTGCCACCAATCGTGAGATAGGTCTTATAAGCGCCCTGAATGTAGTATTTCTCGAGGTGAAACATATCTTGTGCACGTTCCATATAAAGTGCAAAATTGTTGATAGAGCGGTTGTCATATTACGCTTTAAGGAGTAGAAACCGTCTTCATATCTCATTGCCATGTATTGTTCGAGTCGAGATCCAATGAAAGCTACCAACGACGTTTGATGGAAATGAGAAACTATTAGCATCCACATCCGAGGTTAATGAACTACCTCGAGATAACATGACTCACCTCGTACAAGGAGGCAATCGTTTGAGTTTGGTGTGACTTACACCATCATTTCGGCACAAGAACGACAAATGCGTAAGAAAGTTTATTATGTCCATTTGCTTCTACATTGTTAAAAGTTTGCTCGTTTTCTAATTAATTTATTACTTATTTAGGTGTGAGTCCGCGAACAAGTTGCTAAAATAAACACTAGCTTCTAATGTTGGAGGATTTCAGTTGGTGTTTGGCAACATACATTTGATGGTCATAGATCAAATACAGAAGTTACAAGATCCTTTAGAAATGTTACGGGAGAGGATGCCACGAGAGGTGCGTATACTGATATTCGACTTGCTTCGGGACTACGTAACAAACGAGTGTTTCACGCTCTTGTAAAATAACTACACCAAGGCTAGAAATACAAGGGATGATGGTGTTTGTCGGGATAATTATTGGAGGGAGGTTCATGGAGTGTCATGTGTGCATGACTTTATGATAGCAATCCGGGCTCATAGACCTATCACATTGAAGCAGGTACACCCGTTTGAGAAAGCAAGTTCATTGGATTCTAGTTGATTTTTCCGATGGTGATATTGACGATGATGATTCCGTGAACCCGAGCCTAGTGTCGCTGAATAAGGACCATCATTAGAGACAGTTTCAAACCCTTGAAATATAAAAACTCATAAAAACGCAAAATAAAAACTAAATATCGTAGACGATCCAATTCCAATTATTCGTAAACTAATTGAATCTTTATAAACTAACTAAATTCAAGCCTAAAATCATAATAAATCACAAAAACTAACCTTAATCCGATCCACAAATTGTCTTCTACTTTGAGATTGTTAGGAATCTCCGACATTTGATCTCTAACCATTGTTTTGAGTCTTGAATCCATTTGTTTTGATTTCGATTTTTTGGGTATCGGTTTTGTTGGTCGACGGCGCAGCAAGCAGCAAGAGGAGGGAGAAGAACAAGGGCGAGGGGCGCCCTAAATAGCGCCCTGGTGCGCACGCGGGTCGCGCCTGCGTGGCCCGCCTCCGCCACCTTGTTTGTAATTTATCTTGGTACCAAATAACATCACTCTATTTCATTGCTTAGAGATTACCATTGCACGCGGTCTAATAGATCTAATAAATTTGTATTGAAATAAGTAGGTAAACCTACAATTTAATAGTAGGATTTTGCCTCTTGGTGCCCCAATGTTTGGATTTTTCCTCTTGGTATCCACTAAGTTTCAAATTTTCTCTTGGTACCCTTATGGTTTTATTTGTTTTCTCTTTACACCCATTCTTAATATATTACATTAAAATTCATTATTAAATAACTAAAAATTTAAAACTAATTATGACCTCATTACATTTTAAACTAATAAATTTATAATAAAATTATTTTTAAATATTTTTCTAATTAAAATAAAGATAAATTTTATTTTTGAACTAAAATAAATCAAAATTAATTTTTTTTAAAGTTTTATTAAGAGCACAAAATTTAAACATATAGTAATTTGTTTTGAAGTTAATTTTCTATAGTTTATTTTAATTTGAAAATAAAAATATATTTTTTTTATGTAATAACTTTTTTTTATAATATACTTGTCCATACTCTTAATATTACAAAAACATAATTTTTTAAAATTTAAGAATTAATATAAATTATATAAAATTTAAATTCAAAAATAAATAAAATTTTATTTTATTTTTAATTCTCTAGACACTTAATAAAATTTCAAAAAATTGTTTTTAATTTTATTTTATACTTATTTTTAAAATTGAAAGTAAAAAGTAAAAAAAAAATTTAATTCAAAAATATAAAAATATCTTTATTTCAAAATATATATACATAAAAAAATATTTATATTATAAATTTATTAATTTAAATATAATGAGGTTATAACTTATTTTAAACTTATTTTTCTAATTTTTTAATATTTTATAATGAATTTTAATGTAATATATTAAGAATGAGTATAAAAAGGAAATAAACAGAACCATAAGGGTACCCAGAGTGATTTTGAAACTTAGTGGATACATAGAGGAAAAGTCCAAACCTTAATGGCACCAAGAGGAAAAATCTTCAATGGTCTGGGTTGGATAGATTATTGAGGATGAAAGCTGGTGCGGGCTTTCCATTAGAGGTCCTGGAAAGCAAGAATCATACAAAATTCATTTCATGGTACAAAATTTCAATTTTCTCATGTGGTTGATTTACGGGAACATTTTGTTCCGGTATTCCACCATGTCTTCTCTTTGTTCCAACTAACATATGAACCCTAATTATATTTGCATAATAAATTAAAAAAAATTGCTCAAATAAAAGCCTTATTAACAAAACATTCAACTCTTCTAATGTCGCAACAGAAAACATCGGCTACAAGCCTAGAACTAGTAAACAACATTGATATATTTCAATCGAGAATGGGTGTCAATTTTATATGAATTGAAGGGAAAAGAGATCACCACAATTTAATAGTGTGTTCCACCCCTCGAATTAAAATTACAACAATCTTGCCATGAATGATATTGTCAAAAATTCTCCGACAAATCATAGAGAACTCAACATCAAATTATTTGTGGAAGTTGACAAATCCATGTGTTTGAATCTTTTAGTTGTCAAAGTATACTACTAAATCCAATAAAATCATTTAAAACAAGCTTTGGTAGTGTATGACAACAATATTAAAAAAAAGCTGAGACATTTATCTCTTTCTCTAGCAAAATCATTTATATAAAAAATGATAATATTTTAGTGGACCCAGTGAAAATGGATGAAAAAGTACATAGGTGATTAAATGCTAACGGAATATAAATAAGGGGTGGTTAAATGAAAAGAAAAATATTAGAGGTGGTTAAGTAAAAATAAGTTAGTAAAAGATGAGTTTGTATAAAATTAGTTATAAATTCCTTTTTTTTTTATCAATTATAAATCTTTTTTTTTTTAAAGAAAGACTCCTACATAAGTTTTTTTTTTAGTTATAAACCATATCATGCAGCAGATCATAAAACATATTTTTAGTGCGTTATTGACACCTATAAAATCATGATAAAAATCCACAAATTATTATAAACAGGGCAGAAAAATAAAAAAAAATAAAAACTTTGAAAATTTGAGCAAACAAAAAGTTAGACGCCTTCATAGATAAAATAACATTATGTGTTTGGAATAGGGGTCTATTCTTCCAGCAGAAAACTCATTCCCTGACTTTGTTAAAATTATAAAAGATGATAATGAATGAATAATTGAAGAAAATCCTTAGTTAAAAATTGATCTAAAAATGTATCTATGATATCCAAAGGGACGACGAGATCACCAATAGGAACGTCATTTGACAGCTTAATCGAATGACAATGTTACACAAGATCAGAGATGACAAATGCGACCACAAACCATAACAAAGACGAATACTCCCTCATGTTCATTGTCAACAAAAGCTAAAATTTAAATAAATCTCTAACGTTTCATCCGTCGTAGTCTCCCTCAGCAAACCTCTCCTCTGAATAATACACTGCCACAACTTGATTCCCGCCGAATTTTCTCCCGTTCATTCCTGTTCTTGCTTTTCCCGCCCCATCTATGTCCGCGTACTCCAGAAACACCTATAGGTATTACAAAAATGCACTCTTTTTTAGTCACAGGCCTCCATTAAAGCTAGAACAATGACATCAAACACCATTCACAAACCTTTCCGACACCGGCAGACGGTTCTCCATCCAGTCTAGGTCGCGGGATAACTACCTTCACTAAAGCTCCTGCAGGTGCACCATGTATGAAAATAAATAATGGCGAAAAAAGGTGGAAACGGTATTAACAATGAGATCGGTGACTCCACTTACCGAACTTGTTACCCTCTTCCTCCATGTCAACCATTATGTCTTCATACTCTCCATCGTCATTAAGCTCATCAGCAGTCACAACATTAGTTAAGCAAACAACTTTAGTGGGCTGCGCTCCTGGTTGTAACAGTAGCCTCTGCAAAGCTCGAGAGTGGTAGGCTTAATAAGTAAACCATAACAATGTCAACAAGGAACAGCAGCTCAGCTCGCATGATTCACAAATAATGATATCTTACAATTTCGCAACTAAAATTACTGCTATACCGAATCAAGGGTGGAAAACCCAGGACAAGTATAAGAGGATGCCTTCTAAATTAAAAAAGGAAAGCATTTCTTCTCTGAAACGGAGGGTGAGATATAGGCATACAAATCATAAGGCAATTAACACATAAAGGGACAAATTTTGATGCTAAACAGACAAGACAACCAAACAAGTACAGAGAGTGCCGGATTTATATGCTCCAAAGAAATTTCATTTTATATCTAATTGACTCGCATGGTCATTAGTCCATCATCGATGGTATAAGATCCTTAATGAGATTATATGGTGGAATACAGAAGCAGTCTAACCTGTAATGCTATCTGCTGCTGTGCATGCAACAGAACATTTTCTTGCTCAGGCTTAGGCTGAGTAGTTCCCTGGTTTGCACGCCTAACAGTAAGAGTCTTATCGCCCATTTTGATTCCATTCAAAGCTGCACAGGCAATGTCCGTGACAGAAGGATCTGAATAAACGCAAAACGCATAGCCTTTCGAGTTTCCAGTCTCTCGATCCTTCACAAGATCAAACCCACGAAGAGCTCCAAAAGATTCAAGCAGTTCTCTGATTTGTGCCTCGGTGAAGTAGTATGGAAGCCCACCAACAAATATCCGGTCAGGGCCCTCAAGCCCACCAGCAGAACCAAGAGTAAGCCCAACAGCCATCAAGTTCAGATTAGGATTCGGTTGGCTTGGGCCCAGTGTTGCAGCAAGTGAAGGGTTGTAATCACTAGGTCTTCTGACCTTAACTGGTCCACCCTGTACATAAGAACAAAATATCAAATCAGTCCACAGGGAAATCATTTTTCTGTTTTAATGTGATACAGTTACCATTCAAAAATTAAAATTTCCAGTACTCTCTACGCCTGTTAAATAAGAAACTAGAGAATTATATATAGAGTCATAGACCTCGGAATTTAAGCTATTTTCAAAAGCATCCTCATTACAACATCATCATCAAAAAATACTCCTTCCCTCGGTCAAGGAATATGATTTATATAAACCATCATGCTGAAACATTTCGATGGTACAAAAAATCATAGTAACAGTAGGATCAAAAATATTAGGCATATGGGTGAGAATAAACAACAAATCGGTCAGACTGACTGAATATTGCAAACCTCAAATATGATACCATCCAATGCCATTGCATTGCTGGCTTCCTCAACAGATCTCATCTCCACAAAAGCAAACTTCTTTTCATGATTAATGTAGACATTGACAACAGCATCACCTGAATATGGAAATGAAACATATAAGTCCATGAATACTTCCATTGGGGGCACAAGAAATCACTTCTTTACGAACCTGGACCAGCAGTGTTTCCTCCAATCAAAGCCATAACATGGCTAAAATAGGTTGCAACAGACTGCATACACATATAAAGTTGATAAACAATCAATCTAATTGATATCCTTAATGAAAGGATAAAAGATATAGCAAGCAATCAAAACATGGAACACTTCACGAACATCACATAAAATCCAATCGAAAATTACTTTTAGCACTGCAACATCTTGTGATGAGGTAAGTATAAAGCTGCAAGTCAAGAACATAAAAAGGGCAACTCGCAAGTATCATGTCGTCCAAACATACAAAAGAGACTACCGACTACTCACATGGGACTGTCACAGACTCACAGAACATAGAAAATTTGTTTCCATCTGAAATACGACATAACAGAATATTGTTTGGAAATACTAGATTTTATAAAGTTCATATAGTTTCCAACTCCAATTTTTTTTTAGAAGTGATATGAAACATACTAGACTTAACATTGACACCTTTGAGGTATAGGTTACAAAGACAAAGAAGACCTGAAGAGGGTTGCTAAGGAAATAAAGCTGTACATAATACCCGTGTTAGAGAAGGGCCAAACATGCATAAACATCAGCCCATAATAGCTAGCTAACAAAAGATCTCAAAAAGCATCTTTACACATTGCATCAGGGCACAGCTCCACAAATTTACATGTCAGAACACAACGCGTACAAATTCATGATGACAATCTTCCTCAACAATCACATTCATGCCGACACAAGAGGGACATAATCACCTGCTCATTTGCAGTTGGAGGCAGGCCACCAACATAAACTCGCCGAGCATGTCTCGTTGCCTGTCAAGACAAATGTTTCCATGAAGAAAGAGAAATAGTACAAATAATCATTAATGCAACAAATAAAAGAGCAATCTAGGATGCCTGTTGAGTCATAGCTTGCACTGGCATTACAGGAAGAGCTCCTAGCTGCTGCCCTTGGACAAACATAGTCTGTGTCAGGATATCATTGGTTACAACAATTTAATAAGCAGAAGTGGCAATTGACCTGTCCAGGAGTGATTGCCGTGAACATGTTTGGAAACATTCCAGTGAGAGGTGGCGTTGGAGTTGTTCCAGGTATCTGGCCTGCAAGAGCTATTAAAATATATTTCCTCTTAGTGACCTATAAAGAGAAGTGAAAAAGACAAACAAACGGAAAGAATGAAAATGAAGAAACCCCTACCAAGGCTGGAATTACAACAAAATGAGACGATTCAATAGCCTTAATTTATCAGGATCTTTTGGAAATGTTACTAAGAAAAGCATATTACAAAGAACTTTAGTATTTTGTTGTCTCTAAAGATTCTAGTTATGAGAAGTGGCTACTGGAAATATTATCTGATCCAAGTACTGGAGAAAATTTCGCAAGACTACCCAAACAGGCAATAGATTCCGGTTGAAGACGAACTGGTGCACTGAATCCTCCTTGTACTTATAAGGTACAGAACTCGGCTCACGCCCAATGTCAGCAGAATGGGGCAAAAGGCCCAACATTGCCTTCTTATGCGAAAGAAAAGACACATACAGAAACAAACACAACAAGCAAACACAAACCAAAATTCTCAGTTCCAGAATTATATTGACAAGTAATATAGCAAATAACAATTTGAAGAAAGAAAAAAAACAATTTTGCTATTAAAGGACAGAACAGTACAAATCCATGTCTGTCAAAATGGAACAAAGAGCTTCACAAGATAATTCAATGAGATTTATAAGCAGATGGAAGGATAAAACTCCTTGGTTCTCCAACTACTCCCTCCATAGTCCATATATTTATATATGGCATTTTGGGCAAATGCACAAGAATTATAGATAAAGTTACATTGTGTGTAAAATATCCTTGATAATTGTATTTTCACATCTTTTACCTACAGTATGTAGTTTACGATACTAGTTAATGATCTTTATATGTTTATTTCTATCACTACTTTACTCCTTAGCCAATAAAACCCTTGGTTCCCTTCCTTTTCGCTTCATCTCATATATTACAACCCAATACTCACTCAAATAATTTAAATATTTAAACCATATTAATGAGGATCGAGAAGTAGGATAAAATGTCTAATGCCTATGCTACTCAAATCCCAAACGTCCAACAAACTGAAACAGGCAATTCATTACCAAGCGGCAAGCGGCATATATAAAGCAGCGGAGGGCGTAATAGATGGTCATGTACCTGTAGCAGTTGTCATCATTGCAGAAGCAGGAGGCGCCATGTCAAACCCGCTTACCCTTCTGCTACAACCATGTACTTTATCAGACCATCAACATTAGATATTCTAAATCACGCAGCAAACATAATTCAAATAACACAATATGCTGAAAATTTACAAGGAGCGGGAGATCTGTGGAGTATTCTAGTAAAAACCTAACCTATGCTAGGTACTTTCACCCTCACACTCAAGGAAAAACAAACCGTTGTACACACCCATCACAACTAGTCATTCCTGCTAACGACGCCAATGGGGCTACTTTGGAAGCAAACAAATTATATGATACAAGGAGATCATAATCTCTTTTTAGAGTTGAAAGAAAGAGATCATATCGATAAACTATTCCTGCCAACCATAGCCTCTAATTCCTTCCATTTATTTCAGTAATTTCTCTGTTCATTCAACCAAAACGTCATGCCTTACTTTTTCAATGCTGTTTCCTTTCTACAATGACATAATTATCAGCCTTTTTTTCCTAGACACTGATTTTGATAGGACCTGAACAATGAAAATAAAGGAATTGAATCTGAACGCCAGACTCTTGCCATTCAGCCAGTGAGAAACAGATTCCAAGAATCTGAAATAGGTTGGAATCATCACGAATCACAGAACGGAATGGAATCATCACGAATCACATTGCATTGGGTGATTACATGACACTTTATTCGCTGATGTTTGGGACCAACATAGGTTTTCACAGTAATTGTTGGCAACACCTCACAATTATCTCCAAAAGTCACCACTTACTTCATCATCTCCTCTATTTATTCATCACTTTCCTCACCCCTCTGTTGCACTTCCTCTTTCCACTAAAGACAAAGAAAACAGAGCCGCCACCCCAAACACAAAGAGTCTAAGACTGCTGACCGAATCAATCATACATTCATCCATGGACACTACTCCCCAACCTTCCTTTGAAAATTAGAAGAAGTTGAAACACCAAAAGGGGTAGCTAGGCCACCTTCCTACACTTCCCTCTCCCATTGCACTCTTCCCCGCCACTCCACCAAAGGTTGGGTGTGAACCAAGTCCGTGGACATGGTCAAGTATCCAGATGAGGCTTCACCTGCATTTCCCCCTCCCGTTGCACTCTCCCCACCTCTCCACCAAAGGTTGGGTATGAACCAAACCAAATCCATGGACAAGGTCAAGTCCGTTGATTTCTGACTGAACGGAATATGGATTCTAAAGTATATCAAATACCTCTTGAGTTATTGACTTATAAATTCTAGCATATGTTACTTGAATTTACACGTCTAGTTATATAAAAGGTACGAATGGTTCTTTGGTATTTGTTCGTAGAACCATTCTTACTAGTTATAAGGCATATAAGATCCTCATAAGAGCCTAATAATTAATAAGAATGGCTTGCCAAACAAATCCAAATGAAGTGAGATTCCAAACCTCCTCTCACACAAGTGATATTCCTTTCTGAATTTTTGTAATGGCTGCCAATTTTGTCTAGCGTATGGATTTTGTAGGTTCTCAAGAGTTATTTTTGCCTAATGATCTTCCAAATTGTCTTAGAAACTCTAAATCACTCAATGATTACAATTAAATACTTTGGGAATCCACACAATGGGTTGAGAAGAATAAAACAGATGGAAAATCCAGAAAATTAAACTTGGTAGATAAACAACACACCTTTTTGACTGAGAAGGGGATCGTGATCTTGACCCGAGTCCAGATCTTCCTTTTGAAGGAGATCGAGACCTGTGCCTGCGCCTGTCATCCCTATCACGATCATAATCCCTGCGCCTGAAGAAAGATTTACTTTTCAATCGCAAACCCTCCCTCCCAAGAAATTGGAAGAAGAAATTAAAGAGTACGACTTAAAGTATAATATGTACTCCACAACAATTTGATCAGTACATGTCTTGGTACATTGAAAGTTGAAATTGAAACAGCTGAAACCGATTTCTTTGCAGCAAAAAGAAGATGGAACAAGCCAAACAAATATTCATATAAACATAGCCCAGAACAAATTTATTCCATAAACAAACTCTTCACCTTTCCTGTTCACCAGATTGGCCTTACTTTCTCCAACACTATACAGATTACACTCATCCACAGTGGCAAATCTATTCCATGCACAAACTTACATACTAGAACAATTTCTTTTTAGTTTTGTGTACAATTGTACATTTCAGATACAACCAAAAAAAGAACCGATAGGTGTCAAACACTTTATCTACCTGCTTCAGCAGGAGTAACAGCATATGCTTTTCATCTTAATGAAAATAAAGCATAGAGGAAATGTTACTAACTTCTCTTATAAACTGATAAGCTCCTGCAGTCAGTTTCTTTACTTCCTAGATTTTAGGATTTAGATTCGATGACTAATAGGTTTTAGTTGGCTGATAGAATTTTTATTTTATTTATCTTCTCATAATTTCCCACTTTCCAGATTTACAGCACATAATTGCAGCCCAGTGATCCAAGGGTGAGTTTCTCTTTGCTAGGCCTAGGCGGTACGCTCTTTATCTATTTTCCTTGGTTGTTTTTAGGAGTAGGTTATTTCATTTGCTATGATAAAAGTGGTGTATTCGCAATGTATTGGATTCAGATGTGAGAATTGAATTGAATACATAGAGAATTCCTCAAAAACCTTGGCTGAATGTGAGATTCTTACTTTCAGATTTATCTTTATTTTTAATTCTTACAAAAACAAGCTCCAGCACTTCTTGTTCACAATTGTCCTACTTACTTACCTTCCTCTGAAAGATTTCGTACTTCCAACCAACCATGGAACATTACTCTTTCTTAGGGAGAAGGGGAAAGAACTGAAATATTAGAGCAGCATGGTGATCAAAAGTTTTAAAAAAAAAGAGTTATAAGATTGCTCACGGGGATAGTTGCCCTATTTCAAGCCTGCCAGAAAAATTCCCCTCACCGTTTATTTCCATCATACATTTTTTGTTGTATAGTTGTGCATATATATCATTTTAATGTTAGTGCAACCTTTCTTGACCTGATAGTGAAATGTACAAGGAACAGTGAGCCAAAGATGAAACAGTGTTGTATCTTTGAATGATACCAACAATCCATTCATTTTGATAACCTAGATTCTTCTATCTAGAACTCAATCAATGAATTCTACTAAAATGTTATTCAACTAATTTGTCTCAAGGAACATTCTACACAATAGTAAAGCAAGTTCCAAATTCAAATTATAAATAACAATTCCAACTACTCATCAAGCAAAATAAGTACTCTACAGTCTGTACTTTCAGGTATAGATTCAATTAGGACAGTTTCGTCCACGACTTGTAACTTAATGGAAAATCCTTAAGTAAACCAAACATGAAACAGGGCTCGTCCAATAGAAAACACCGCACTAGAATTACATTTTCTAGCCCCAGCCACCAAAAAAAAAAGTGAAACAAAAAGACTAAGAGTTTCGGAGATACTTTTGATACCTGTCAGATTCTCGACTACGATAGCTATCATCTCCATCCTCTCTATCTCGGCCACGTCTATCACTTCGCTCCCTATGTCTATCTCTATGATGATCACGGTCTCTATCTCGATCCCTCTCCCTGTGTTTATCTCTGTCTCTCTCCCTGTCTCTATCTCTGCTTCCTCCGTCTCTTGCTTTGTCTCGGTCCCTCTCCTTGTCACGGCTCTTCTCTCCGTCCCTGCCTTTTGAGGACCCTCGCTCATAATCACGAGAGGACTGCATAGATCGATGCAACATATCAAAGTAGTTTCTTAAATAATAAACTTGATAAAACTAAAAGGATGTCTAAGGAAGAATTCCAATGCAAATATACATTAATATTCCGTCCATGGGACTACAACTACTACTCAGAATCCCGAAAAGATAAAGGCTTCGTTGCCACAAACTCCTCGTACATTATGAGGAGTTTGCGCCAAACAGAGACAAAGGGTTTTCATACAATGATTCCAACAACATCATTTATAAACCCTATCAGCCAACCCAATTCCTGAAGGATATATCTCAATTGAAATTGAACGTGTCAATCATATTGAATATAAAACGCAGGAGTTGCAAATACAAACCCTAGACTTGGTGTCATTGTGATCATCTACGCCGCCGGTATGATTATTTCCCTGGGCCTGGGGTGACAGCTCGTAGCCATCCGCATCTTCCTGATAATCTGGCATAATTTATTCTTCTCACGCAGCTGCTACACCTACAAAATTTCAATGAATATGGAGCGAATTCGAAAGGGAAGAAGAGAGGGAGCAAGGAGTCTACCTAGAATCTTCCTGTGTTGGCTCCGAAGAGTACAGAGTGAAAGGTACGAACAGGCGCGATATGGAGTTCGGTTCCGCCGCTTTTAGGGTTTTAGGTTGGAGTATCCGGTTCTCTTGTTTTATTAGTAATAATTAGTATCGCAAAGGATCCGACTTCCTCTCCTTTGTGTTTCACTCTTAGTCGGGCTTCGTATACGCTATATCAATCGGTGTTACTTCTCTTATTTTTCTTAAAACCAAATTTGTCTATTATTTAATAAAAAAAACTAATCTATATCTATTATCTATTATGGGTCTTATTCAAGTAAGGTTCATTATTAGGGTAGGGTTGTAAGGCGGAATCTGGACCGTAGATTACAATAACAATCAATGGCTGGATGGAAGGATAAGATTACAAGGCTGTGGTGGCAAAATAGTAAATATAGCAATTTGTAGAAAACACGATAGAACGTTCAGCAAAATCTCAAGCTCCCTCTCCCTCTTGCTTCCATGGCTTTGGATGATTGTTTTTGCTTAATCTCAAGCTTGAGAGAGAGAAATCAGACATGAAGCTTGATCGAAATCCATCTTCTCTCCATCTTCTATGAGAATCTTGAACGAGATCCAACAAGAACACTAATTAGGGTTTTTGTTTTCAATTTCCCTCTTGCAAATCATGGATTTCGGTGGGTTTGAAACATCAAATGACTGTTTCGTTTTTTGTAGTTGTTGATTTGTAGTTCTTATTGAGTTTGTGAAGCTTTAATTTCATTAGATTGGTGTTATTTCAAACTTGAGATTTTAAGGTCCAACAATGGAGTTTTAAGGTCCAACAATGGTGTTTTAGCAATCAATGGCAGTTTTCACTGATTTAATGGGTTGATTTGGGGTTGTTGTTGAGAATGTGCTGAACTAATCTGATGTGCTATACGAACTAGTACTAATTGTACTGTGCACTATTATTTGTAATACAATGAACTACTTCTTGTTGTAATGTGAACTACTCATTGATAAACTAGTAGTTCATAATTTTACAGCTTTTGTTTTTAAAAGCATAAACTACTCTTTTAAATGGCATGAACTACTTGTTTACATATTATGAACTACTCTAATTTATATGATGAACTACTCTTATGTATATTGTGAACTACTCTCATAAAATTAATTAGTTGTTATTATATGTACTTTCAGGTTTGCAACCCTTAACAACGGAAATGTTTAGTGAGTCGACATTAGAAAAAAATGAGGATGTTGGGTCTTTGTTGCACATTACAAGACATTTGCGGGATTATTTCAACCAAATAAGCAAGATTTTGCTGAAGCATTTGCGGGCACTAGTATACCTAGTGAAGTCAAGGTTTTTCCTCCTAAGCAAGCAAGGAACAAAGGTAGTCATGAGCGTATAAAGAGTGCGATGGAGAAGAAAAGAATTGGAAGTCAAAAGACTTGTGGGAAATGTCATAAATCGGGCCATAATTCAAGGACGTGCACGACTCAACAATTACCATGAACTACATTTATTTGCACTATTATTCCTTATATTTTGCACTATATTGTTTGATATCATGAACTATCACTTACTCATTTGTGAACTTTCACATATGAACTATCAATTCCTAGTTTTTGAAGCATGATATAATGAACTATTCCTAGTTTGAACTACATTTACTTGTAGTATTTCATTTAATTTCATGAACCATCACTTACTATTTTTTGAACTATCATAATATGAACTATCAATTCCTAGTTTATGAAGCTATAAATTATGAACTATTGGATACTATTATATGAACTATCACATTCTGAATTTTGAACTACCACACATGAGAGATTTTGCCCAAAAAATAGTAATACTTCCAAAATGGTTGATAACATTCATGATTGATCCAACATCCACGTGCCAAATTCTTCTAAAGTAATTTGAACAAAACATCTGAAAGTTACACAATTCAACTCTTAATATGTCATAACACTTCTAGCGTAAACGTAATTCATTCAAGTTCGATTGGATGATCGTTTCCAAATAGACCTCCCTAAATTTTATGATGTACTTCCCACTGTTCTTTTTGAATCCCAGACTCCAATTAGTTATGCCATTACCCATGTACGTTTCGAGATGTCTCATCACGTAAATTCCACTATCATAACGGTTTGCCGGGTTCTGCCATGGGACAACAAGCTTCACTGCATCGACATCTGTGATTTCTTTGGAATTCATATCCAACCCTTTGCTTGAAAGGAATTGTATTAGCATCTTCTTCTGAAATATAACCAAAACAATTAGTTATGCTTACAAACTATGCACTATCATGTTATGACAAATGAACTATTATTCGCTAATTTTTGAACTACTGAGTAATGCTTACCAAAATTTGGGTTTCGGTTAGGGTTTTTTTGAACTACTGAGTAATGTTGAGTAATGCTTAACTTTCTACACCCATTTACATCCTATCATTCTAATACCTTTGGGTTTCGGTTAGGATTTTTTTTAATTGTGATTTCGAAATTAGGAGATGGATGGAGAGATTACCTTGTTTATCAACTCGATTTTGAAGTTGCTTGTCACCTTCCATGGAGGGAAGCCTGGGCACCGGAAATACTGTAGTCAGCGAAACCTACCCAGCCGTTGTGTAGCAATCCGGGCGTTGTGAGGTCGAGAAGCAACTGAACCCGGCCGAAGAATGTGAGAGTTTGATTTTGCAGTAGAAGAAAAGGAAGCGACGAAGCGGAGGAATGAAGCGAATGAAGTGGACGAAGCAGGAAGCCTGTGAGTTTGATTTTGCAGTAGAAGACAAGGAAGCGACGAAGCGGACGAACGACCTAGCGAGAAGAGGAGGAGAAGAGTCACCTTTTATATTTCCCTATTTACCCCTAATATTTCACTAAAATTGCAAAAAGCCTCAATCAGATCAACGGTGCAGATTTCCCCTTTTATCCGTACCAGAAGATTAGCGCCGTACCTGAACGATTATCTATCTATTATCCATTATACATACTAAAACAAATCCAATAAAATCTTTTATTATTAAATTAACAATTTTATAGGAACCAATTCACGTTACTTCCAATGAATCTATTTTGTGGAACAATTATTTTATAATAAAATTTTGAATAATAAAAAAAAAATATTATCCTAATCAGATTAACAACCAAATCACATTACCAACCAAATCAATAAATATTTATAAAAAGATATTAACCGATTCTGCAATATGTAAATTTAATTAAAAAAACATCTTAACAACCAAATCACAAATTATGCTTAAATTATATTTATAAAAAGTTATTAAAAATACGGGACCTTATATAAACAACCTGACGTCCGTATATATATTCATTGTCTTCTACCGTACAAATTTTTATGTCTTCTACAGAGGTATTACTTTAACGTCTCTCGCTCATTCTCCATTATTGTATTCCTCTACTCTTCAAAGATTTTTTCAGTTAAGTTTGTTCGTCTACTGTATCAAATACATATTTTCATTGTTTTCTACAAAGGTATTACATTAACGTCTCTAGCTTCATTCTCCATTTTTTGTATTCCTTTACTGTACCTAATTCATAAATTTTTTCAATTCAGGTTTTTCGTCTACTATATCAACACCGGCGTTGTCTTCTCTAATTCACAATAACAATGATATCAGAATTAAAGTTCGTCTACTATAGCAAATACGTAGTTTCGTCAGTGCCATCTGGGGGCAATGGAGTTGTTGGAGCACCTTTTCAAAAGATATCCGAATTTGATTTTACTATAATTATGTTTCAAAAGATTAGTGGGCTTTGCACGAATTTTTACTATAATGGTGTTTCAAAAGATTACTGGGCCTACCACTCTCCGTACTATTTCACATTCAAAAGAAGTTTGGGAGAGCTTGCGGGTGACAGAGGGTAAATGCGGCCAGAAAGGACACGTAGGAGAGTGATGGTGAAACCTGGCGTTTGACGATTAACAGCTTGCGGAAATGGTCAGTGCAGGAACACTCTTGGCCTTCACTCAGGAGGACTTTTTGTTAAGGCTGAATTGCTGAGCGTGATCGTGTAGGTGGATCTTGAATATTAGTTTATAGGAAGGAGATTTTCTGAGGGAGATTTTTTGGATTTTGGGATTTTGAGAACATGTCCACCAAGTGTTTGTTGTTATGTCCCAAAGAAAATTTTCTTTGTTGAGCTGAATTTTTCTATGATGTCGGAGGGCAATGGTTTCTTTCATTGTCCCCTTAGATCATTTCATGGTTGTGGTGATGGTAGGGAGGGAAGTAGAGGTTTTTCTTGCCTACTAAGCCATTTGAAAAGGCAACATTTCTTTGCGGTTGAACACAAGAATGAGGTTCGGGACTTACTTGAGTGTGATCTTGATGTTTTTACGGTGCTTGTGGAGGTGTTGGTTGCTCTCAGGATGTGGTTGTGTGGCCGGTGTATGAGTCTTCATGCTCTGAGTCGTGAATGTCATCACTCTGTTTCTTCTTTTGGTGATGAGAGTGGATACATTATGGGTATCTCGAGGCCGGTTGTGGGTATTTCGAGGCCAGTTGGTGGACATCAAGTTGGGGTGGACGATGTGAGTATTGTTTTTGATGCAGATCTGTTGGAGAGGGTTATGCGAGTTCCTATTTCTACCGTGAAAAGCATCCCTCATAGTTGTCGTCTTAGGTTCTCTCAAGCATTGTTGAGTGCTCTCTTGAAGGTGGTAGCTGAGCCCGGGTGTGTAGCTGCTTGGGTTATGTTGTTTTTACTTCCTCGGTGCACTTTGCAGGTGTTCAGGCCTATGAGTAGGCGAGACAAAAGATCGGGAAGTAGAAAGTCGATACAACATCAGCGTATTTTGCAGGCTTTGTCTATTTGGGGAGAGGCTGAGGGTGTTTCGAGTCTAGTGGAGTCCTTGTTAGACCCTTCGGAGCAAAGGCCTTTTGAGATGGTTGATGGTGGCTTAGGCGATAGAGATGATTTAGAGAGAAATCCTAACATCAAGAAATGTCTCCGCAAGGTTTCGGATGGGCATTTTACAGCCGCTGTTAAGGTTTTGTGTTCTTCTGGTGTTGCTTCTTACATGAGGAGACTTTGAAGGTGTTAGAGGCTAAACATCCCCACAAACCTCCACATTCTAAGTCTTGCACTACCTTTCATGAACCACCCCTCGTTGTTGACATCGATTTGGTACTTAAATGGATCAAGTCCTTTCCAAAAGGTACTTCTTGCGGTAGAGATGGCTTGAGGGCACAACACATCTTAGACGCTATGTGTGGTGAGGGTTCTTCTGTTGCCACGAGTCTTTTGAGAGCGATCACCTCAGTGGTTAATTTGTGATTGGGAGGCAGGTGTCCCTTGAGTTTGGCCGAGTTTGTGGCTTCGGCTCCTCTTACGCCGCTGCTGAAGCCTGACAATGGGATTCGACCCATTGCACTTGGTACTATATGGAGACGGTTGGTGTCTAAAGTTGCTATGAAGGGTGTGTGTAAGGATATGGGAGGATATTTGGGAGATCTTCAGTTTGGAGTTGGTATTTCAGGTGGTGTAGAGGTTATTCTACATAGTGTTAATAAAGTTCTGAGTGATCGTTATGCCGATGGTTCTTTAGCTATGTTGACGGTGGATTTTTCCAATGCCTTCAACTTGGTTGACATGACTATTTTGCTTAGGGAGGTTAGAGAGAGATGCCCGTCTATCTCCTTATGGGTTGATTTCTTGTATGGTCAGGCCGCCCGGTTCTACATTGGAGATAGATTTATCTGGTCGGCTACTGGTGTGCAACAAGGAGAGCCTTTGGGGCCCCTCCTCTTCTCTCTTGTCTTGCACCCGCTTCTGCATAGGATTAGAGTGTAACACCCCAAATCCACGGGACTTGGAGTGTCATATTGGGCTAGGATCTCACAATGGATCCTGACCCTAACTTGACAACAAGTTCACTGGATCTTACAACAAGGCACAGATAGATTAAAACCAAATACATAAAAGTTGTATATGATATATCAAAAGAGTTTACAAACTCAAAGCCGAGTGTAAAACATCAAACCACAACATCTGATATCATTCGTGAGTTTGGTCCGGGTTTAGGCCTCATGCTGAATGTTCGCAAAACTGAGCTCTTTTGGCCTTCGTGCGATGGGTCGAAAGTTAGAGATGGACTATTTTCACATGACATTGCAAGGCCGGCGTTGGGTGTTAAGCTGCTAGGTGGGGCTGTGAGTAGAGATGAGGAGTTTGTTAGAGAGATTGTCATGAAGAGAGTTGTTAAGGCGGTTGAGTTGATGCATCTTCTTCCACAGTTGAGGGATCCTCAGAGTGAGCTTCTTCTGCTTCGTTCTTGTATGGGTGTTGCTATGATGTATTTTGGCCTGAGGACTTGTCATCCGGAGCATTGGGAGAGTGCAGCAGCTTATTTTGATGTTGAGCTCCGTATATCAGTCGAGGATATTGTGGTTTGTGGGGCCCGTTTTTATGGAGATCTTCAGTGGCGTCTTGCTTCTTTGCCTATTCGATTTGGGGGGCTTGGTTTATATTCTGCTATGGAGACGTCTTCCTTTGCTTTTGTTGCCTCTAGGGCCCAGTCTTGGAAGCTCCAAGACTACATTTTGCGGGACAGTGGAGTTGTAGAAATGGACTTTGAGTTTTATGGAGCTTTGGGCAATCTTTAGAGTTCTATTCTTGGTTTTGATATTTCTGTCTTTAGTGTCAAGAACACCGTCCCCCCTAAAGCCCAACACGCTTTGCGAGTGCTTTTTTCGGTAAGACCGTGCAGGAGGTGGAAGTTATTTTTGATTTGACCCTTAGACAAAAAGCGGTTTTCAAGTGTCTTCAATCCACACATAGCCAAGATTTCCTTCTTGCCATACTCATTGATGTACTTAGGCAATGTATGTCCCCGATTGAGTATCGTTCGGTTTTTAAGTATCGCCTTATGATTCCTCTATACCCGGTTGATGAGATTTGTCCTATGCCCAATTATCGGAGAATTCTAGATTCTTTTGGTGAGCATGCGGTTCATTGTAAAGAGCTTCATGGCTTCAAATATAGGCATGATTTGGTCTGTGATATGTTGTGTGATGTGTTTAGGAGGGCAGGGGTCTCGGTTAAGAAGGAGGCACCTGTGTCATTCTTGACTGATCCACGTGAGGGGAGATCCACCTTGAGGGTCGGCGGATGTCTTGGTGTTTGGATGGGTGAGTGGAAAGCATGCTTGCATCGATTTGACTGGAGTTTCCCCACTTGTTTGTTTGGGTAGTGGGCCATTTGTGGTGGGTAAGGCGGCGCTTAGTGCGGCTTCTGCTAAGGTGACCAAACATGAGAAAGCTTGTATTGAAAATCAACACGTGTTTCTTCCGTTCGTTTTTGACACCTTTGGTTTCCTTGCACCCAATGCTATTGAAATTTTCAAGAGGGTGCAACGAGTTTTGCATGCAACGGATTCGCTATTTAGAAAGGATTGGCGGCACAACTTGTTGCCCGTCTTCCTTCTAGTTCGATGTAAAAAAAAAAAAGATAAGAATAATTTCTTATTTTATTAAATTCAGTAATTAAAACTTTTCAAATACAAAATATCGATTAGCAAGTCCATTGTACTTGCTAATCGTAAATTTTTATTACAAAATATCGATTAGCAAGTCCGTTTTATTACTTTGGGATCTAACAAATTTCGATTTTAATTAAACAAAGATTTGGTAAATTAAAAGATTTCGCAACTTTTAGTTTTACTTGATTATTTTAACTTTTATTTTTAAATTATAGATTACAATTTTGAAAATTTTAAATCTTCCGATGAATCTCACCGATCTCACTTCTTACGGTTATCCTTATCAACAACAACAATACATCGTAGTTTAGTTGTATCTTTGAAGGCACAGATTTTGTGTATCACGTTTAATGTAAAGTTGGGTTCGATATTAATAGTCGTGTAGCCTCCCTTAGCTCAGTCTTCCGCCTTCTCCCAACTTTCCCCTCCTTCATTGCAATTTCTTCTCCCTTAGCTCAGTCCGGGCCGGGCTGCCCGGCGGGTACCCGGATTCAATTTTATTACTGTTAAAAAAGTGTATTTTGGGCATTTCTTCATGAATATTAGCAATGTGCAATGGGGTGCACATCTTCCTCCTGGCCTAGGCTGAGTAAATAGGAAATGTTGAAAGTGCAAAAATGAGCAATGGGTTGCATATCTTCCATCCATTGATATTGTTCCTCGTAGATGAGCCATTTATCTGTAGTAAATTAACAAAAATACATCAATTCCACCAGCCAAAAAGTGCAGTATTAACAAAATTACTAAAAATGGGGAAAAAGAGGATTAAAGATTGAAGAGTAGGTATTATTACCCCATGGAGGAAGCCCAACGAGAGCTTCAAATCTCAACGATCTTACCGTGAGGGCCAAGGAAACTATAAGGAGACGCTGAGTCAGAGACGCCAATATTACCTAGCGAGGGCTCGAGTTCTCAGCGTTGAGAGAGAAGTCAGAAACGCCGAGAGTGAGAAGAACACAACGAGGGTTGTAGACTTTCGTTTGTGAGGGTCGAGTGCTCGTTCGTGAGGCTTGAAATCTGGATATGAGGTAGAGGAAGGCTCCGTCATAGAGAGAACTCGGCGGCGCCTTTGAGAGAGAATAGAGAAATCGGTTTGCATGAATGAGGAACGACCGAAGCTTTTAGTGAGTTAGGGTTAGGGTGTTGAGACTATATATATATATAATTTTATTATTTTTTTAATCCGGGCTGGGCTTTTCAGCCCGGTCGGGCTTTTTCTATTGTCCATATCCGCCCGTTTTTGCGGGCGGGCGGGCCGGTCGGGACATCCCGGGATGTATCAGCTCTAGAGATAATAAATTCCCACATCGAAAGATGGGGACACTCCGAGCCTAGTAATAAAGGTCGGTGGGCTACTCCTCCTATCGCCAATTGGTTTTAGGATGGAACCTCGCCGGGTTTATGTGCTGGGCGTGGGCCTAATGCGCATGTGCGCTCGTATGCACACGATCCCCGCTCTACCGGTCCGTCTGTATCGGACCTTGACATGGTATCAAAGCGGTTAGCCTCAATTCGGCTTGCGATCCTAACCTGTGGACAAATGCAACTCGGTTTATATTCCTCTAGTTGCACTTGCGGGGGCGTGTTGGAGATAATAAAGTCCCACATCGAAAGATGGGGACACTCCGAGCCTAGTATATAAGGTCAGTGGGATACTCCTCCTATTGCCAATTGGTTTTAGGATGGAACCTCGCCGGGTTTATGTGCTGGGCTTGGGCCTAATGCGCATGTGCGCTCGTATGCACACGATCCCCGCTCTACCGGTCCGTCTGTATTGGACTTTGACATGGTATCAGAGCGGTTAGCCTCAATTCGGCTTGCGATCCTAACCTGTGGACAAGTGCAACTCGGTCTATAATCCTCTAGTTGCACTTGCGGGGGCGTGTTGGAGATAATAAAGTCCCACATCGAAAGACAAGGACACTCCGAGCCTAGTATATAAGGTCGGTGGACTACTCCTTCTATTGCCAATTGGTTTTAGGATAGAACCTCGTCGGGTTTATGTGTTGGGGTTGGGCCTAATGCGCATGTGCGCTCGTATGCACACGACCCCCACTCTACCGGTCCGTTTGTATCGGACTTTGACACATTCTTCTGCTTGTTTTCCCTACATCGGCTTTTCTTGATTTCTACCTCCATGTTTACTGAGAGTCTTCTTCGCATAGGAAAGAATAAGTGAAACGTAGGGGAGGCGGTTCCAATGGTCCTAACGCATTCGGGTCTTCTATGTTCCCCTTGTTTTATATTCCCCGCTTTTTGTTATTTTTTGCATTGCTTTTCTGACCACTTACAAAGAACTCGCTTTCATTTTTGAATTCACCGTGAAATTCCAATGACTTTGTTTTTGTCCCTAACCTCCCCCCCCCTCTTTTTTTTTCCGATGGTTTTACCTTCCTTTGAAAGACCGCACGTTTCATTTCCTATTAAGGAAATGTGTACGGTAAGTCGGTTAGCTGAGGAGTTCACTAGGCAGATAGTGAGACTTCATGGGGGTACCGAGGACCATCATCTCTGACAGCGATGGACGGTTTACCTCGAGGTTTTAGCATCAGGTGCATGCAGCCTTAGGGACGAGTCTCCACTTTACGACAATGTGTGTACAAGATTGGGACGGGTATGGTCAGATCATCTTCCCTTGATTTAGTTCTCGTATAATAACAGGTGACATGCATCGATTGAAATGACTCCTTATAAGGCATTGTATAGGCGGAGATATTGTACACTTTGTGTTGGGATGAGCCGAGTAGTGCATGTGGAGTAGCTCCTGAGCAGATATAGGACAACATCGCCCGAGTAGCCCTGATCCGAGAGTGTATGTTAACAACACAGAGTCGTCAAAAGTCTTACGCCGACAAGAGGCGCCGGACTTTAGAGTTTAGAGTGGGCGCTCAGGTTTGGTTGAGTATCACCAACACAAGGCGTCAGATATTTCACACATTAAGGGGAAGTTGAATCCCCGATATGTCGGACCTTTCGAAATCTTAGAGTGAGACGGAGAGGTTGCATACCGACTAGCCTTGTCGCCGAGACTGGAGGGGTCCCACCTAGTCTTTCATGTGTCTCAACGGCGGGAGTATATACCAGACCCGAGACACGTCATCAGTTAGGAGGATCGGGTGGTCGAGCCGAACCACACCTTTGTAGAGCATCCATTAGTTGTCCTAGAGAGGAGTACGAGACGCTTGCGGTCTAAGAACATAGCAATGATGCAAGTCTAATGGTCTAGAGGAGGGGGACGATGAGGCTACATGGGAGACAAAGGATAGCATCAGGAGGAACTATCCAGAGTTATATGCATAGTTAGTTGCAACGGTAGACTGGCGGGTTAGTCCTCAATTTTGTTCATGTTGTGATTTATGTGCTTGCTTGTGTGTTTGTTTTCCCTATGTGGATGTGATGTTATGATCCTAATAGATTGGGATGTGCATGATTGGGTAGAGTATTGTGTAACTTTAGGAGGAGGTGGCCTTCTTGGGAACATGTTGATATACCTCGGTGTGTAAAACCGAGAAGATCGGTGTTTATCTGAGTTTCGGGACTAAACTTGTTTTTAGGGGGATCTGATGTAACACACGAAATCTCAATTCCTAAGTTTTTACTCGAGACACCGCGACCGCACTTGTGTGCCTACCCGCGATCGCGTACGCGATTGCTTCACCGCGGTCATGCCTTTTGTCTTCCGCGGGCGCGGTGAAACAGAAGATCGTGTCCGATCATTTGTAACCGACGTTTTATCTTACTTTATTTCTTAGGAAATCGATCTAATCTTCCTTTATTCATTTCGATCCTATATAACCCTAGTAGCTTTTCCTTTCTCCTTTCCACGTTATATCCTTTCTTCTTCACTTCTTTTCCTTTCCTTCATCCTTCCTTTCATCCTCTTTCGGCACTTCGTGGATTCCAACAGAAGCTCCAACTTCATAATTGTAATTGTGACAGCAAGGAAACACTCTCCGTCGTCCGAACACGCAGAGGACTCTTTCACCATTATCGTTGAAGCTTTCAAGGGTAAGATTGAGTCTTACTTGTGATACTTAGTTGTGTGGATAACGGTGCCTTGCATTGATTTGTGTCCTCAATGTCTACAAAGGATAGAAGCAAGCATAAGGGATCCGATACCTTGCCTCTGCACGAAGAAATAAACCTAAAACTACAACAGTCGACGTCCCCCGTGGCCGTGCTTGCCCTTGTGTCACCGCAGTCGTGCCACACCTTTCCCGCGGTCGCACCTTGTTACCGCGGCCGTGCTTGCTTGTCGTCGCGGTCGCGCCGACACACCCTTTCCGCGATCGCGCCTTCCTTGTTCCGCGGTCGCGTCATCCTTCCAGAAGGTACCAAGTGTTGGTACGTTGTTTCCTTCTTGTTGTCTTAGGTTGTTTATTGGCATCATGTTAAGTAGGAACCTAGCAAAACTAGTGTGAATGCGAGTTAGTGGTGATGAAGTGTTATCTTGAGGAATGAATGCTTTAGGTCGTTTTGAATAAGGTTGTACACTCTTGGATCGGTTATTTTTAATTTTTTTTTTATGGATTAAATCCGGACCGGACACTCCTCTTGTTCAAATATAATTAAAATGTAAGTTAACGGTCTGGTCCGGACCGGAACATTATTGTCCAGGACCGGACCATAATTGATGGACCGGACCAGATTTTTATAAATACGGTCCAGGACCGGACCGGACCATAATTTCCGATTCGGTCCGGTCCGGTCCAAACCTGTGTAGCCTTAGTTTTGGGGACTTATGGAGATACGATAAGTGTAGAAAACTGCTTGATGCAACTTTCGGATATTGTTGAGGATGGATTAATGATGAAATTACGCTATAGTTTAGACTGATGGAGTCATGGTTGACCTAGGAGTTAGAAACTTCTAGTTTTCGGATAGTTGATTGATTCACGTGCCCTTGCTATCAAGCGGTGGAGTGTATTCTTGTAGGAACTAAGATTTGTTGATAGTTGGGTTTACCTGGATACAAGTAAGTTCTTTGGGCTTACTTAGCTGCATCTATATATTGGTTGAATGACATGAGTGGTGTGTGTTATTGTATGTTGATTATGATAACCGATTAGGACGACTTATGTATTATTGTCCCAGGGTAATGGGCGGTGACATCATTTGCCCAGCTCATGAGGGAGACTAGGAGGTTTTCCGCGACTAGCCCAAACATGGTATACGGGGAGGGTACTAAACCACTCCTTGATCGTATACGGGGAAGTGCGCCGAACCACTCCTGTTGATGTACGGGGACGGAGTTGAGAGTCTTAGACTTCTCATGCCACAAGTATAAATTGGAACTAGAAGTGGATAACTTACTAAAGATAGTAACCGGTTTTTGTGTGAGCATGTTGGGTGTTTTATTACTGGGTTGTGTGTGTTTGTGCTTTTGTTATCCTTCTAATATGTAGGTTGTTAACGGTTTATCTGTTGTTGTAGATGTTTTGCAAGATGGGGTAGCTGCCGAGTGACCCTGATGGAGTGGTCAGCTTGGGTCCCCGTATGATGTAGGACGGGTGTCGGTTTATTGTTATTTCATTTCAGTAGTTGACATTAGTAGTTTGTTTTATGACTTTATTGTTATACTCGTATGAGAGTCTCTTGTTGGATCATGACATTGCATGTTATTTATTCAGTTTTGATATTTTACATTTGTGTCTTGTTGTAAGGTTTGGTAAAGTTGTTGTCGAGCTAGGGTCGGGACCCATTATGAGGTCCTAACCCGTAACACTCCGAGTCTGAGATTTGGGGTGCTACAGTTGGCTAGCCACCACAACCTTCTTTTAGAAGAATGTTGCTCTTGTACCACTTGTCACGGGCTGAGTTTTCACTAACTTGAAACTATGAGACACTTAGCTTATCTCAACCCCTGTCGTGCAAAGATCGGCTATCCTGATTTTGGCACCATAATAGCTTAAATTTGATGGCTAAGAGAAGTAATAATGTTTTTGTATGAAAAAAAGGCAAGAAAGATTTACAATGCTTAGATGAGAGCTTGGAATAAGGGGCGACTCCCTTATTTATAGCTCAAGGTCACCCTTCATGAGAAGAATCCGAATTTACGCAAGCTTAGTACTCTCCAAATCATTCTTTGCCAAAAAAGAAACTAAACAACTCTTCAAGTTCCTAGACAATTCCGACAAAGCTCTAGGCAAACCTATGTGATTCCGTATGAATCTAGAGAAGTCTATCGGGATCTATACAAATCCACACATTTCTAGTACATGCCGGTCTTATCTCGAATGATCCGACCTAGAGCGCCAGGCACGTTCCTGAAGCTTTCAATTTGGCACAGTATCCATTTCCTTGTAGACATCTGGAGGCCTATGCATCTAGAATGAATAAATCTAGACAAGTTGTGAAACAGAGGAGGAAGAGCAAGCATGCTAAGAAACACACGCTAACACATGCTCAACAGATTAGCAAAACCAGTTTTATTCTCGATCAAACAACCATTGCTCCTCAAAAGATTGAAACAAAGTGAATGAAGATCAGCAAAAACAATCGCCTTGGAAAGAACAAAAATGGCATCTCCAGTAAATAAAGAATGAAGCTATTACGCCGGTGATGCATTCTCAAGTAACAATGCAAAAACAAGTGGTTATAAATCAGTCCTGGACACAGGAAGGTGTTACCAATCCAATCAGAAACTATACTTCAATATTAATTGGTTGCCATATGCTTTTCAAACTTGCCAAAACAAGTAAGCTCAGAACTTTAGTTTGGTTTTGTCCTGCTCCCATTTACATTCGAGCCCTCTCCATTGAACAATCCCCATCTGTTAGGATTCCCCGTGGTTGGAGGAGAATCTGAATTTTCAGTATGCGGGATTTGGGTTTTCGTAAAACCATTACCTGACCTTACTGGAGCTTCAAAACCATGATTCCGAGGAAGATTGGCATTTAGATTGCTAAATATTCCGTAACTTGGCGATGGAGGGCCGCAATCAGAGATCGGATTTTGCTTTGGTATTTCTCTTCGGGGCGATGGATTAAAGCTTTTAGTGTCAGGACCAGGATGTTCGGCACCTGGTGGCTGCCTTCTTGGTAAGCCCGGCTGGTTGTACCTATTTTCAGCGGAGTTTGAACTTGGACCTCTAAAGTCTGATTGTTGAGGCATCTGACCTCGGTCTGGACCTGGTTGCCTGAATCTTGTTGGATCCTGCCTGCTGTACCTATTCTCAGATGAGTTTGCTACATTTGGTTGAACAGGCTTCTCTATTCCATCCGGCCTGATGTACCTATTTTGCGTGGAGGTTGAACTTGGACCTATAAAATCTGACCGCTGAGGCATCTGACCTCGGTCCGGACCTGGTTGCCTGAATGTTGTTGGATTCCGCCTGCTGTACCTATTCTCAGATGAGTTTGCAACATTTGGTGAAACAGGATTCTCTATTCCATCTGAAATCCTATCAGCAATCGTAGCTACGTCGCTGAAATCAAATATCTTCTCGTCAGAACCATTTGCATCAGAAAGTGACCATTTCATTTCTTGTTGTGTAGGTGTTGATTGCGAATCATTTTCTGAACCAGAATCTTCCGAAACCGGAATCCCTACAGTTGATGGAGGCGAAGTGCTCTTTTGACGCTCTGAGCTTGATGCATCAACAGATTTAGCAACTGCTTTAACACCTTTCTTTGGTGGCCCAAACTTGATGTGCCTGACTACCATGTAAGTCTGACTCTTCTCCACCCTGGGTCCACTTTCCACGCAGGCCACATCTTCAATCTGAACAGAATTTAAGGAAACAGTGAAGTACAGGCTTTTATAAGAAGACACTAAGCATAGTTGATCAATAAGGAGAGGGTATGGTGAGAGTTGCAATAATAGCTGACGGTACCAGAGCAAGTAGACGTTCTACCAATGATAGTAGATCCTCATTTTCCTTGTGAATGACCATACACTGTGCAAACATACAGAGAGCTTGTAAGCAACCAAGTAGACAAAAAGGATTTGGACAACAGAAATAATCATACCATGACCACAAGGATTTTAGCTTTAGACAAGTAGTAAGCTATTTAATACTACTTGAGATAAAATGGAGATCTAAGATGTCAAAAAAGTCCAACGGTACCAACAAAAAGTCCACAAAGTCATTTTCTTATTATTTCTAACTGATCTCTTCAATCATCTTGTTTTATATATCATATTAATTTTCAAAATCTATATTTTTACTCGTCCGATCCAATCATACAAAAACGTAAAGATTTTAACCTCCCTACCCCTATTGGAAATAAAATGGAAGGGCAATTATTCGACTTAGATTTAATAAATTCAATTCCAACTTTATATAAAAAGTTTCCGACAAGAAACACCCTCAATTCCCTTCACATCTCGCATGATAAGTTCCAAAAGGCCCTTTAGAGTGGAAATGAGCAAAATTTGAATCAGAGCATCATCATCAATTTAAGAGCAACAAAATTAAAGAAAGAAAAGAAAGCACCTTCACTCGATATCCACGTTCCATTAATCGCTTAGCCATATCTGCCTTCATTTGAAGATCCTTTTGTTCCTGCAGCACAGGAAAAACACCTTAGGAGTACACAGAAAGGACTTTATGGTATATGATATATGTTACTCCTGATGAGTCTGCTCTTGAAAGAAAAAGGACAACTAACACTGTGGGCTGCATGCAACCTTCCCTATATATGACAAAAAAATATCGCTATATGCTTCTATTTTCCCTCGAAATGGTGATATAATGGTGCATATAATGGTGCATTGTACAATTATCTGACCTACTGGTTGGCTACTGCTTCTAATTTTTGCATAGCAATAGAGATACAAATCAATTCGATACAGGGTCCGTTTGATAACAAAGATTATGTAAATGAAGCTAAAGATGAAGATGATTGTGAGTAAAATTATGAAAAAGGGCAAGTGTTAAAGAATTTTTTTGATGCAAGAGATGAAGAAAGGGAAGAGGGGTAGGAGTGAGAATGGATCCTCCTACAAGCCACAAGTTCACACCAACTTAACTATTACAATAATACCAAAAGTACCACTTACTATTTTTGGGGAAAATCTAATTTCTTTCGAAGGACCTTTCCGTACAGTAGACACAGCCTGAACAGATCAACCATAAAAGGGTATCAGTAATGGAGATTTTAAATTTTAACTGTCACATAGTAATTGCTGAAAACACCTAAGACACAATGCCAGTACATGATGTGAAAGATTAAATCCATGGAGGATGGCAAGCAGATACACCGTATAAAATCATGGAAGATAAGCACACATACTATAACATCTTGATTCATATAGACTGAAAACGCTTCCATAAAACCAGACATGACAGTCACGGACAATCGATTACTACTCTCATTGATTTTGGTCATACAGTTTACAACTAAATCTCTCTCTGTAGTAAGCACCTCAATCAAATTAGCTACCCCTAGACTACTCAGAAAGTTTGTGAGAATATCTAACACAATTTTTATGTATTATGATAAATATATCAACATAATATTAGGAGGTTAAATTGCAATGCACAACAACATGCCTTCCGATTTGTAGTAAGGTATGGAAATGGAAGTGGAGATGAAAAAATATGGGGAAGCAGCATTTTTAGGCATCTTAAGAGAGAGTGAATACAGACCATCAAATGGCTAAATCATCTCATATCCAAAACACTCTATGGAGACAATAAATTGCACTGTACCTTACTCTTAGAGCGTTCTTTTTCCTTCAATTGTTGCTGGTATTTCTCCTTGTGGTAGTCCATGATTTTGCACACAATGGGCTTAGCATTTCTATCAACCTGTAAAATGTGACACCAAGCTAAGTATAAACTGAAGATTACATGAAAATTTTGGACGAAAATAACTGACTTTCACAACAAAGAGAACTTCACAAAACTAGTTAGAACAAAATAATAAAAACATTAAACAAAATAACGTGGTGAAAAACAGGTCTTCTTTGTTGTCACTCGAGGTAACAAACAGGTCTTCCTTGACCTTGTTGCATACTGAGCTGCTTTTTTACCCCCTTCTTTATTTCCCTCAAATGCTTATTCAAGCAAACCAACAGATAAAACAGATATGTTTCAAGGAACATTTAGCTCAGTGCAAAGGGGGTTCATACCAATTAGAGGACCAGTAACCAACTAAAAACACATAATTCACTGTTTCAGCTAAAAAAAACTAGATTCAATAAAAGCAACGACCATGGCGCAACTAATGGAAATCAAAGATGCCAAACCATTCACCTCGACTAAGTCAAGGTTGAGCCTTTTTGCTTTTTCCATTGCCGCATGCAACGGTACGACTTCATGTCCTGTAAATAAAACAAAAAGTTATAATTCGGAAGGAAAATCTCAAATGAATCTGATCAAATCAAATCAAACAAGGAAAGTACAATACCATCATCCGTCACAAGCCTAATCATATGTGACTTGATTTGTCCATTCAAACGCGGGCCTTTCGACTTATTGGACTCCTCCCCCTCCTTCTTTTGAAACTAAAAATCCAATTCCACCACGACGGATCAAAATCCATATTCCATCCCGACAACTACGGCTAGTAAAAATCGACAGGAACAATAGCATTAGGATTATCATAGAAACGAATCATGAAAACTCACCTGAACCGGAACAGCGAAGAACCGAACATTATCAAAAACCTCATTGGACCTCCCAAGTAGAGCGCGAGGCAGATGATAATTGGAACTGCTGGGAATCTTGTTATGAGGAACGTAATCGGATAAAGAAATAGAAGAAACTTGGAAATAGGTCCTCTTGAATTGAGAACAGAGATAATTAAGCCTCGTTTGCCTGATTCGACAAAGACACGACATGCCTCTATTTCACTTCTCCGTCAAATTATAATATCAGCCGCAATCGCTCACCAACAGAAGTAGATTTTGGACGAGTGGAAGATTCAGGCTTCAAAGTTGCCGGAGAATTGATGCCCGCTAGATCGGTGACACCGATAGGAAGTAGCCCTAGACAGTCGGTGTTTGGTGGTTCTAAGTTAAACTTTCAACGTGATTAAATGATGTTTCGCAGTAACTTGACTAACTTCCGTCTCTATATCTATTGACCTATATGTCCTGGGCCTATGCTTCGAAGGCCCAACAAGTAAAGAAGATCCACCGTAATATCTTTTCATTTACTACACCCGGAAGGCTCGTAATCCACTCACGCCAACAACCGCTACACTGCCATTGAATGCTATCATTCTCACTTGTAAACAACCATTCCTATTATTATAAGACACTAAATTTAAATATACTGATACGAACAATAAATTTAAGTATACTGATACGATGGGTCAAAGATCGAGCGAAACGAGATTCGGCCCAAGAAGAATAGCGAGCAAGCGAGGTTTGTGCAAGGAAGCATATTACGGTACGGATTCTTTTATCCACGAAAGCATAATGAAAACCCTAATTGCAAGGTTTGTGCAGCAAAACCACGAAACGTTTTGTCTTCTCTCTATTCCCTAAGTAACTCGTTGAAAATCACAATTCCCCGATCAATGAAAAGCTCCTGACAAGGAAGTTAATTCATGGGCTAATATTTTCGGCATAAATTTCGTTTGGGCACCTTTTTGGTTAATCATCATTTTGTCTCTTGTAACCTGTGTCTATCTCTATCAAGTTGACTCTCTTGTATCCCCACTTTTTCTTAATATAAGTATCTTTTCAAAAAAAAAACACACTAATAAACTATGAGTTTTTATACAAAAGTAATTGAACAAGAAGGGTTAATATATAGAAGTTTACCGTCCGAGATAATACTTTTGGTTGAGGTCTTCAACATTGCAAGGAAGGTTTCCGTAATCCGAATTATGAACAAGAGATACGAATCCATTTGTGACGATGTAGATTTCTCTAAAAACATGTTGAGATCTAACTTCTGTACACCTTGAAATTAAAATAGAGATAACATAAATGATCATGTCCGTTTCTCATGATGTTTTACAAATCTGGTTTTTTGGGTTGATAGTACAAGGTTAATTTGTGGACATTAGGCTATAAATGTATACGAGACTAACGATGGAACAACAAAGTTATTTGTACGACCTTGTAACAAGGAAAATGACAAAATTCCAATAAAAAGGCGAACAAGAAAAGAAACATGACAATATTCATAAAAATGGTTAACTTGTTTATTAAGAAATTAGTACAAAACCTCGTTGTGCATACGAGACTCAACAATATAACAACAAATAATTCACACTATTAGGGGATGTATTCAATCTAGACTTTAAAGATTTTGACTGATTTTTAATAATCTATAGAATTTGCTGATTATGTGGGATATTTAAATTCTATATAGACTTAATACAAATTTTGTCAGATTCTGTCAAATTGGCCATGTATTAATCTGACAGAATGTGTAACATCCGGAATTTTTATTTCGGATGGTTAGCGGGTTTCGATCTTTCCGCTGGCGCGGCTCAGATTTCCCGCAGGCACGGGATGTTGAGTAACCGGATTTTATCCCGTTCCGACCCCTCGTTCTTCCTCTTTGCTTCGGACCCTTCGTTGGTTGTGCCAAGGGAACAAGAGGTCCGCTGACCCCTTGTTGCCCTCCTACCTTTTTTCAGCCTAGTATTCCCCCTCTCTCTCATTGGTTTTCATTTCACGCTTCTCTTTTTCCTCTTCCTCTCTTTTCTCTTTCTTTTCTCTTCTTCCTCCTTTGGAGATCATGCTTGTGTGTGAGCTACAATAGAGGAGATTCAAGATCCAACTTGATAAGTTTCTTCCCCTTCCTTCCTTCTCCTCCTTTGCTGTTTACCCTTTCTTCTTCCCTCCTTCATCCATGGCCATGGATGGAGCTCTTGAGAAGGTTTTTCCTCAAATCCTTGCATGTGCTTGTTCTTAGCTTGATTAGGTCGTGGAGAGGTATCTAAGATCAGTGGTTAGAGTTTGGAGGAGGCTCAACCAAAGAAGGAAGCCATAGAAGCTCAAGTAAATAGTCGAAGATCGAAGAAATCGTTGTTTTTGGAGTTCTGCCGCGGGGGCGGCATCAGGTGCCGCGGGGGCGGATCTTAGCCAGCCGCAGGGGCGGTGAGCAGCGCCGCGGGGGTGGCGTCAGGATTTCCAAGCGCCGCAGGGGCGGCCTCTGGCGCTACGGGGCCTTGACCTTCAGCACGCAGTCCCGCCAGCCTGTTTTTGCGGCTGCGTTTCCTTCAACAGTAGGCTCTCCTCTCCCTTTCTCTTCGTTCCTTCCTTATCTTTGAGGTTATATCATGTTAGTATCATGCCTAGGATGGTCCTACGATAGATTAAGAATTCCACCTAGTGGTTGTGAACCTAGGTGCTCCTTAGAACTCGTTGGATCGATGTTGATCGTTTATGTGTGTGTTGAACCTATGGTCTCTTCTACCTTGTGGCCTTATTCCAGCTTTGAGTAGTGTTTAACCTGATATAGGGTGTGGGCTGTTGTGGTACCCTTCCTCAGTTTTATCGAGTTTATGACCTCTTAGGGTCTAGGAGCGTTTCCTAGCTTATAGGTTGCTAGGACTCGTGTTCGGTTGTTAGTTTTGGAAGTCCTTGAGTTGAGTTGTTGAGATCATTATTGATGTATGCCTCGTTATGATCAGGCCTGAGGTGTTTTTCCTACGGGAAGTTGAGATCGATTGTTTTTACGATAGCCTTGAGACGAGGTAAGTCCTCGAACTTACTTAGCTGCTTTTACGCATTATTTGGATACATTATGGTGGTGTGTGTTTATCGCTTTTGCGCATGAAACCGGATTAGGATTACATGACTAGACATATTGATTGGCCCATTATTATTATTATTATTATTATTATTATTATTATTATTATTATTATTATTATTATTATTATTATTATTATTATTATTATTATTATTATTATTATTATTATCGGGCGGTGACATCAATGCCCAGCTCCCGAGGGAGACTGAGAGGATCTTTGCGACAGGCCATACATGGTATACGAACGGGGCTTCTTCATCAATCCCTCAGGGTATACGGGTTGAGCGCCGTGATAGCATGTATTATAGTCTATATTTTGGGTTTTGTTTAGATGTTTTATCTTCATAAATCTCCATGTATGGATGTATATTATGAGATTATATTGTTGTTTCATCTACCTTTACGGGAATCGAGGTCTACACCTAGTTTTGTTGTAACTGTAGGTAAAATGACACGTTTTGGACTAAAATGGAGCTAATGAGTCATTAGAGCTACATTCTGGAGCTTAACGAAGAACTCAGGAAGCATGGAAATGATTAAGAAGATTGACTTTGGACCGATTCGAGAGATTTCACATTCAGTTGAGATTCACCTCGGTCAGCTACAGTGTCACCTCGACCGAGGTGATCTTGAGGAGCGTCCCGACCGAGGTGAACACCCTGTCGCCGGCGAGATCGATATTTTTGGCTGATATCTTTTAATTTTGGAAAGAAGATATCTTATATTTTTGGGCTGGATTTCTGGAAGGAAGCTATTATTTTTGGGAGATCTATTTTAGAGATATGAATGTTTTTCTAGGAAATTATCTTTTTAAGATATTATTATCTTTGTAAGATAATTCTCCTATATAAAGGGTTGGATTTTCCACAACTTCAAACCATGCTTACATGCTGAGAGCATCCAACAATTAAGGGATTTTCTGGAAGCTTTGAAGGAAGGATTGAAGGATTGAAGATCAAGGAAGGAAGGATTAATAGTTTGGAGTTAACTTTTGAAGAAGTTTGTAAGACTTTCTTAGATTGTCTTTTGATTGATTGTCTTTGCTGATTATTTGACTGAGGAACGCTTGTTGTTTGATAATTGATTCAATTATTGAGACCTTTTTCTTAAGGTTTTCTTGTTCGAATATTGATTCCTTTTCCATTAAATTGATTATTGTTATCATGATGATTGTTGACTAAGTTTCTTATGCGATTCTAGGGTGATTGGCTAAAAGTTGTGGGAAAGACGATGATAGAATGATCTTAATCCCAGCAGGACCCTGAAAGCTCGAGTCTTTAACCTTAACCCTAGAACACCTCGCTCAGTCAAAGAACATCTCGGCCGGGGTGGAACTTGACTGAACGGGGTGAACCTTTCTTGATCCGAAACCGAAGTTAAGTGTTCTAGTTTGCCAAATCCTATTCTTATTACACCTTTTCTGGTTTAATGCAAGCCTAAGATGAGACTTACCTAGTGATTCCTTTGCTTATTTACCTAAGATCATGAGTGTAGGTAATAAAAGTTTATCCTTTATTGGGGTTTGAGTGTGCCTTCATCCTATCTTTGTGAGATAGCATGAGACTTACCCGGTAAAGGTTGATTCTATTCCCTTGGGTGGTGTGTTGGTTTGAGATTATAGTTCCTTTCCTTAGTACCTTGAGACTTACCCGGTGATAGGAGCTTTGGTTTGGGATGGTGAGTAGTGAGACTTACCCGGTGATCTATTCCCACCTTAAAATCACCTTCCCTTTGCAACCCTCAACTTTGTCCGCGTTATCCTTTGAGATCTTGAGTCGAACCACAATTAGATGCTTTAATCCCTAGAATCCGCATTTTCCCTTACTTGACTTTATATCATCTTTGATTGCTTTAATTGCTTTCGGTTAATTGAAATACTTGACAACCTGATTTGTGCTTTGTTTCACCTAAGTCCCTGTGATCGACCCCTAGAATTCTTGCTTTTTATTACAATTAACCCGTATACTGCGGGTTTGCATATTTGTTCAAGTATACTTCTTGGGTAATAAATTTAAAGCTTGCACACACCGTTTGGAGCGAACACACCGCATCATTCCTGATGGTTACACGGGACAGATGCGAGAGTTATAAGACTCTCGTGTCACACTTGAATGAATGGATTTGATATGGAATAACCTAAAAAGATAATAAGTAACGAATGTGCATGCATATGAGCAAGTTGGGTGTTCTGTGTTCCTATGTGTGTTTGTGCCATATTATTCTTATAATGCCTAGAATGTGAGCTAACGGTTTTATACCGATTGTTGTAGTTGACGTGCAGGTTAGGGTGGCCGAGTGATCCGGAGGAGTGGGCAACCGGGGTTCCGTACATCATAGGTCGAGTTGGGGAATCGAGTCCATGTATTATTGTTGTATATTATGTATTCTTGGCGTGTTGTATAGACGGTTGATGTCTTTCCTTTCTTGTTGTATTTGGGAATCATATCATTGCATTAAACTTGTTTTCGGTTTGACCATTATTTGTGCCTTGTTGGAAAGGTCCGGTGAAATTATTGTCAGGCTAAGGGTCGGAACCCATTGTGAGGTCTCGCCCGTAGCATTCCGATATCCCGCGGATTCGGGGTGTTAAAAAGTGGTATCAGAGCCCTAGGTTAACAACAATGCACTCGCAACCTTCTAAAGGCCGAATGAGGAATAAACAGAACTCCACGGGTTCTGACTTATCGTTTTCAAAATTCATGTGCATGAGTCAGTTGGGGTAGAATGTACGAGACCATCACTTTCTCCGCGAACCTCGGGGACTTAGTTATTGATTATTATATTACGTATATATATATAGATATGTACTCGTGGACTTAGGATGTTCCCTAAACTAGAAGATGCTAAAAGCAATCAATGCGACGCAACGTTTATTCTTCTTATTCCTACCTAAAAGGGAGGGAGTTTTGTACTATGGATTTATGTTGGATTTTAAGTTGTTTTAGGACTTGTTGTTTATGTGGATTGTAGTTATGCATGATGGACTTGGTATGTTATAGTGGTGGCATGACCTTTATAGTTATATGAGTTTATACATGTGGCATTGTTCGCTCCAAACGGTGTGTGCAAGCTTTAAATTTATAACCCTAGACGTAAGCTTAAAACAAGGATGTGAACCCGCAGTGTACAGGTCAATCGTAGTAAAAAGCAAGGAATTCCAAGGGTTGATCACAGGGACTTAGTGAAACAAAGTCCAATTACGATAAGCTTAAGCAATCACTAACCACAAGTAATTAAAACAATCAAAGATGATAAAAGTCAATAAAGGAAATATGCAATTCTAGGGATTAAAGCATCTAGTTGTGGTTCCAACTCAAGATCTAAAGATAAGCGGACAAAGCTGAGGTTTTTGCATAGGGAAGGTGTTACTAAAGTGGAATAGATCACCGGGTAAGTCTCACTACTCACTAATCCAAAACCGTAACTCCTATTACCGGGTAAGTCTCAAGGAATTAAGATAAAGAACTATAACCTCAAACTAACACACCATCTAAGGGAATAGAATCAACCTTTACCGGGTAAGTCTCAGGCTAACTCACAAAGATGGGATGAAAGCACACTCAAACCCCAATAAAGGATAAACCTTTATTACCTACTCTTATGATCTTAGGTAAACAAACAAAGGAATTACCGGGTAAGTCTCATCCTAGGCTTGCATTGAACCAGGAAAGGTGTAATAAGAATAGGATTTGGCAAACTCTAACACTTAACTCTCAGTTTCGGATCAGATAAGTCACCTCGGTCAGAAAAATTCCACCCCGGCCGAGATGTTCATCGACTGAGCGAGATGCTTAGGGTTAAGGTTAAAGACTCGAACTTTCAGGGTCCTACTGTGATTAAGATCATTCTATCATTGTTTTTCCCATAACCTTCAGCCAATCACCCTAGAATCACACAAAGAGATTAGCCACTCATAATCATGAAAGTATTAATCAAATATATGGGAAGAAAGTGAATATTTGAACAAGAAGAATTTAATGAAAAGACTTCAATAACTGAATCAAATATCACAACAAAGCGTTCCTTGGATAGAAATCCAACAAGACAAGACAACAAGGAAGGGAATCTAAGATGATCTTACAAAAACCCTTCAAAAGCTATAAAAGCTATGAACTTCCTTCTTCAACCTTCAAAAAGGTTCTTCAAATCTCCCAACTGGAATATGGCTGCAGCGGTGTAGTAGGTGTAAGCAAGGTGATAGCGGATATCTTGCGCTGATAGCGGTTGTATGCAGCGTGTCTTTCGGTGTAAGCGGGGTCTGGATTTGTGGAAAATCCAACCCTTTTTATAGGAAAAATACCCTCCAAAGATAAGATATCTTAGAAATATCTCTTCCCATAAAAATAGGTAAAATATATCATCTAGAATATCTTCTTCCTTCCAGGAGCCAAGCCCAAAAATATAAGATCTCTTTCCAAAGATAAAAGATCTCAGCCAAGAATTAAATATTCTCGCCGCGTCCCAGGTGTTCGCCTCGGTCGAGTCGACTTCTCTAGATCACCTCGGTCGAGGTGAATCTGTGGTCAACCGAGGTGAGTCACAATTGAAAGTGAAATCTCTCAAATCTGGTCCAAAGTGAATCTCTAGTCCATGGCTATGCTTCCTGGATGGTTCCTTATGTTCCTGAATGTAGCTCCAATAACTCCATAGCTCCTTTTGCTCCTTTTTGATGCAAAACGTGCCATTTTACCTATGATTACAACAAAACTAGGTGTAGACCTCGATTCCCGCAAAGGTAGATGAAATGGTAATATAATCACATATTATACATACAAACATGCAGATTATTGAAGATAAAACGTCCAAACAAACCCCAAAATATAGACTATAATTCATGCTATCAAAATACCCCATACTTAGTCCTTGCTTGTCCCCAAGCAAGTTCCGCATATAAAAGGTACAATAGAATGGATTATAAGTCAAGAAAATCAATGAAAAGTCTTTCAAAACATTTTTATGGTGTGCTACAATCATAGATCACTCTAAGAGAATACTTCATGGAAATTAAAATCAAAATATGATCAAAACATTTTATAAATATAAGAAAGTTGTTCATCTTTGCATAAAATCATAGAATGCATAATAAGTCATAATTATCGCGAAATTAATCATGCATAATCCAGTTTAAACCACTAAGTCAATCAACAAGCTCGAGGTCTCAAGGGCTTCCCAAAAGAAAGGTCAAGAAACGTGTAGGATAGGGATGTATGTAAGGTAATGTGGTGCTAGAATCCGGGAAAAGGATATAGTTCACTTTCACTTTGACTTTCAACATCTTCCACCAATAAGCTTTGCTTATTTCACACTTTTTCTTTTACTTTACTTTTTGGGATGCATGGACAAAGGTGCACAATAACCGAAGCCTAGGAAATCCGCAATCGTCAATTTCTTGAGATGCATCAAACCCTTGTTGCACATACCATGACCCGTTAGGAATATCGCTCAATCCGACTTTGGCAAGACACAAACACCCGACTATGTGAATGGTGCCGAGTTACTCATCATCATGATTGACTTCCCCAAACCTATTATTACTTTCTAACACTTTCACTTCCAGCCAACTTCTCAACTTTAACTTCACTTGCTTCACCACTTCGCTTGCTTCCAAATTCCCGGATAGGTAAAGGGAGGAAAAATTTATATGAGGGGCTAAGCATGATCAAAAAGAAGAAGAGAGAAGAATGAATTGCCTTGGTCTTTCCAGGAAGAAAGTGAGAGAACTCATGACGTGGTGTCAACCTTCAAATTCAACATAATTTGGATCAAAATAAAGTATTAAACATGCCAAAAATTTCAAACAAAGCATTTAGCAACTTAAACATATCATAAAACCTTTCAAACACATAAAGATTTCAAAACCAGTCAGTAAGCAAGACCTTCACTGAGATCATATCCAGATAAGAAGCACAAAAATCGTTTTCGAAAACTCTCAGTTAACCCACCTCGGTCGAGGTGTTCTTAGGTCAACCGAGGTGAAACACCTCGTTCGGCCAGAACTCACCCGGTCGAGGTCAAAAATATATATATATTTTTTTTAGAACCAGTTTTTCTTTCAGTTTCGACGTTTTTCTCAATCAAATAACCTGTATGTATGCTGCAATCTCAGATAAACACATCGAAGCAAACTGAAGCATAAATATCATATAAAGTCGAGTCATACATCCATAAGTCAAATAATACATAAATACCCCATACTTGGGACACACTGTCCCAGTGGGTCGAAATAAGTCTAAGTAAATAAAATACTCACCGGACATAAAGCTGAACTGCATAATAATAAGAAAGAAAATCTTGCAGCTCTCAGTAGTCACGATCCGGTGGTGGTGGTGGTGGCATATATGGATACTGAGACGGGTCGAATGGGTAGCCCATGATCTGCTGGAACTGAATCTGCGCCATCATGTGCTGATAATGCTGCCTCTCCTGCATCTCACGGATATCTAGTGAGAGAGCAGCATAAGAATCAATCATCTGATCCGTCAGATCATCGATCCGACGGTGAGCCTCTGGATCTCTGTGTCGGCGTGTCCTACGCCTAGCAGGTCTCACTGGAGATGTGGCTGGTGCAGGCTCAGTATCATCATCATCAAGATCAATAATGGGCGCACTCGTCCCAGTAGTATCCGTCCCTGTATCCATGGGAACTCCATCATCCCTATCATCAGCTGTCTCCTCCTCATTTACCTCCTCCTCAGCTGGTGCAGCTGCTGCCTCTCTATAATCCTCCATCAGTGGGGCCCAAGCGGTCTGCCAGTAATGAGGGTCATAAACTGTAAACTGAGTTGACCACCTGATCCCCTGCGGTGTAGTCAGCTCCCATGACATCGCCACATATGGCGTAGTCAGTCCTCGGACAACCAAAATCCGCCGAGTGATCATCTCCTGTAGCCCAAGCGGCTTGGCAGCCGCCACCATAGTGCAAGCGCTGAGATCCATATCCTGATAGCTGGCGATGTGGGTCACAAGTCCTCCGTAGCAGATGTCCCCCTTCGCCTTGGCCTTGATCTTGTGCAGGTCCTCTGCCAACATCAAGCCAAAGTCGGGGATCCCTCCAGTCACCATGCAGTATAGGCTAAAAAGCTCCCCCTGTCGGACCTTTTGGGGCGTCCCAGTACGCGCCAGAAGTGTCTCGCTGAAAATGCGGTGGGCTAACCTAAAAGCTAGGTGAAAAATAACCTTCTCCCTGGAGCACTAGTACAAATTTTAAGTTTCTCGGGAGAATTTTCTCGGGTGTTAAAAAATATCCCGTAAAAATTTAAAACTCTCGGGACTTAATTTAAAAACTCCCTAAAAATAATTATGAATTTATTTTTCAAATAAATAAGATAATCTCTCGGGAGTTTTTGTATTAACTCCCTAGAATCATTCAACCACTCTAGGGACTTTTTTTTAAAAAAATCCCGAGAAAACTTCAATTGTTGCAGCGCGCGTCCTCTGCCCAAAAAATCAAATATTGGGTTCATTGCTCTCGGGAGTTGTTTGCAAAAAAACCCTAGAGACAAAACCTAAATTGCCCCAATTTCTCCGAGATACTCGATACTCATTGAGTCATTGTCGTCTCCCAAAAAACTGTTGAGAGCCGAGTATGATGAAGATTGGAATACGCTAATTTTGCCGTCAACAGGTTCTCAGGATTGATTCACCGTCTACTGCATCAACTTGAACACTACTTTTGAGTACCGATTTGTGTTTTCAACACCAATTGCTCTCGCGGTACTCGATTCGTGTTGTCTGCACCACCAGGTTAGTCTATGATTCGAGTTTCGCCTTGGATCTATGATACATCAACTTGAACATTGCTTTTGAGTATCGATTATGGCTAGCATGGATGTTTACATTACTTTCTCTTGAGCCTTTTGGTTGTGTAGTAAGTAGAAGAATGAGTATGCTGATGAATATAAATTTTGATTCCGTTGTTGTTATTTAGAGATCAATGTTAATATAAACCTTTGCGTTTTGAAGATTGAAGAATGATTGTCATCTAGATAAGCAAATGCATTTATTGTAAGTTGTATTTCTTTTAGAGATTCATTGTTATTCCACTACTTTCTCGGTTTTTTCTTGTAGAGATTCTATGTTAATACACTACTTTCTATTGAGCCTTTATGAATTTGTTGTATGCTGTATTCCTTTTCGGAATCTTTTCCCCGTATCTTGGATTGAATTCTCTATGTGGAGTTTCTTTACAAATAAGGCCAACTTGGGGAGCTTGTGGCAACACTTTGTGTTTCTTATTGGGGTGTCCAAGTTTTCAATTGTGTGCTGTTCTTTTTTTCGTACTTAATCTTCTCTGTTGTGACTTCTGATTCTTCTGAAGTTTGAGTTTCAAAGCTGATGGTGGTCTTCATTGTACACCGTTATCATCATCTAGTTAATTAGCACGCTATAATGAATTCTCATTTCCCTGGCAGTGGTGCTTATCCCTAATAAATGGATCATTAATGATTAATGTCATAGATGAGCATTTGTATCTCTTCTATTGGGTATCGTTCATTTTAAATATTTTCTCTTCTATTGGTTTGATTCCCTTGGCGTGTTTTTTTTCTTCTTATGTTCAGATATTTTGTTATTGATATATTATGCAAGTGCGTGGCAAGTATTTTCCTATCATATCTCTACGGAGCTTCTATTATCGATATATGTTGTAATTCTCAATGGAATAAATCAATCAGTTCAGTTTTCCGTTTATGCGTGTACTGAACTTGGTCAATAAAAAAATAAGGTCATGCCGTTTTGACTAAATGTTGATAAGAAATTGTAGTGTGCAAATCTCATGAGTGTAGTTGATGCATTTGTATATAAAAAGAAAAGAAAAATAGGAAATATATATATGTTGGTTAACATTTAATTGAATGTTGGTTTCTTTGGCCATATTCAGTTGATTAGATTGTTCTCCTTAAATGCATGAATATGTCTTGAAGGAAGTAGTTTAAAATCTTCATATACATGTTGCCTTCTTTCTTCACAGATCAACATTTTAATTTTTGTAGTTAAATGTTGGTCTTTGTGGATTGAATATAATATGATCTTTGTGCGATCAGCGATCTAAAGTACCAAAATTTGGCGTCTGGGAGGGCGGAGAAAATGTTGCCTTCACCCCTCAACTTGAGACTTTGTGACTCCAACTCTGCTATGTCTTTGATGTTGAAGTCTAATTGTATTTTCTTTTTAAAATTTGCTTTAAAGTTTTTTGTTATACAATGCCTAAATTATGTACAACATTGATGATCTCTTCAGTACTTAATTTTAGATTATTTGTCCAGAATAGTGCTTAATTTTTGTCAAGGAGTTTTTAAGCTATGAAAGTGGTGAAGAGTGAGTCATATCTTGCCTTCATCTTCAATTCCTAACCTATTTGGAACCCACTCTTTCACCTTCTCTGGACGGACTGGAATATGTCTGTACGTGTTTGTTTACTTACTAACCTTTTTAATGCTATTTTGAAATTTCGGGGTCGAATCTCAAAGTTATAAAAAAAATAACACAAGCAACCTTGTTTCTTTTACTAAAGCCCACTTACAACAGTTTAATGTTGCTTATGAACATTTTATTAATTTCACATGTATTCAGAAAGAGAGGTATTCCCAATGCTAAATAGTTACTTTGAGTTACAACAGTTTAATTTTGATTCAAGAGGTGTTGCTGAGCATTGATTGTGTCTTTTCATCCAACTAAATAGTTACTTTGAATTACTTACCACGATTGTGGATTTTTTTCATTAGCAGAATGAATATCTTGAGTAATATCCCCAGGGAAGAATGAGGATTTGTCAAGAAAGCAATTGTTGATTCTATAGTGATACTTATAAGAGATATTCCCGATGCTAAAGAAAGTGGACTGCTTCATCTCTGAATTCATAGAGGATTGTGAGTTTACTTACCTCTCTGTACATGTAGTATATCCTTATCCCCTATTTTACAGCCTATAAATTGTAGTTTTTTCCATTATTTCCATAGAAGTCTTTGATCTTTAATATTCTATTTTCTATTGTGACTGCCTTTTAATATGAACCGAAATGCATCGACGGATACTACATTTCCTAGGGATTGAGGGGCCTAAGACTGCAGACCCAACAAATTCATTCGATATATCTATATTAGAGTAATTCTTGAAAATGCAACCGTCAGAGCTACAGCTGTAAGCACCTTGGCAAAGTTTGGAGCTATAGTAGATGCTCTGAAGGTATCGGTAGTTTGCTGATTTATCTTGGAACATCGATATATCTACCCTAGGAGGTGACAGTGTCATTGAAACTGGCAAAGATGTCAAGGGGTTCCTCTTTGGATCACATAATGTTCCACTAAGCAACCTGGAAACTAGCAGAGGAGTTTTCTGAAGTAACAACCAAACCTTCGATCACTTCCTTGTGATGGACTAACATTTGTTGTCTTCCAAAAGCCAGATTGCGGCGGGAAACTTCTCAAATATATTGAGATTTATTGTCAAGGAGGTAAAGTCTTGGGCCTAGGGAAAGCTTGGTGCTTACAGTTGTTAATTTGGGTCTAAATATCCAAATTTCAGAAATGCTTGGGAAAGCATGGATCCCGACTCTTAAGCGGGTTGATGAGGTCTAGGCAAAACTTTGTGGAAGCTGTTAATGTTGTCATCGGCCTGCTTGGCATGCAACCTTGCGAGGTAAGCCAACTTTTGTTGCTATTATTTAACTCTCATCCATGCCTGAAAGTAAAATCCAAATGCATGACATGTAAACATGCCCTACATTGTTTAATGTTGATTAATGGGAAAAAAGAGATCATGAAGCTGAAGATATATTGCCTGTTGTTTGTCAGGGCACGGAGGTGGTACCGGTCAATTTCAGATCACACACATGTCTTCTTTTGGGGTATTCATAGGCAATGTGAAGGTCCTTGTTCGTTTCCAGTTCGGTCTTGATTCAAATAGAGAGGTAGCAATGAAGTTGGTTGTACGTTCCGATGATGACACTGTTAGTGACACAATCCTGAAGCTGGAGACATATTGCGTCCTGATTTTTCCAACAGGAATGTCAAGTTTCACCCAACCAAGAAGTTAGAAGGTCGAAAAAACATATATGACTCTTTTATTACTAAATTTTAGATATTTTGTACGGTTTAACCATATATAATGAGACGATATTTGAGTGTATGTTTCATTGAAAGTAGGAACAATCGAAATAGTGCATTTGATTGTTATCATAAGTTATGTGTTGTTGAATCATGCAAAAACCAACAAGTCTGGAGAACTTTTTTGTTTCTAAATGTTGGCAGGAAACAAGACATTGTAAATATGTGATTAAAAAAAGGGTTATGGAAAATTTCTATAAATAAAGCCGTAGGGAAAAAATCCGTATAAATATCTCTCAGGTGTTTTTAAAAAAGTCCCTACAGTCATCCTTCGGAGTTTTTATAAAACAAGATGTCTCTAGGGAGTTTTTTGAAAAATCTCCCTAGACATATCTCTCAGGATTTTGCGATAAAACTCCCGAGTGATATGTCTAGGGAGTTTCTTAAAACATTCTTGAGAGATATCTCTAGGGACTTTTTAAAAAAAGTCCCGAGAGACATCTCTAGGGACTTTTTTGCAAAACTCCCTAGAGTATTTTTGTTTCTCAGGATTTGTAGAAAAACTCCCGAGAAAAAGCTCTCGGCCAAAGGTTTTACGGGACTTCAAAAACTCCCTAGCGTAATGGAAAAAAAGTCCCGAGAGACTTATGATTTGTACTAGTGGAGTCTCCAGGGCGCCACCTATCTGCGTGCTCAACCATGTGAGCAATCTGTCCCCAAAACTCCCTAGCTACATTCCGGGAAGGGAAATCAACAACGGTCGGGGCAGGAAAACCAAAAATGTCCCTCCAATACTCTAATGGCACTAAGAAGTTTCGGTTCATCAACCGGTACTTCACAGAACGCTCTGTGGGGAGGTAGGTAAAGGAGCTAACAAACTCTAGGGTGGGCTCCAAATAGGCAGGTGCACGGATCTCAGTAAACTGATCCAGTCCTACCGTCGATATCATCCGTCTAAGGTCTCCATCCACATGGAGACAGTCAAAGGCTGACACGTCCAGTAAGCGAGGTGCTATCATTGGACGGGCTGCAATACGGTCGTAATCGACCCGGTGTCGCTCGTGGATCACCGGTCGATAAGGTCTAGAAGAAGAAGAGGAAGGGGAAGGGGAGGATCTATCCCTAATGGCAAGCCGTCTGTCAGAACTCATTTTCAAAACTCTTTCTGTCAGGTCACCTCGGTCGGTCTGACAAACTGAAGAACACCTCGGCCGAGGCACAACACGTCTGGACCGAGGCGAAAAACTGTGCGATCTAATCTCTAAAAAATCCAGTTCTTTTCCCCCAAAATCACTTCAACTGGTTCCTATGGGGTACTTAATTTATTTCTCAGCAAATGTAAGGCAATCCAAGCCTAAATCGAAGCAAAAACAGCGAGGTTAGGGTTTTGTTCTCTTTTTACCTCGTTCGGCCGTTTCGGTTCGATTTCTTCGCAGATCGACGCTTGCACTGGGATCCTCTACGCTTTAATCGCAGTTTGGAAGCGAAAATCTTCGAAAACGGGCAAGAATCGAAGAGCGAGGTGAAATGGAGCGCCGCGGTCGAAGGGGTAGGTAAAGAGAAGAAAAAGAAAATTTTCCCCTTTTTATACCCTTTCTGGAACTGCTGTCACCTCGGTCGAGGTGGTCTCGACTGGACCGAGGTGGTACGGACCGAGGTGGATCTTCAAAAACCCTAGTCGCCTCGGTTGCTCATGAATCATCTCTATCGAGGTGCTCTGACAACAACCGAGATGTGCCTCAGTCAAACTTCGTCTTTTCAAATTCTCGAAATTCTGTCCTTCCAGTTATGCTCCTGGTTTGTACTCCTTCCTTAGATGTCACCTGTTATCTGTCTAGGACGCCAAAAACAAAACAAAGTAAAGCAAAAAGCAAAACTATCTAAGCTAGACTAGAAAAAGGGAAAAGAAAGCAATACCTTGGGTTGCCTCCCAAGAAGCGCTTGGTTTAAGGTCGCTAGTTGGACCATAGTGCGTCTCTCAAACGAGGTATAGTGTTGCAACCTCCTCAACCGAAACTTCCGGTTGGTATTTCTTAAGTCTATGACCATTGACCTTGAAGCTTCCGCTCGTTTTGCCCCATATCTCAACTGCACCATGAGAAAAAACATGTTTCACAACATAAAGTCCGGTCCATCTAGATTTCAACTTACCTGGAAAGAGGCGGAGGCGGGAGTTGAAGAGTAGAACTAAGTCTCCTTCGTTAAGCTCTTTAGGGATGATACGCCTGTCATGCCATCTCTTCGTCCTTTCCTTATAGATCTTGACATTCTCATAAGCGTTCAAACGCAGCTCCTCCAGCTCATTGATATCCAATAGCCGCTTCTCGCCGGCTTCCTTAATATCGAAGTTCAACCATTTGATTGCCCAATATGCTTTGTGTTCTAGCTCAACGGGCAAATGACAAGATTTCCCATATACCAAATTATAAGGGGTGGTACTTATGGGAGTCTTAAATGCGATCCTGTAGGCCCAAAAAGCGTCATCCAATTTCATGGACCAATCCTTCCTCGTCCTAGAAACGGTCTTCTCCAAAATTGCTTTGATTTCTCTATTCGAGATCTCGACCTGTCCACTAGTTTGAGGGTGATAAGGGGTTGCTACCTTGTGGGTTACCCCATACTTCGATAGAAGTGCTTTGAAATTCCGGTTGATGAAATGCGTTCCTCCATCGCTGATGATGATGCGTGGAGTTCCAAAACATGGAAAGATAGTTCTGTTTAAGAACTTCACAACCACCTTGGCGTCATTAGTGGGAGAAGCAATGACTTCAACCCATCTAAAGACGTAATCAACTACAAGAAGAATATAGAGGTTTCCTCCGGAGGATGGGAAAGGTCCCATGAAGTCTATCCCCCATACATCAAAGATTTCCACCTCTTGAATGTTATTAAGTGGCATTTCGTTCCTCCTTGATAAATTTCCTGTTCTTTGACATGCATCACAAGAGACAACAAACGATTGCACATCCTTAAATAATGTAGGCCAAAAGAAACCGGAACGTAATACCTTAGCGCATGTTTTATCGGTGCTAGCATGTCCCTCACAAGGAAGTGAATGACAATGCCGTATGACGCTATTAACTTCATCTTCCGGAATGCATCTTCGAAGCATCTCATCTGGCCCGCACTTGAATAGCAGCGGTTCATCCCAGTAGTAATGGCGTACTTCCTTGAAGAATCTCTTCTTTTGAGAGTACGTCAATCCGGGCGGTACTTCCTGGCAAACAAGATAATTCACAATATCAGCATACCAAGGTCCTTTATTATCAGAAAGTTGGTGGATAGAATTTTCCACCAACTGAGGATGAATGTTAGAGAAAGGAGTAAGAAGTTTGTTATTTTCAGCAGTCTCAGTTGACATCATCTCGCCTTCGACCTCGGTCAAGGCGCAAAGGCGTTGACCGAGATGTTCTTCGGTCGCCACGCTCAGTCCAGAAAGTGCCTCGGTCGAGGTACTACAACTGGAACCAAAACTGGAGATCTTCGTCTCCTGGATTAGCTTCTCAGTTTTAGCTCCTGCATCTTCTTCCAGTGCCTTTAGGCTCCGTAAATCTGCATCACAAGAAGCATCTATACCTTCCTCGTTTAAACTAAAACTAATAACACTTTCGAGTGGATCGTTAATAAGGATAGAGCTCACCAATTCCCTTGATTCTTCTTCATCGTAGATGTTGAAGATGTCATCGGTTAGTTGCTCCCCTTTCATGGCTGCAAGTAGTGCGAACTCCACTTCGTCTCCACCAATGTTGAATTTCAACTTGGCGTTCTTGCAATCCACGTTGCAACCCGAAGTTGCTAGAAATGGCCTCTCGAGAATAATAGGAACTGGATAATCTGCGGGAATGTCAAGTACAACAAAATCTATTGGTAAATAGAAGTTACCTAACTTGACCGGAACGTCCTCCAAAATTCCCACGGGATGGGTGATGGAGCGATCCGCCATGTATAGTCGAATCTTGACCGGCTTGAGCTCTCCAAGTCCAATCTTCACACATAGCTCCAGCGGAATGATGCTCACGCTGGCTCCTAGATCACATAGGGCTTCACAAGTGACATCCCCAACTTGAATGAGAATGCAAAATGAGCCGAGATCTCTCAATTTAGGTGGCATCTTCTCCTTCATGATTTGAATAAGCTCCGAGGATTTAGATGTCATCCTAACTTCACCAAAGTCCTCCAGTTTCCTCTTCCTTGATAGGATCTCCTTCAAGAACTTCCCATAGGCGGGCATTCCTAGAATAGCATCAAGGAAATGAATGTTAATGTGTAGTTTATTCATCAAGTCAAGGAACTTACCAAAGTGCTTGTCTAGATGTGCTCTGGCCCTTGACTGGGGGAATGGAAGTGGTGGTTTGTATGCAGGAGGTGGAACATAAACTTCAGTTTTCCCCTCCGTTTTCTGTGGCTCCACCTCGGTTGGCATCTCGGCCGAAGTGTTCTTCGACTGCACCTGGACCGAGGTGGTCTTCGTCGGTATTGGCACCGACCGAGGCACTGGATCTGCAGTTTTCAGTCCACTCCTCATAGTTATGGCCATGATCTGGCCCTTAGGGTTGCTCTCCGTCCTTGCTAGAAGCTTCCCTGGATCTCTTGGCGCTTCATTCGCCCTACTAGCAAGTTGTTGTTCAAATGCCTTTTGGGCCTTCGAAAATGAAGTCATAGAAGTCTCCATAGCACTAAGCTTGATCAAGATAGCCTCCAGCACTGCGTCCTTCTTTTCCGGCTGAGACAAACTTGATCCTTGCCCCTGGCTCTTTAATGGAGTAGAAGAAGAAGAAGGGGAAGAGAGGAAAGGATTAGAGGAATCGTTAGAATTGGAGTTAGAATGATTGTTACCAGAATTTTGGTTGTTCGCCCTCCAATTGTTGCTATTGGATCCTCTATTGTTGTTGTTGTAATTGTTGTTCCGGGAACCGTTGTTGTTGTTACGGTATCCATTGTTGTTATTCCTTTATCCTTGATCTTCCTTCTTGGTTTGAGCAACCAAGAGTTCCTTCAATTGCTTCACGTCATTCTTCAAAGACGTGAGTTGATTGTTGTTGGGCTGAGTATCTTGGAAGTTAACTCTTTTAACTCCACCTTCAGCTCCTTGATGGGTGTACTTCTCCATATGCAAAGCTTGCTTCTCGATGAAGTCCCAAGCTTCGTCAATCGCCATGTCCATAAAGGTACCGGCGGAGAGTAGTTGGAGGTTGAACTGGGTGCTTCCGTCCAGTCCCTGGAAGTATATCTTCAACAACTCTATCTTTGGAATCCCATGATGTGGGCAATCTAAAAGAATGTCCTTGAACCTCTCCCATAACTTGGACAAGCTTTCCTTGTCCTTCATAATGAAAGCATTGATCTTTCCTCTCATTTCAGCGGTCTTAGAGGGGGGAAAGAATTTGGTCAAGAATTCCGTAGTCATCTCCTCCCAAGTGCTAATTTTTCCTGGAGGAAGAGATTGATACCAAGTAAGAGCTCTATCTTTTAAAGAAAAGTAAAAAGGTCTTAGCTTGTAGTTGTTATTTTCAATCCTTGAGGGTCTCAAGGTCTCCATCAAGATCTCGTAGTTTTGAAGATGTTGATGTGGGGATTCCTTCTCTAGCCCTCCGAACTGGCATTGGCGAATCATGGACAGAACTTGCGGTCGAAGTTCGTAGTCATGGTCCGCTTAATCTCCTAGGTTAACTCCTGGACGCCTTAGTTGTTGATTGGGGTCCATCCTTTGACCTAGGGTTTGTGGGATTCCTGCAAGAAGAACGCCTCGAACTAGCATCCGAGGTGGAAGTACCTCGGCCAGGGCGTCAGGTACTGGGACCTGCCTCGGTCGAGGGTCAGCGACTAGGACCTGCATCGGTCCAGCATTGGGAACTGGATCTTCCCTCGGTCGAAGTAGATACTGGTCTCGTAGGGCTGCCATATCTGCTTCGATCGCTTCGGTCCTGGTGCGAGTTTCTTCTTTCTCTTGCCTTAGTTCTTCCCTGCTGAGGCGTAGCTGCTCTAGCGCCTCTTTCAGCTCGGCCTCAAGATCGCAATTGTCTTGGTTGGCCATCTTCGCTTCTCTTAAGCGTCGTTTGTATGTCTTTTCTCGTTCGGGATCGTAAGGAACGATTTCCTTCCCAGTGCGGGTTCTTCGCATAAACCTAAGAAAGAACCTGCAAAAGTCACTCAAGTAGAGTGGTTAGTAGACACGGGGGCAAGTGCCCCAAAAGCAAACCGTAACCGGCTCGGTCTAGACCAAGTCCCCGGCAACGGCGCCAAAAACTTCTTCGCTCCAAACGGTGTGTGCAAGATTTAAATTTATAACCCTAGACGTAAGCTTAAAACAAGGATGCGAACCCGCAGTGTACGGATCAATCGTAGTAAAAAGTAAGGAATTCCAGGGGTCGATCACAGGGACTTAGTGAAACAAAGTCCAATTACGGTAAGCTTAAGCAATCACTAACCACAAGTAATTAAAACAATCAAAGATGATAAAAGTCAATAAAGGAAATATGCAATTCTAGGGATTAAAGCATCTAATTGTGGTTCCAACTCAAGATCTAAAGATAAGCGGACAAAGCTGAGGTTTTTGCATAGGGAAGGTGTTACTAAAGTGGAATAGATCACCGGGTAAGTCTCACTACTCACTAATCCAAAACCGTAACTCCTATTACCGAGTAAGTCTCAAGAAATTAAGATAAAGAACTATAACCTCAAACTAACACACCATCTAAGGGAATAGAATCAACCTTTACCGAGTAAGTCTCAGGCTAACTCACAAAGATGGGATGAAAGCACACTCAAACCCCAATAAAGGATAAACCTTTATTACCTACTCTTATGATCTTAGGTAAACAAACAAAGGAATTACCGGGTAAGTCTCATCCTAGGCTTGCATTGAACCAGGAAAGGTGTAATAAGAATAGGATTTGGCAAACTCTAACACTTAACTCTCAGTTTCGGATCAGATAAGTCACCTCGGTCAGAAAAATTCCACCCCGGCCGAGATGTTCATCGATTGAGCGAGATGCTTAGGGTTAAGGTTAAAGACTCGAACTTTCAGGGTCCTACTGTGATTAAGATCATTCTATCATTGTTTTTCCCATAACCTTCAGCCAATCACCCTAGAATCACACAAAGAGATTAGCCACTCATAATCATGAAAGTATTAATCAAATATATGGGAAGAAAGTGAATATTTGAACAAGAAGAATTTAATGAAAAGACTTCAATAACTGAATCAAATATCACAACAAAGCGTTCCTTGGATAGAAATCCAACAAGACAAGACAACAAGGAAGGGAATCTAAGATGATCTTACAAAAACCCTTCAAAAGCTATAAAAGCTATGAACTTCCTTCTTCAACCTTCAAAAAGGTTCTTCAAATCTCCCAACTGGAATATGGCTGCAGCGGTGTAGTAGGTGTAAGCAAGGTGATAGCGGATATCTTGCGCTGATAGCGGTTGTATGCAGCGTGTCTTTCGGTGTAAGCGGGGTCTGGATTTGTGGAAAATCCAACCCTTTTTATAGGAAAAATACCCTCCAAAGATAAGATATCTTAGAAATATCTCTTCCCATAAAAATAGGTAAAATATATCATCTAGAATATCTTCTTCCTTCCAGGAGCCAAGCCCAAAAATATAAGATCTCTTTCCAAAGATAAAAGATCTCAGCCAAGAATAAAATATTCTCGCCGCGTCTCAGGTGTTCGCCTCGGTCGAGTCGACTTCTCTGGATCACCTCGGTCGAGGTGAATCTGTGGTCAACCGAGGTGAGTCACAACTGAAAGTGAAATCTCTCAAATCTGGTCCAAAGTGAATCTCTAGTCCATGGCTATGCTTCCTGGATGGTTCCTTATGTTCCTGAATGTAGCTCCAATAACTCCATAGCTCATTTTGCTCCTTTTTGATGCAAAACGTGCCATTTTACCTATGATTACAACAAAACTAGGTGTAGACCTCGATTCCCGCAAAGGTAGATGAAATGGTAATATAATCACATATTATACATACAAACATGCAGATTATTGAAGATAAAACGTCCAAACAAACCCCAAAATATAGACTATAATTCATGCTATCAGGCATGATACATTGGTAGTATTATGGACGCAAGACTTATATAGTCTTATATTTATATGCTTATTATATATAGTAGTGTAAGTAGATATGGGACCTTATAATTAAGATGATAGTTTGGCATCATCGCCTTGGACAAGTTGTTGGACTTAGAATAGTATGCATGCGAGGACGAGTCGACTCATGTATCGAGTGGAGCATCACGTGTTGGTGAACGCCTTGACGTGTCATCGGATTCCTTTCGAGGATGACAACGCAACCATGAGAAGGCTATTGAAGGTATCGCCGCAAGGACGAACAAGTAGAAGAAGGACTTCAAATAACTTAAGAGAAGTCGAGATCGAGATCAATACCAACAAGAAAGTAACATGGAGATGTGGAGCGGGGTTTGAAGAAACCATGATTAAGCGGAAATGAGGGCAACTAGAGACAACCAACTTATGGAGAAGTTCAAGTGACATGACGATAAAGAGAAGAAGTGGATTAAGTGTATAGGATTGCAAGTGGCGATCCCATTTAAGGCAAGTTTTCCCCAAACACTCCTAAGCACGGGAGTCGAGATGTGACATATGATCAACAATGACGAAAAGATTAAGAGGCCGTAAGTTAAGCTTATGGAGGCACCAAAAGATGAAGTGAAAAGTTTCCTAGAATACCGGCGGGTTAACTTCTTTGGACTTACAAGAATTATGAGAAGAATGGCGAGATGAGGATTCACATGGTGGAATTTCCCTGGTGGAGTTGACCGTTTTCCGAAACTGTGATAATGCCAATAAGTGTCAAGAAGGAAGAAAGATGAATTGATGTTGACCCCGAGAGGATAAGAAACACAACAAGAAGCTTTCTATTACGAAAGGACTTAAGGTACCAACCCATGAGAAACGTGGATGGACGCTATCCAAACGTTAGAGATGTTCGCAAAAGGTGCTCTTGAAGGACTTCATGGGAAAGTGGTTAAAGCAAGTAACTATGATTAAACCTCCCATGGAGGGATTGTAACAACCTTACGTGATCTTTTGCGGTCATGTGATTGACATGTGAGAGAACGGTGCGGATTCAGACCTTTAAGGTGGGAACATGATAACGAGATCTAGTGGATCAAATTAGAGGAGTGGCTTCTCTAGTTGCTTTACGCAAATGGGAAAATATGTAAAGAGGATGCATGGTGTTTTCTCTTCTTATGAAACGGTTGATACATTGCCGCGAACAAGAGAAGAGTCAAAGTTTCTTGACTCACCCGAAGGAGCCATGTGGCTATGGTGTAGAATTAAGGACCGAGATTATAGTAATATTGCAAGTTGTAAGCTTAAGATGGTAGAACTCGAGAATTTACGAGTTGGAAGTTGCGGTGATTTGAATGGGGGATTTCTTCGGGTTTTCCCCACACAAAATTTTGGTACGGTTTTGAGGAAAGGTACGAGGCGAAAAGGTTGTACTTCGATTATCGAGAGATGGGTATGATTAACGACAAGTAGAGGTATCTTCTCCGTAGTAGGAGGCTTGTTAAGACTACTTGCGTGTGATTTTTATGTTTTATAAGATCGACTTGAAGTCGAGATACCACCAGATTGGGTGGAATAAGAAAGGACCATCGAAAGACGGCGTTTCGGGCCAATTTGGTCACTATAGGTTGTAGCGAAGCATTTTTGAACTCACGAGTGTGATGGATGAGTTTGAGTTATTAATGATGTGCATTTATCAAGTTTCTGAAGCGGATTGCACTAGCGACATTCGTTTTGTGGTTTCGCGTGGTTCCAATATGAACCCTAAGCTTGTACTAGTATTACAAACTAGTAAGAGTTGTGATAGGAGGTGGACCGTGACCTAACGGTTCATGACCACTATTGTTGTGCAAGATGAACAAGTGGTTCTTCAATTTATCATTTGTTGAGAACGGCTTGTTATACTCTTGGAATTAGGAGGAACAAGCATGACACGAGAAGACGGTGATACGAATTATGCAGGGTAAGAGGATAGACAGAGTTGTCTAATCAAGAAAGGACGTCTGAGGTGACTTCCTAAGAAACGCAACGAGTGTGATGGTATCAAGTTGATCCAATGAGGACAAGGTGATAGTTTTAGTCATACCTCCAAAGTATCTAGAGGAGCTATGCAACCTATAAATTGGTGGACCCTAACCTCCGAGTTACGGGATGAATTTAACACTTCCTTCTTTTTAAGAAAGTCGATTAGATTGTGGGCATATTCGTAATTGACTTTCCCAGCAACGGCGCCAAAAACATGTTCGACTAAAACGTGCGTGCAATCAAGTCTTAAATTTATAAAACTAGAATAAAAGCAAGCGAACCCGCAGTGTACGAATCGGCGTAGATTAGCAAGTATTCCAGAGTATCGATCACAGGGAGATGGTGAAACAAAATCAGTTTCAAGTAATCGAGCAAGTAATGTTTAAAACTTTGCAAATATTGGGGAAAACAGCAATCCTAAAGATCCAGGTATCCAGTTGTGGCAATTGATTCAAGATATACTAAAGAATTAAGGACAGAGTCAAGAATTGTGAAGCAATGCTAAAGTAAGATAATGTACGGTGAAGTTCCAAAACATTATACATCTAACCCAAAGAACTCTCTATAAAGGTTGTTGAGTCTGCAGTATAGAAAGGATCTAAGGACTAGAATTGATCTCAAATACCCAAACTTGTAACCCAAGGATCAAGATAAAACTCAAACGGTTAAGGTTGTGACACTCGAAATCGAAATAGAGGATGTTGAGTCTCACTACTACCTAGAAAAGACAAGCCAAGACTAGGTTAAAGCTAATCTTTAACTTTAGATTAAAGTAAAAGCAAGGTTCGTAAACTGAAGTAAATCACGGGTAGATCTTGAGAATCACGGCCGTGGAAATCAAGAACAACCCGTGATTTAGGGTGTCGACGATGTTTCTCACACTCTCAGGGTCCAATCAAATTACCATCAATCTATCATCATCTAAGCCACAACTATCAACCCTTCTTCTTAGAATTGCTAAAGGGTTTTAGCCAATAACCATTGTCATAATATCAATATTGAATTTAAAGAGAATGAAAGATGAAAACCCTCGAATACTCAATAAACTTCAAAACCAATTCTCAAATCCGAAACACAAGAAGCGATATTCAATGGATTCAAAATGTATAACACAAAACCTCACAATGATTTAAGGTAAGTATGAAGAACAGGTTGTCAATATGTCTTCAATATCAAAACCTAAGAAAGAGGCTAACCCTTCGGCGATCTTCAATCAACCCTAGGCGAAAATGCTCCAAGCAAAGTAAGCGGCCGTCTATCCCCAAGTGGATGCGATATGTAAGCGGCGTCTAAGCGGCGATAAGCCGGGATCCCCGAAACTCTCTTTTCCGACCTTTTTATAAGACGATAAAGAATAACCGTCCAGGCCCATTGCGTAAATAACGTGGCAAATAAAGACACGTTAAAAGATGGCCTAAATCACGGTCTCAAGGGTTTCCACAACCGTGGTTTAGAGCGTGGAAAAGGGTTACGGTGTCTTGTGACTTCCACGTCCGTACTTTAGGCCGCGTAACTTACTGGAATGCTCCACGTTCATGATGCCAAGATCCACGGCCGTGGTTTAGAGCGTGGACTCTTCTACGGCCGTAATTCAGGGCGTGGAAGTGTAAAATACATGTAATTTCCTTTGTGTCATGACATTCTTCAACCTAGCTCCTTCCTTAGCTTCCTTGATGTGTTCCTAATCCTCGAATTTGATCGATTACTCTCTTTTCTCTCTCAATTGCTCTTATTTAGCTCCTTTTCACCTACATTCAACATAAAGCTAGTGTAGACATCCATATCGACAAAATAGACGAACAAGCTAACAATTGCTTCTAAACTTCATCCATGTACACAATAATAAGGGAAAAAAAACCAAAATAAGTGCTTAGAATATCGCAATATTTCATGCTAACAAAATACCCCATACTTGTCACTTGCTTGTCCCCAAGCAAGGTTTTTTAAAAGCTTAGAATACAAGTTAGAATGAAATATGCATGCAATCTCAAAACAAAATCATCCTTTAGGTAAGTGTGCTTCTAGTCAATAGATCATCCTCAAACCTTGCTTCATTCATCCTTGAAAATGCTCACATACATAAACTAAAGAATGTAAAGCAAAGAAACATCATAAATCGCTTAAACTTCAAGACAAACATCATAACCTTCAAGTATTGTCAAAATCAAGCATAATAAACTTCAATTTAGATCACCAAGTCAAATAACATTCTTTTGATCTTAAGGACTTTCAAGTAAGGTCTAGAATGCGGAAGGGAGGGAAACTTATAAGGGATGTGGTGCATGAATCCGGGAAAATGAATAACCCAACTCTTTTTCTTTTTACTTTGAATTGCAACACCATCAACTTTGTGCTTTGCTCTCTTCTTTTTCACATTATTTTTCGACTTTACTTTTTGAAAGATGGACAGAGGTGCACAAAAACCGAAGCGTAGGAGATTGACGTTTCTCAAATTTCGAGATGCCTCAAACCCTTGATCCACATACCATAATTCGTTACGAATATCGCTCAACCCGACTTTGGCAAGACACAAACACCCGGCTATGTGAATGGTGCCGAGTTACTCATCGTCATGATTGACTTCCCCAAACCTATTAATTCTATTCTTTGAATGCAAAATTTTGCTTTCATGGCCTCCCACATCAAACATGCCAAATATCAACTCCTCTAAATTCCCGGATAGGTAAGGGAGGCAATTACTTTTATTGAGGGGCTAAGTGATCAAAGAAAGAAGAAAGAAAATCGAATTGCCTTAATCATTTCATAAAGAAGTATAAGAACTCATCATGTGATTTCAACCTCAATTTCTCAATATGATTTAGATCAAACTTTCACATTATGAAACTTGCAAGAAAGGATAAGCAACACATTCAATTTCTTTTCAATTCATTATTTCATTTAAGCATACAATTGTCATCAAAAACTCATTCCATAAGTGAGAGCTATCATAGAAGTCATCTCTAATCTTAGAAGCACAAAAAACTCTTTCAAAAATTTTCAAATTTTTATGGGTTTTTCAAACTTTTTCATGCAATGCAATAATGAAACGTGTGACTATGAAAACGAAACATGCAAAGTGTTATGGATAGAAGCAAGCAAATGTCGTAGAGTTATTACACATAATAGTCACACCCCACCCCATACTTAGAACATACATTGCCCTTAATGTTCGAAAAAGAAATAAAGAAAAGAAGAAAAGAAAAATGAACTCACTAGAACGGTGGTGGAGCGGCTGAAACTGTCAATCGGCATAGCTCATCACTGCGGAGGCGGTGTTGGTGGAAATGGGCGGAAGTCATGGCTGTAGTACCGCCCGAACTGTTGGCGATAGATATCACTCATCATCTCGTCATGCTCCTGGCTCCGAGTCTCCTGCGTCTCCCGATGGATCTCCAAGTCACCAACTCGTCTAGAAAGGTCAGTGGCCCACTCCGGTAGCTGCTGGTACTAAGATGGTGGCTGACGGTACCATGCCGGTGCGTCCTGTGGAGTCGGTGCAGCTGGTGCCTGACTATACCAAGGTGGTGGAGCTCCCATCCGCTCCGGCTGTGCTCCGTACCAAGCGGGAGGAGTGTCCATCCATGTCGGCCTCTCACTCACGCTAGCATGGAGAGAGGAAGAGGCTCTAGAAGGTCCAGCGGGTCGTGGTGAACGCCTAGGAGGGTCAGGGAAGTGTGCCGGCTGATCCGGGAAAGTGTTAAAGTCCTGCTCATCACCTCCTCCCTCAAAATCTGCAGCCGGTACCTCATCGGGGACATAGGGAGGTGCCACTAGCCTATTCGCATGCATAGCAGCGAAGGTCTGCTTCCAATTATGGTGTCCGACCATAATGGAATACTCCGGGAGCCACGAGATGCCTCTACCTCCTCTCTCTTCCCAAGGCATACCAGCGGTAGGTGGACCGTGGTGCCTAGGAAAGATGATACCTCTCGTCATCAACTGTTGAGATCCAAAGGTCTCGCTGCAATCCTAGTACAGGCAAAAAAATCTATCCCTAGCTGTCTAGCAATGTGTGTAACCATACCACCGTATCCTATGTTACCGGCTCTCTTGTTTTTGAGCTTACTCATGGTGGAGGCTAGGAGGGTTACACAGTTAGCAGGTCTACCATGAAGCATAGAGTAGAGAAGGAAAAGCTCATTTGTCTTAATCTTCTGAGAGGTCTCGGTCCTAGGAAAAAGGCACTCAGAAAGAACCCTATGAGCTATCTTCAAGGCTAAGTGATAGATAAGCTTAGCCTTGGTGTCGGCCGGCTGCCAACGGTCCTCACTTGCATAGATCATGGCTATGTCCTCCCAAAAGTCCTTAGCGTACATGCCGCTAGGAAACCGACCATTGAAGGTCGCTTGGAACCCAAAGAAGGCTCCAAACTGCAAGATTGAGAACTCATAGTTCTCCTCCATCAGCCTAAAAGAAACTGTCCTATCCATGGCACTGTGCTCAAAGGAAATCACGAACTTCCTAGTAATCTCTTCATAAGTGTCCTCCCTAATAGCGGAGAAGACAATCAAACCGGCTCTATCTAAAAGCCACGTCAAGTCATTCACTACATTCAGCGGCTCTAGCTCCTCAAGCACTAAGTAGCGCGGTCCTATGACCGCTCTCTTCTCGATCCTTTCCAAGGCATCGAGGTAATCCTTATGGATGGTTGGAATCCTAGGAGGTGGGGGTGATGGTGGCTCATTAGGGGGGTTTTGGGAGGAAGAGGAAGTGTCTCCTTTCCTCTTCTTGTTCCTAGTTGACTTCCTTCTAAACAAATCCATCACAGAAGGAAAATCACGGTCTGTTCTATAGAAAGCACGGCCGTGGAACCTACAGGGACCGTGGTTTGGCTCTATTTTGCTCAAATCTCAATCAATTCACACCAAATTCAGCAGGCAGAATCCTAGACTAATTCCAATCCAATTTCAATCAGTTATCCTAAAAAATCTTGAAAGAATTTAGCCGAATCGACAAAGTAGAGAAAGAGAAGAAAACCTAGGTTTTTGGATTCTCAAAACCCATATTCCGTCTTCTGGGATGATTGTTCACTCCGATTGTTGATTGGATCTTGTAGAGGGTCGAAAATGCTTCACTTTAGGACCAAGAATCGTTCGAAACGAGTTCCGAACGAAGATTTGAGAGATTGGGAGTGGTTTCGGCTGTCGGTCGTGGAATAGGGTCGTGGAAAGGGTTTTGTGTGTTGTTTTTGTGAAGAAGGTGGTTTACATAGTGACCGTAAATTTTTTGGAATATCACGGTCACTCGGGGTGTTCCACGGCCGTGGTTTTGTACGGAACCGTGGTTTTGGTGATTTTTCTCAGATTTTTGCAAATTACGGTCTTTGTAACTTCCACGACCGTGGTTTAGGGCGTGGAACTCTCTGTAATGTGCCAAAATCCAAGTTTCATCAATTCCTTCTAACTTTTTCTCTTCCCATTGCTTATTCCATTGTTCCTACATCCAAAAACACGACATACCGAAAGGTATCGCGGGCAAAACAAAGCAAAAACGACTAAACTAATCTATTCTAAGAGTGAAAAACAAAAGCATAAGTGCAATACCTTGGGTTACCTCCCAAGAAGCGCTTGTTTAAGGTCCGTAGCTAGACCGGACTTGCATCTATTCAAGTGTGGTAGGTGCAAACTCCTCAGCTTGGAGCTCCGATGTATACTTCTTGAGTCATTGACCGTTCACCTTAAAACTTCCGCTCTTTTCACCCCATACTTCAACTGCACCATGGGGAAAAACATGTTTGATTAGATAAGGTCCAGTCCAACGAGATTTAAGCTTACCTGGAAAGAGCCGAAGTCTCGAATTGAAGAGGAGAACTTGATCTCCTTCTTTGAGGTCCTTTGGAATGATATGCTTATCATGCCAACGCTTCGCTCTCTCCTTATAGATCTTGGCGTTCTCATAAGCATTTAAGCGAAGTTCTTCAAGCTCATTAAGGTCCAAAAGGCGCTTCTCGCCCGCTTCCTTCATGTTGAAGTTCAACCACTTAACCGCCCAATACGCTTTATGTTCCAGCTCCACCGGTTAGTGAGAAGACTTCCCATACACAAGGTTGTATGGTGTTGTTCCTATGGGAGTCTTGTATGCAGTCCTATACGCCCACAATGCATCATCTAGTTTCAAAGACCAATCCTTCCTTGTCTTGGAAACTGTTTTCTCTAGGATTCCCTTGATCTCCCTATTCGAAATCTCCACTTGTCCACTCGTTTGTAGATGATAAGGGGTGGCGATCTTGTGAGTCACCCCATACTTAGCTAGTAGAGCTTTGAATCGTCGGGCAATGAAGTAAGAGCCTCCATCACGAATGATGGTCCGCGGTGTCCCAAACCTTGGGAATATAGTTCTATTAAAGAACTTAACCACAACCATGACATCATTAGTTGGAGAGGCAATTGCTTCAACCCATCTCGAAACATAATCTACAGCTAGAAGTATGTATTGGTTTCCACAAGATGATGGGAAAGGTCCCATGAAGTCTACCCCCCAAACGTCAAAGATCTCTACCTCCTGAATGTTGTTAAGAGGCATTTCGTTTCTCCTAGATATGTTCCTTGTTCTTTGACAAGCATCGCAGCAGGAAACAAAGGTTTGCACATCTTTAAATAAAGTAGGCCAAAAAAATCCAGATTGCAATACCTTAGCGCTAGTCTTGTTCAAGCTAGTGTGTCCTCCACAAGGTAGTGAATGACAATGACGGATGACGCTTTGCATCTCATCTTCCGGCACACATCTTCAAATGATGCCGTCAGGACCTCTCTTGAAGAGTAGAGGTTCATTCCAAAAGTATTCCCGGACATCCTTAAAGAACTTCTTCCTTTGTGCATAGGATAGTCCGGGTGGTATTTCCTGACAAACCAAATAGTTAACAAAATCAGTATACCATGGTTCGTTACCTTTAGTTATCTTGTCGATGCACTCCTCTATGATGTGTAAATGCTCGTCCGAAAAGGAGTCATCTATAGGTAGATTGTCGTCTTCTAGATGTGGTAGACGACTCAAATGATCTGCAACAGAATTTTCCGAACCCTTCTTGTCACGGATCTCTAGATCGAATTCTTGTAAGAGAAGAATCCTTCTAATCAGCCTTGGTTTCGCATCCTTCTTTGCAAGTAGATACCGGATCACAGCATGATCTGTGTATACAATCACCTTTGCACCTACAAGATAAGAACGAAACTTTTCAAAGGCATAAACAACAGCTAGAAATTCTTTTTCAGTAGTGGCATAGTTAAGCTGTGCTTCATCTAGCATCTTGCTAGCGTAATAGATAGCATGGGTTCGGCCTTCCTTCTTTTGCCCAAGCACAACTCCTATAGCTACGTCACTTGCATCACACATAACCTCGAATGGAAGATTCCAGTCCGGAGGTTGGATGATCGGGGCTGAGGTTAGAGCTTCCCAAATCTTATGAAACGCATCTAAACAATCTTGCGAGAAATCAAAAACTGCATCCTTCATCAATAGATTAGTAAGCGGTTTTGATATCTTAGAAAAATCATTTATAAATCGTCTATAAAATCCAGCATGTCCTAGAAAGCTTCTTATCCCCTTCACCGAAGATGGAGGAGGGAGCTTTTCTATGGTCTCTATCTTAGCTTTATCTACCTCAATCCCTCTACTAGAGATCAAGTGTCCGAGTACAATGCCTTCCTTCACCATAAATTGACACTTCTCCCAATTAAGAACTAGGTTAGTGTCTTCACACCTTTGTAGCACAAGAGAAAGGTTAGAGAGGCAATTATCAAAAGAGGAACCATAAACAGAAAAATCATCCATGAAAACCTCCATGATCTCCTCTATGTACTCCGAAAAGATAGCCATCATGCACCTTTGGAAGGTGGCTGGGGCGTTGCAAAGCCCGAACGGCATTCTCCTATAAGCGAACGTACCCCATGGGCACGTGAATGTGGTCTTCTCTTGATCGTCCGGATGAATCGGAATCTGAAAGAAGCCACTATAACCGTCAAGATAGCAAAAATGAGAATGTTGTGCTAACCTTTCAAGCATTTGATCAATGAAGGGTAATGGGAAGTGATCCTTTCTAGTTGCATTGTTTAGCTTCCGGTAATCAATGCACATCCTCCATCCAGTCACGGTCCTTGTAGGAATGAGCTCATTGTTCTTATTGGTGATAACCGTCATTCCTCCCTTCTTTGGAACAACATGTACGGGACTCACCCACTTGCTATCGGAGATAGGGTAGATGATACCTGCATCAAGTAGTTTAAGAATTTCCTTCTGGACAACCTCCTTCATGGTCGGATTTAACCGTCTTTAAGGTTGTCGGGAAGGTCTAAAGTCTTCTTCCATTAGGATCTTATGCATACACAATGAATGCTTAATTCCTACTAAATCCTCTATAGTGTAACCTAAGGCTTTCCTATGTTTCCTTAGAATAACCATAAGCTTACTATGTTCATCTTCACTTAGATCCGAACTAACAATTACCGGAAAAGTAGAATTAGTTCCTAGAAATGCGTACCTTAGATGCGTGGGAAGTGGCTTCAATTCCATCACTATTGGGGTCTCTAATGGCTCTTGAGGAGTGTCTAATGCTTCCTTAGAAGTCTCTAAGGGTGTAGGAGTGGTTGAAGAAGATTCAAAAACATTGGTAGAAAGAACATAATTTTTCTCGGAATTTCCCAAAATTACGGCACCACTGTTACTTCCACGGCCGTGGTTTAGGGCGTGGAAGTCAATTACGGCATCTCTGATAGTTTCACGGCCGTGGTTTTGGCCGTGTAACTCTCTGGAGTCCTCCGAATAGCTGATTACGGTCATGTTGGTGGAAACCACGGCCGTGGAATAGCACGACTGACCGTGATTCCTCACGTCCTCTGACCCATCGTAGAGTTTTTCAAACTCTTCTTCATGCACTTCCTTTAGCTCCTCAAAGGCTTCAATTTCCTTATTGCAATCCTCTTCCTCTCCTTTCTCCATAATGCTCATAGTGATAACCCTTTGCAATGGATCCTTGAATAGAATCGAGCTTACTTCCTCTCTAGATGCCTCTATGTCATAGGTATTGAATATATCTTCTCCAAGAGTTGGCTCTTTCACTAAAGTGAAAAGAACAAACTCTACATTCTCTTCTCCTATGTCGAAGGCAAGTCTAGCATTCTTACAATCTACCATACAACCGGAAGTTGCAAGAAACGGTCTTCCGAGTATGATCGGGACCAAACTATCTGCAGGAATGTCAAGCACAACAAAATCTATTGGAACATAGAACTTACCAAGCTTGACCAGGACGTCTTCAATGATACCGACGGGACGAGTTATGGATCGATCCACCATGTATAACGTCATCTTCACCGGTTTAGGTTCACCTAAACCGATCTTCCTGCATAAGGCAAGCGGAATGATGCTAACGCTTGCTCCTAAATCACATAATGCATCATATGTGACATCTCCTACTCCAATTGGGACACAAATGACCCCGGATCCTTCAGCTTTGGGGGCATCTTTTCCTTCATCGTTTTGATGAGATCCGATGATTCTGAACTCATCTTGACTTCTCCAAAGTCTTCCAGTTTCCTCTTGTTAGAGAGGATCTCCTTCAAGAACTTCCCATAAGCGGGCATACCTATAATTGTATCAATGAAAGGTATATTAATATGCAGCTTGCTCATGAGTTCAATGAACTTACCGAATTGCTTGTCTAGATGCGCTCTTGCTCTAGATTGTGGGAATGGTAGGGGAGGTTTGTAAGCTGGAGGAGGAATGTAGATGTCTTTCTTCTCCTTCCCCTTTTGCTTCTCCTTTTCGACGGAAACTTCAACAAACTTAGGCTGCGGGTCGGTAGTTGTTGCTCCGCTTCTAGTTGTGATAGCCATCACCCTTTCTTTTGGGTTATCCTCCGTCTTTCCTGGAAGTTTTCCTTGGTTTCTAGGAACATCCTCAGCATTGCTGAACATTTGGCTTTCTAAAACCTTTTGAGCTTTATCAACCTTAGTGATGTGATTCTCCAGCCCTTGAAGCTTTCCCAAGATCGTTTCCAGCATGGGATCGGGCTTCTCTTTCTCTGAAGTGCTTCCACTACTAGATGTTTGCCCCTAACTTTTCAAAGGAATGGAAGAAGAAGATGGTGGAGTTAGTGAATTTCCTAAATTGGGATAAGAATTACCGGAATTTTGTTGTTGGTTGGAACGTTGATAACACGATTTGTGACTTAGGTTTAGATAATCATTTAGATAGATTTCTCACTCATTCATGCATGGTTTAGCACAAGTTCACGACGTTTGTACTCAATTCACGTATTTTGTCGAGATAGACGTCTACACGGACTTTTGCATTGCTTTGTAGGTATTTTGGGAGATTTAGGAGCTTAAACGATACGTTTGAGGATCGTTCATCAAGATGACACACCCTCAGACTCATTAGGATGCAAGCTAGAGGCTAAGGAGGACTCATGGAACCTTGTCAACACAAGCCATGCATCAAATCATAGCTTAATGAACCAAGGCAACGCTGAAGCACCAAACCACGGTCACTGGAGGGTCCACGGCCGTGGAACCAACCATGGTTTTTGCCAGACGGTTGTGATAGCTGTGTCACGATCTCATGGCCTTCTCTAGCATGGTGGTAGTATAAAAGTGGTCCTGCATTGCTGAGAGAAGGCATCGGGGAGCAGCCATCCATTATCCTCTATCATCCAATCAAAAACTCTCTCAACAAGAAGATTCTCTCAAGGAGGAGAGCTACCATTGGAGGAGAAGAGCTCCATTGGATAAGAGAAGAAGAACACACCATTGATAGACTTTGATAGCTTTTGTAGTGAAGAATTTCGGAATCGATTTCTAGAGTTGTATGAACCATTTAAACCTTCTTTTGGAAGGGTTGTGAGTCATTCTAATCTTACTTTCAGCTTGGCTTTGTTTGCTTCACTTTTTCATCTCTTTCTCTTCATTATCTTGCAAACAGAAGCCATGATTTTATGTTTGATGATTTCGATTGTTATGATGCATGTTGTACGCTTAATAGATGCGATTCTAGGGTAAGGAAAGGATGGTTCTGGCTAGGACTATGATAGGATGGACTTAGATTTGCCCTTGGATGAGTCACTCACTTGAACGAAACCTCTGTTAGGGTCCACGGTTTGTTCTTGCCAGTCCACGGCCGTGGACTTGGTAGAACAGCCCGTGATTCTCCCTGGTTCGATGGATCTAGTTTTAGATTGTTAGAATGTTGAAATCCTAGTGTTTGTTGAGTTAAATCTACCTTAGGGTGACCTAGTGCTAGCAACTAAGTGTTAGAAGAGACCTACCCGGTGATTCTTACTCTTAGATTTCAAAGATGACAAACCCTAGGTAGTGGTGAGCCTCATAAGCCGCCATTGGACTAAGTGTGCTAGGATAGTTGTTTAGGACTAACCCTTTCGAGACTTACCCGGTGAGGATAGGTTAGATCCCTAGGTGACAATCCGGTTTGTGTAGAATTCCATCCCTTAGGTTCTTAGAGACTTACCCGGTGATGAGACCTTAGGGACGGACTAGTGGACCATGAGACCTACCCGGTGATTGATCCCAATCTAGAAACACTCACTCCCAACATATCATAGTTAATCCAAGGAATGATTAGATAGCTTGAGTCCTATGCCATAACCGGAACTTCCAACCCCTAGAATCCGCTTTTCTCTCTTTGATCTATATCTCGTTTTAGCTTGTTTGTTTGTGTTGATTTGTTAGCATAGTTGATTGTTCATTTTGCATGATTTGTGATCCTTGATTGATCACCTAAAAACCCACCAAAAACATTTAGATTTTCATTTCTTTATTCCCTTCTCTTTTCTAAATCTAGATCTTCACTAAACTTAATCACTATTCGAATCAATCTCACCTTAGTCTTTGTGTTCGACCTCGGAATACTATCCCTACTACAAACGTCCCGTACACTGCAGGTTCGCTAGGAGTTAGGAGAAATATATCGAGTTATAAATTTAAAACCTATTGCGTATCACACACATCCTGAGCGTAACAAACGTCAATTGTTGTTGTTTGAATTCCTATTGTTGTTCCAATTATTGTTCCGGTTGTTGTTGTTCCAATTGTTCCGGTTGTTGTTCCGGCAGTTGCGATTGGTGTTCTCATTCCCATTGTGGTTATTGTTGTTTCCTAAATAACCAACAACTTGCTCCTTAGGCTTTTGAAAGCTAGCTTTGATGACTTTCTTCAATTCTTTAATCTCGGTGTTGAGAGAAAAGATTTGAGTTTGCGCAGCTTGTGTTAGCTTCGCTCCCTGCTCTACTCGGTTAGCTTCCGCCTTCCGGTGTGAGTACTTCTCAATGACTCGGGTTTGCTTCTCAATAAAGTCCCAAGCGTCATCTTCCCTCATGTCCATGAACGAGCCACATGAAAGGGATTGGAGCTTTAATTGTGTTTCCACATCCAACCCCTTTTAGTATATCTCCAACAAATCTAACTTGGAAATGCTATGGTGTGGGCAATCCAATAATAAATCCTGAAATCTTTCCCAAGACTGAAACAAACTTTCATTAGATCTCATAGAAAAAGCATTGATTTCACCTCTTAACTCCGCTGTCTTGGATGGCGGAAAGAACTTGGTTAGGAACTCCGAAGATAGATCCTCCCATGTGTTGAGTCTTCCATTTGGAAGAGCTTGATACCAAGATAAAGCCTTCCCTTTCAAGGAGAAGAAGAATGGCTTGATCTTGTAATTGTTGGTGGTTGCATTCTTTGGCTTCATTGTCTCAATCAAAATCTCAAAATTCTGTAAATGTTGATGTGGAGATTCGACACTCGTTCCTCCAAACTGGCTTTGGCGAACGATGGTGATAACTTGTGGGTTGAAGCTAAACCCCTGAATATCGTCAGTGTTACGCTAAAAAGTGTGTACGCAATAAGCCTTAAATTTATACTCGTTATAATTATCCTACTTCTAGCGCACCCGCAGTGTACGGGACGTATGTAGCAAGATAAGTATTCCAAGGTCGAACACAAAGACTAAGGTGAAATCGAATTAAGTTGTGATTGAATTTAGCAAGATCTAAGTCTAAAGAAAAGGATGCAAATAAAGGAAGAAAATCTCAATTGTTTTGGTTGTTTTTGGGTGATCACTTCAAAGATCAAATGCATGCAAACAATCAATCAAACTAAGTCGGAAAATTGGCACAAATAAACAAATCGAACAAGATGTTGATCAAGAGAAAAGGAAGACGGATTCTAGGGGTTGGAAATTCCGGTTATGGCATAAAACTCAAGTTATCTATTCATTCCTTGGATTGATTATGATATGTTGGGATTAAGTGTTCCTAAAATGGGATCAATTACCGGGTAAGTCTCATGATCCAACTAATCCACACCTAAGGTCTCATTACCGGTTAAGTCTCTAAGAACCTAAGGGTAGGAATTTAACACAAACCGGATTGTTTAATTAGGGATCTAACCTATCCTCACCGGGTAAGTCTCGGAAAGGGAAGTCCTAATCAACTATCCTAGCACATTTAATCCAATGGCGGCTTATTAGGCTCACCATTACCTAATGTTTTGCTATTTTAGATTCTAAGGGCAAGGATTACCGGGTAAGTCTCTCCTAACACTTAGTCGCTACACTAGGACACCCTAGGGTAGGTTAAACTCAGCAAAAACTTAGGGTTTCAACAATTTTATGAACCTAAGGTAAGATCCTTCGAACCAGGAAAAACCACGGTTTGTTCTACAGAAACCACGACCGTGGTTCTTCAAGAACTAACCGTGATTCCTAACAGTAGCTACGTTCATAAACAAAAATCATCCAAAGGTAAATCTAAGTTCATCCTATCATAGATCTAGCCATAACCATCCTTTCCTTACCCTAGAATCACATCAATCTAGCCTACAACATTCATATTAGAAATCAAAACAAACAAGCATAGATTCATAACCTCCATTGCAAGAAAATGAGAGAAAGAAGGTGAACAAGTGAACTTCAAACACAATCTAAATCTGAAGATGAAATTAGAACGACTTACAACCCTTCCAAAGGAAGGTTTAAGAGTTCAAAAACTTCTAGAAATAAATCCGGAAATACAAGAGCTAAGTGTGTCTTCTCCTCTCCTCTTCAATGGCAATGGCTCCTTTCTTCTTCTTTTTGCACTTTCCTTCCTAGAAAAATCCTTCTTCCTCTTGGAATATATTTTGTGAAAGCAATAGAGAATGTGTGAGCTGCTCCCAAAACTACTCCAATTCCCCCCTGCTGCCTCTAACAACTATCAAGGACCACTTTTATAACCAATTTCTTCATGAGCTGGCCATGAGAGTCGTGGCACAGCTGTCACGAGAATCTGGCAAAAACCACGGTCATTTCCACGGCCGTGGTCCTTCAGATGACCGTGATTCTGTGCAGAAACTTTGTTTTGGATCATTAGGCTGTGGTTTGGTGCATGGCCTTTGTTGGCAAGGTTTCTTGAGTCCTTCTCAGCTCTTGCCTTGCGCTCTAATGAGTTGGAAACGTGTCATCTAAATGAGCGACCCTCAAACGCGTCGTTTTGGCTCGAAACTTCCCGAAATACCTACAAAACGCACACAAGTCCGTGTAGACGTCTATCTCGACAAAATACATGTTTTGAGTGCAAAACGTATTGGACTAGTGCTAGATAATGCATGATTGAGCGAGAATTCTACCTAAATGTGCACCTAAAACTATGCTATAAATCGTGTTATCAAAATACCCCATACTTAAGGTTTGCTCGTCCCCGAGCAAATTCCCAACTATAGACTACGAGATGACATGATTTATGTATGCAGAAAAATGGCAAAATCTTTTTGGTTTTGTGCTTCTACTATTGGATCACCTTCATAGTCATGATCAATGGCAATTGAATAAGCAATTATGTATCAAACAATAAAGTCATGGAAAGACAATTGTACTTAACTCAAAAACATGCATGAGTTAGGAGGACGGAGATGTCAAGAAGATCAAGAGTCTATCCAATCTAGATTACTAAGTCTTACAAACATGCAAGTAGGTCATAAGGGCTTGTGACATAAAAGGCTAAGAAACGTTTCAATTGGGGAGGGGAATTTTCTAGGTATGTGATGCTAATCCGGGCTGGTATTGGATCAACCCGGACTGGATTGATCGTTGGATCAATCTCCTCTAATTCCGGCATATCTGGATCGAATTCCTCATCATCGGAAACCGAAGTTTGGTCTTGACCAAATCCCAGGCAACGGCGTCAAAAACTTGTTCGCCCTAAAACGTGCGTGCAATCAAGTTTTAAATTTATAAAACTAGAATTAAAGCAAGCGAAACCGCAATGTACGGATCGGCGTAGATTAGCAAGTATTCCAGAGTATCGATCACAGGAGATGGTGAAACAAAATCAATTTCAAGTAATCGAGCAAGTAATGTTTAAAGCTTTGCAATTATTGGGGAAAACAACAACCCTAAAGATCCAAGTATCTAGTTGTGTCAATTGATTCAAGATATACTAAAGAATTAAGGACAGAGTCAAGAATTGCGAAGGTATGCTAAAGTAAGATAATGTACGGTGAAGTTCCAAAACCTTATATATCTAACCCAAAGAACTCTCTATAAAGGTTGTTGAGGCTGCAGTATAGAAAGGATCTAAGGACTAGAATTGATCTCAAATACCCAAACTTGTAACCCAAGGATCAAGATAAACTCAAACGGTTAAGTTTGTGACACTCAAAACCGAAATAGAGGATGTTGGGTCTCACTACTACCTAGAAAAGACAAGTCAATACTAGGTTAAAGCTAATCTTTAACTTTGGATTAAAGTAAAAGCAAGGTTCGTATACTGATAAATCACGGGTAGATCTTGAGAATCACGGCCGTGGAAACCAAGAACAACCCGTGATTTAGGGTGTCGACGATGTTTCTCACACTCTCAGGGTCCAATCAAATTACCATCGATCTATCATCATCTAAGCCACAACTATCAACCCTTCACCTTAGAATTACTAAAGGGTTTTAGCCAATAACCATTGTCATAATATCAATATTCAATTTAAAGAGAATGAAAGATGAAAACCCTCGAATACTCAATAAACTTCAAAACCAAATCTCAAATTCGAAACACAAGAAGCGATATTCAATGGATTCAGAATGTATAACACAAAACCTCACAATGATCTAAGGTAAGTATGAAGAACAAGTTGTCAATCTGTCTTCAATATCAAAACCTAAGAAAGAGGCTAACCCTTCGGCGATCTTCAATCAATCCTAGGCGAAAATTCTCCAAGCAAAGTAAGCGGCCGTCTATCCCCAAGTGGATGCGAGATGTATGCGGCGTCTAAGCGGCGATAAGCCGGGATCCCCGAAACTCTCTTTTCCGACCTTTTTATAAGACGACAAAGAATAACCGTCCAGGCCCATTGCGTAAATAACGTGGCAAATAAAGACACGTTAAAAGATCGCCTAAATCACGGTCTTAAGGGTTTCCACGACCGTGGTTTAGAGCGTGGAAAATACTTGTAATTTAGCGCGTGCCTTTATTTGCGGTGGATGAAGTATTTTACTTTGTGTCGTGACATTCTTTATCAAAGTAAATTACAAGTATTTTACTTTGTGTAAAATACAAGTATTTTACACTTCCACGTGGCAAATAAAGACACGTTAAAAGATCGCGTAAATAACGTGGCAAATAAAGACACGTTAAAAGATCGCCTAAAAAGTGTAAACCCTTTTTATAAGACGGGGAAGAGGACTTCATCCACCGCAAGTTATGTAGTGGGAGTGGGAGGATTTCTCCATAGAGGTTATTACCAGTTTGAGGCCACGTAACGGTTTTGACGTATTTGGGCCAGTATGTACCGACCGACAGTGATAACACTTTTTACACCGTCTTAGAAAACAGGACCGATGAGTCGGCTATTTGTGGAATACACTAAGTAATAGTGAGATTACCTGGAATATCGAGTACCATCGTTTTGGTTTAAGGTGGGCGTTTCATCTCGAGATTTGTGGGGCAACGGGATAGTACCGCTTAGGGGCCCAATTATCTTTCAGGACAACTTTCGTCCTTGGACGTATGGTCAGTTTAGTGAGGGCTTTTCAAGCCTTAAAGGATTTGCTAGGAGCCTTTGTGCCAAAGTGAGAACAAGTGTAATCCGAACACTTCCCTTTGATCGAACTTTCGTATTATGTTAGTTGGGATAAGTTGTTTGTGATGGCCTTTGGGAGATATTTTATGGACGGGAGTATAGTGCCCAGTCGTGTCGGAATTTGATAGTATATGTAAGGATAGACTGAACGGTTACAAGATGACCCCGCTCAAGTAAGGGTGGTCAAAAGGTGGATGCTAGCCGAGTTGAGTCGCCGGAAGGCGTATATATTGATGAGAGGCGTAGACCTTTAGAGTTTGGTAATGGAGTAGGTCCTTCGAGTCGAGAATTTTACAGGCGCAAGATGTCAAGGTTTGGCTTTAAGGAAGTGAGTTTCCGTTTTACGGACCCCTTTGAGAGATGAGGACAAGTAGTATGTGGTATACAAATTGGTGTTGCCACCATGGGTGGAGAGTATTTACCCGAGGTTCTTGTGACATTCAAGGGAGTACATGGATAATTCCAGTTATGATATTAGTCGTGTTGATCTAGTGGCAGACGATGAGCCGATGAGGCAACCGGGAGGACATGGGATAATATCTTTGGTTGAGTTTACGACAAGCTAGTTACCTTTGATATGGCCGATGGGATAGGTATTATGTGCATGTATGAGGTTATGTGTTTTGTGCCCCGAGAGGGAATATATTGTGTGATTGGTTAGGTCTTGACTTGGTATGTGATATGTGGTTCATATGGGTATGTGTGTAGGCCTTGCGAGGCTTTGACGCGGTTATACGAGGTTGTGATGGTCGTTGAGTAGAGAGTTGGCACGTTTATAGTTTTGAGTGGTTTCGAGACGTGTTTGACCGAGAGTGTTGCGTTCAGCAAGTTTCGGGCGAAACTTGTTTTCAGGGGGGTTATTTGTAACATCCGGAATTTTTATTCCGGATAGTTAACGGGTTTCGACCTTTCCGCATGCGCTGCTCAGTTTTCCCGCAGGCACGGGATGTTGAGTAACCGGATTTTATCCCGTTCCGACCCCTCGTTCTTCCACTTTGCTTCGGACCCTTCGTTAGTTGTGCCAAGGGAACAAGGTTGTTTCCCTCCCACCTTTTTACAGCCTAGTATTCCCTCTCTCTCTCATTGGTTTTCATTTCACGCTTCTCTTTTTCCTCTTTCTCTTTTCTCTCTCTCTTTTCTCTTCTTCCTCCTTTGGAGATCTTGCTTGTGTGTGAGATACAGTAGAGGAGATTCAAGATCCAGCTTGGTAATTTTCTTCCCCTTCCTCCCTTCTCCTCCTTTGTTGTTTACCCTTTCTTTTTCCCTCCTTCGTCTATGACCATGGATGAAGCTCTTGAGAAGGTTTTTCCTCAAATCCTTGCATGTGCTTGTTCTTAGCTTAATTAGGTCATGGAGAGGTGTCTAAGATCAGTGGTTAGTGTTTGGAGAAGGCCCAACCAAAGACGGAGGCCATAGAAGCAAAAGTGCACAATCGAAGATCGAAGAAATCATTGTTTCTGGAGTTCTGCCGCGGGGGCGGCATCAGGAGCCGCGGGGGCGGATCTTAGCCAGCCGCAGGGGCGGTGAGCAGCGCTGCGGGGGCGGCGTCACGATTTCCAGGCACCGCGGGGGCGGCCTCTGGCGCTGCGGGGGCCTTGACCTTCAGCATGCAATCGCGCCAGCTTGTTTTTGCGGTTGCGTTTCCTTCAACAGTAGGCTCTCCTCTCCCTTTCTCTTCGTTCCTTCGTTATCTTTGAGGTTATATCATGTTAGTATCATGCCTAGGATGGACCTACAATAGATTAAGAATTCCACCTAGTGGTTCTGAACCTAGGTGCTCCTTAGAACTCGTTGGATCGATGCTGATCGTTTATGTGTGTGTTGAACCTATGGTCTCTTCTACCTTGTGGCCTTATTCCAGCTTTGGGTAGTGTTTAACCTGATATAGGGTGTGGGCTGCTGTGGTACCCTTCCTCAGTTTTATCGAGTTTATGACCTCTTAGGGTCTAGGAGCGTTTCCTAGCTTATAGGTTGCTAGGACTCGTGTTCGATTGTTAGTTTTGGAAGTCCTTGAGTTGAGTTGTTGAGATCGTTATTGATGTATGCCTCGTTATGATCAGGCCTGAGGTGTTTTTCCTACGGGAAGTTGAGATCGATTTTTTTTACGATAGCCTTGAGACGAGGTAAGTCCTCGAACTTACTTAGCCGCTTTTACGCATTATTTGGATACATTATGGTGGTGTGTGTTTATTGCTTTTGAGCATGAAACCGGATTAGGATTACGTGACTAGACATATTGATTGGCCTATTGTTATTATTATTATCGGGCGGTGACATCAATGCCCAGCTCCCAAAGGAGACTGGGAGGATCTTTGCGACAGGCCATACATGGTATACGAACGGGCTTCTTCATCAATCCCTCAGGGTATACAGGTTGAGCGCCATGATAGCATGTATTATAGTCTATATTTTGGGACTTGTTTAGACGTTTTATCTTCGTAAATTCCATGTATGGATGTATATTATGAGATTATATTGTCGTTTCATCTACCTTTACGGGAATCAAGGTCTGCACCTAGTTTCGTTGTAATTGTAGGTAAAATGGCACGTTTTGGACTAAAATGGAGCTAAGGAGATAATGAGTCATTAGAGCTACATTCTGGAGCTTAACGAAGAACTCAGGAAGCATGGAAATGATTAAGAAGATTGACTTTGGACCGATTCGAGAGATTTCACATTTAGTTGAGATTCACCTCGGTCAGCTACAGTGTCACCTCGACCGAGGTGATCTTGAGGAGCGTCTCGACCGAGACGAACACCCTGTCGCCGGCAAGATCCATATTTTTGGCTGAGATCTTTTAATTTTGGAAAGAAGATATCTTATATTATTGGGTTGGATCTGTGGAAGGAAAATATTATTTTTGGGAGATCTATTTTAGAGATATGGATGTTTTTTTAGGAAATTATCTTTTTAAAATATTATTATCTTTGTAAGATAATTCTCCTATATAAAGGGTTGGATTTTCCACAAGTTTAAACCATGCTTACATGCTGAGAGCATCCAGCAATTAAGGGATTTTCTGGAAGTTGTGAAGGAAGGATTGAAGGATTGAAGATCAAAGAAGGAAGGATTAATAGTTTGGAGTTAGCTTTTGAAGAAGTTTGTAAAACTTTCTTAGATTGTCTTTTGATTAATTGTCTTTGCTGATTGTTTGACTGATGAACGCTTGCTGTTTGATAATTGATTCAGTTATTGAGACATTTTTCTTAAGGTTTTCTTGTTCGAATATTGATTCCTTTTCCATTAAATTGATTATTGTTATCATGATGATTGTTGGCTAAGTTTCTTATGCGATTCTAGGGTGATTGGCTAAAAGTTGTGGGAAAGACGATGATAGAATGATCTTAATCCCAACAGGACCCTGAAAGCTCGAGTCTTTAACCTTAACCCTAGAGCACCTCGCTCATCAAAGAACATCTCGGCCGAGGTGGAACTTGACTGAACGAGGTGAACCTTTCCTGATCCAAAACTGAAGTTAAGTGTTCTAGTTTGCAAAATCATATTCTTATTACACCTTTCCTGGTTCAATGCAAGCCTAGGATGAGACTTACCCGGTGATTCCTTTGCTTGTTTACCTAAGATCATGAGTGTAGGTAATAAAGGTTTATCCTTTATTGGGGTTTGAGTGTGCCTTCATCCTATCTTTGTGAGTTAGCCTGAGACTTACCCGGTAAAGGTTGACTCTATTCTCTTGGGTGGTGTGTTGGTTTGAGATTATAGTTCCTTTCCTTAGTACCTTGAGACTTACCCGGTGAAAAGAGCTTTGATTTGGGATAGTGAGTAGTGAGACTTACCCGGTGATCTATTCCCACCTTAGAAACACCTTCCCTTTGCAACCCTCAGCTTTGCCCGCGTTATCCTTTGAGATCTTGAGTCGGAACCACAGTTAGATGCTTTAATCCCTAGAATCCGCATTTTCCCTTACTTGACTTTATATCATCTTTGATTGCTTTAATTGCTTTCGGTTAATTGGAATATTTGACAACCTGATTTTGTGCTTTGTTTCACCTAAGTCCCTGTGATCGACCCCTAAAATTCTTGCTTTTTTATTACAATTGACCCATACACTGCGGGTTCACATATTTGTTCAAGCATACTTCTTGGGTTATAAATTTAAAGCTTGCACACACCGTTTGGAGCGAACACGCCGCATCATTCCTGTTGGTTACACGGGGACATAGGCGAGAGTTAAAAGAATCTCGTGTCACACTTGAACGAATGGATTAGATATGGAATAACCTAAAAAGATAATAAGTAACGAATGTGTATGCATATGAGCAAGTTGTGTGTTCTGTATTCCTATGTGTGTTTGTGCCATATTATTCTTATAATGCCTAGAATGTGAGCTAACGGTTTTATACCGATTGTTGTAGTTGACGTGCAGGTTAGGGTGGCCGAGTGATCCGGAGGAGTGCGCAGTCGGGGTTCCGTACATCATAGGTTGAGTTGGGGAATGGAGTCCATGTATTATTGTTGTATATTATGTATTCTTGGCGTTGTTGTATAGACGGCTGATGTCTTTCCTTTCTTGTTGTATTCGGGAATCATATCATTGCATTAAACTTGTTTTCGGCTTGGCCTTTATTTGTGTCTTGTTGGAAAGGTCCGGTGAAATTGTTGTCAGGCTAAGGGTTGGGACCCATTGTGAGGTCTCGCCCGTATCATTCCGATATCCCGCGGATTCGGGGTGTTACAATCTGGATTGAATACATCCCCATGATAAAGGCGCAGAACCAATTAGTTCATTCTAATTATCAAGAATAAAAATTCCAATGATCGATCAATATGTAAATTAATACATGGCCAAAATTTTCAATTCAAATTCAAGAAAGACAAGGAACGATTATCGGCGACAACAAAATTTAGAATAAATGACAAATTATTGTAATCGGAGAGAAATCTGTTTCATTATGATCAATAACCTCTTAACTCTCAACCTCCATGTGTTCTTCATGATCCTCATCGTCTTGGTCGTCATTATTATCTTCTTCATTTTCACCGCCACTATTGTCATCATCATTTCCAGGCCTAACATTCCACATAGCATTGGGAATAATATTTCTCCAAGCATTTTCATCTACTCTTTGTTGTCTTTGGGTTTGAGAAAGAAATTCAACACTTTCATCTTCCATGTGAAGATTTGATGAAGATTGACCACTTTCTTGCTGACTACCTACTTGTTGAACATCTTCTTGCTGAATCGAAAATTCATTTGAACTTTTTTCTAAGAAAATTGTGTATTCCAAAGCACAAGCTAAAACCAACTCCGCTTGTGTCACAAATTGGAATGAAGGTGCGTTTTGAAAATTGTAAACCGCGATTTAAAGACACTAAATAGTCTCTCAATCACACTCCTCATTGATGCATGATGGAGATTGAATAGCTCACTAGCATTTATCGGATGATGATCTTGACCAACAAAATCTTTTAAATGATATCGTACACCGTGCAATGGAGCTAAAAATTGACGTCGATTTAGAAATCCACAATCCACGAGAAAATATTTTCCTACAAGTATAATATTTTATTATTACGATGACGAACACAATGAATTTTTTTTTTGAAAATTATATATACTATATAACTACCTTGAGGGGCTTCAAGTCATTTCTTCTTGATAATGCATCAACTAGCAGTTTTGAATCGTGTGTTGAGCCTTCCCATCCGCTAAGTACATACATGAATTCCAAATCGAAGTTGCAAGCTGCCAAAACATTTTGAGATTGAGTACCATGACGGTTACGATAGCTACTTACATCTCGACCCTTTACCATGGCGGGAATATGGATTCAATCAATAGCACCAATACAATCCTAAGAGAATAAATTGCAAACAACTTGAGTAAGGTATATGGAAAAATAAACAATCTCCTATTTTAACTTTTAAACACAAATCATACCTTGAAATAAGGGTAGAATCTTGCACTAGTAGTAAAGTGCGAACGACCAAATCTTTGACGGACATTACAATAACGATCATTATGGCCAAAAAATGTAGCCACCATTTCTTCGACACAAATATATCTTGTATCTTCCAAAGGAGTACTCTGTCTAATGATGTCGCACAACTTTAGAAACACCTCAGGATACATTCTATGTAAATCTCGAAAACTGTGTGGATCTCCCTTCAGCATATCTTGTATAAAATAATATCCCAATCGGGTTAACGATCTTCCCTTAAGAGATAGTTCAATACGTTGATGCATCATAATCCTGCTATCTTTTAATAGGATGATTATAGTATGAATTATCGTCAATAAGTACTTCATTGTTTCATATATTTCTTCTTCCATTTTCTCTTCCATTTCTTCATCCATTTCTTCTTCAACAATTTCTTCGTCCCATACAAGAACCATTTCCAAACCTAATTTCATGTGTTGAAAATTATTTGACAAATAGTAGAGATGTTAGTATATAATTCACTACATTGTAAAATAAAAAAAATTCAAAACCGAATCTAAAGATAATAATAAAATAAAAGGAAATCTCAATGTCATGTTATAGTTCAAATCATGGATAATTATAATAATTCTACAAATCATCAAAACAAAACAAACATAACATAGCAAAAACCATCAAACAAAGATTATTATTCCTTCATCTTGCGGAGTATCCAAGTTTCTCGTTATGTAGGAGTCATCTTCAAGAAGCCGTCCTTTTTTGTTTTGGTCTTAAGCAAGTCCAACGCCATCAAACGAGCATCTTCATTTAAATTTGGAATCTCCATGATGGCATCCCAAGTTGTATACTTTCTCTCTCTCTCTCTCTCTCTCTCTCTCTCTCTCTTCTAGGAAACCATCTCTTTTCTCCAAAAGACTATAAACTCCTTCAAAGGTGGTCGTGATTTTTTGAAGTTGTTCCATAACGACACCTTGAGAGGCTTTTCCACTTGAGCTAGAACTTCATTCATACTCCTTTCTCCCTCTTTTATTTGATTTCTTCCATTCTTGAAAACCTCTAAAACTTCAAGGGATCCTAGAGGTGGTGAAGAGTTTAATTTTGGATCATTTTGAGTTGGTAGCACAAACCCTTCAATCTCATAATCAAACACCAAGTTTTCTATACTTATATCTCCTCTAGGATCATTGTTTAATGTCGTGGCATCCGTAACATTACTATTAAAGTTTCAATATGCATGAGTTTTAAGGAATACGATTTTACCAAGCTCACCTTTATGTAATCTTCCCAAACTTCATCTGGTGCGGTGAACTTTTTTGTGTTTGAGTCAAATCCAAAACCAGAGCTGATCCGAGAAGAGTATTATAAGAAGCCCAATATTTTTTGAACCGCTTCCACCGGCTTTGATAATTGTTGTAGGTTTTATGACACTCAAGTTTGTTCTTAAGAGCAGGAGTATCCTTTCTTCTATTGTTTCCTTAGTAAAAATTCCACTATTGTCACACCATCCACGAGAGGCAGTTCTAATAGTGCATTGCTATCTTCCTTAGTCCATTGCACATAAACTCTCCTTTTTTCCCATCTTGTTGAGAATCACCCATGTAGTATGACTAGTTTAAATAGCAAAATTTTAATTAGTTGATATACTAACATCTTATCCATAATCAAAATAAATCATCTAGAAAAATAACATACAATTATCAATCTATTAAAATTCACAACCAACATCAGTATTTTAAAGTGAGAAATAAAAGCAAACCTATAGAATAATGTATACAACAATTGCTCAGATGATAAGTTCACTAGACATTCATGTTATGAATAAGCTTTATTAAGAAAGATTTGTAATCATAGTCATCATGCAAATTTCTATCTTTCTCTTCTACTACCCACCATATTCTTTTCAGGCATTTTGTCTAAAACTATGTTCTCTGGTTGTACCTTATCTAGAATTTGAGTTGAGTGCATAATTCAACTAGGAATCAAGAATCTGTAATGATAGCCTACTTTAAGAAATCTCCCTATGTTCCCTTTTAAGTGCTACGTCCCCTAAGGTATATCGTCATGTGCTTAATCTTATTCTGGCTTAATTAAGCAAGTCTTAATTCTTCCCAAACGATTTTTCACGTAGCCTCACTAGAGAAGCTTTACAAGATCTTTGAAAGATGCTGAAGGAAACATAACTAACAAGTTGTATATAGTAGATGCCTGTTTGACAAACAATCATCATTAGAGACTGCATCACTGTGTATACAAACATAACTAGCAAGGAAAAGTTCATCTTGCTCTTCTGATTAAGTGACCGTTATTGGTTTTTACCATTCGCAGTCCATACAAAAAATTTTCTCTTAACCGCATTATGTATAACACGTCACTTCCTTTAATTGCAGACAAAGCTTGAGTTTTAGGGTGTGGACGAAGTGTTTGACGACACTTTGCCGCGAGTATCAGTAAGTGGCTCGTATATCTCCCCGTGGATGGTTATCTAATCTAGTATGACAAAGACGTCTACTCAAGATATAACTAAAAAAAGGATAAGAAAAAGAATGTACAAAGAATACAAACAAAGATGGGTCCAAAGTTTTGGAAAGCTTTGCTGAAAAACGAGTTTGGCAGGCATGACTATCTTATTAAAGAACATGAAAAGGAGTGAATACAATGACATTGTAAGTAATAAATAATCCTATAAAATCAATGAAATAATAGATTCTTTTAAAATCAGGAAACTTTTAAATACCATATGAATTTTATGGAAAATTTAAAATCCTAATTGAATACTAAAAAGTTTATATGGACTTTTAAATTTTTTTGTTAAATACCCAAAAACTTTTAAACTCCAAAAAAATCGCGTAAAATTTTAATTGAATACACCCCTTTAGTCTTTAACCTCCAACATAATCAAACTTATAGCGCCGCTAGCTTTCATGTGAGTGTATATATCCTCCAACACACGATTTAACAATCACAAATAACTCAGACTTCCCATCTTATTATTCAATTTGTTTTATAGTCTTCCCATGGGGCAAACCCTTATATCACTGTCTCATGATTGCAAGGTTGATCCTTTATGAAATGGTGGAACCCTCCACTCTTAATATTGAGGGAATCTTACCGTGACTCTTTGCGTCGTCTCTATATGCCAAACAGTATTCTTACCCACTACATGGGTGTAACTGATGCATTTATGTGTCGCGCCTCATATAGGTTACTACCATATGATTTCAGACTTATTCTTCACACACATTATGTGAGCGCACATCTTATGCATGTTAGTTACGTGTCATCCATTATTAACTCTTCTTGAAATAACAACACTTAATATAATATCACAACACGATATAGCTACCACAAATATCATATGCACATGATGTCATAACATTAAACGAGCATGCTTGTCATAGACATTTTCACAACATCATATTAATAATGTCAAGTAGCATACTCAATACAAAACACATACGGAGTATATCACAATTATCATGTATCAAGCAACAATTTATTACATCACACAATCCTAATCCTCAGGCTTGTTCATATTCGGATCGAAAGCTAGGTAAGTTATAAGACTTACCTACATGGGTTGTTGCAAAGCGAACTAAGCTACAATAGGCTTGCCATCTTCAAAGTCACTTGTCAATAATATAACATTCATCAAATCAAACTTATGGCTTTCATAGTAAATTAAATTATTTTCCATATAATTTAATTAGCTTGACGACGCTTCTCGTGAACTTAATTTGATTAATTAGTTATCAATTGTCATGTTTTGCCCGAAGGAAAATTCTCATCAATTTGTTACCAAATCTCATCAACCAAATCAAAATAATTATAAGAGCATAATGAAATGTTCAACTTTCCCTTCAAGTAAGCTTAAGGTCAATTTTGGTTATCGTGAAAACAACAACCTAATTGATTCATATATTTTTCGTTACAAACACATTCAACTAGCGGAAAGAAGCTACAAACACACGAGGAAGCGAAGAGTAAACGCATCCCATCGGCTCGGATGACAATCGATGGAACTCTGATGGGAGCCTGGTGGCTAGGGTATTTTGGTTTGCCTTTTCCCTTTATTCGTAATTCTAGAAGGTCATATGATATAAAGAATTGAGCGAGGAATTCAAAACCTCTTTCAGAATTGAACTTGAGTTATTATGAAAAGTAAATATGGGTTTGAAGTTTGAGAGAATTAGAGGTTTGCTCCTGAAAGCGCGAATGAAATAAATATAATAATAAATTTTTTGCTATTTATTGAAAGTAAATCTCTTCAATTAAGCGATTATGTAAAGGATACCGACGGTAGATAATTAGCCTTTTGACGGTACAAATTACGGTAGAAGTTCTAGTCTCTAAACGTTATAAAACTAGAATGAAAAATACGGAAAAATATCGGAATATTAATATGTGATCACCTTGAGACGTGAACTCCTAAGATGCATTTCTTAGCCTTTAAACAATAAAAATAACTACCCAAATGTTATATTCATGTTATTTCACATCTTAAGCATATTTGATGTCTTGATCAGTATTCCTGATTGAAACAATATTAATTGGGGCATTATTAAAGTCCAAAATGTCCCAATTAATACCAGAAGGGAGAATGGTCCTCCGATGAAAAAAAATGAAACTTTTCTCATAAATCCTAAATTGGACAAAATGGCTAACTGAGCTCTTTACCACTATTATTCTATTAAGAGTACCCATAACATAAACTCATTAAGTAAATATATAAACCTAAATTTTTTACTGTTAAAAACAATGAAAGGGGAATTAAACCACACACCATCTTGTGCTACAATTACCGTGTTTTTTTCAAGTTTCTACTCTCTCTCTCTCTCTCCCCCCTCCCATATATGTCCATTTATTCTCTCTCATGGCAGTTACGATAAAATAATGACAACATAATATCTTGAAAATGCTAAATTCTGTAATATGTTCGACTTCAATTTTGAGTAACATTATGTTCGCCTTCAATTTCGAGTAACCTTCTGGTAATTCTGGTAACATTAGATTCGCCTTCAACGATGTAATTCTGGTAATATCGAGTTTCTATTATGGTAATATTATTATGTTGATGCGATTTTGGTATTAAGCAATATGTTTGATTCAACATGTTTCTAGTATGTTCATTTTTGGTAAGCATACGTGGTCTTTTTTTAGTATTGTGCATTATCTCTAATTCTGGTATTATTTTTTTTCTAGTATGCATACGTGCTATGTTTCTGATATTGTTTATGTGGTGTGTTTTTGATATGCTCATTTCTAGTATGTATACGTGCTTTGTTTTTGGCACTCCACATTATCTTTGAATAATCATGATTTTGATATTATTTTTTTTCTAGTATGCATACGTGCTCTATTTCTGGTATTGTTTGGTTTGAAACACAAAGGGAGCTAGTAGAGGCGCGTTATAAAGTGGGTTAAAATCCACCAAATTGTTTTAACCTAAAATCAATTAGAGTGAGTAAAAATTAGAAGGGTCTACAAAACAAAAGCCCATAAAAAAAGCCTATTCCACCCAATTCTTTCAATTCCTAAATCGGATTTGGAATACAACGACGTTAGCGAAATATTTCAATTATGCATGGTTTGAAAGTTAGGGTTATGAATAGGCTCAATACACTATAATCATGATTAGACTTAATCAATCACAATTCTGCTTAATTAAGCACCGCTAACTAGGATTGAAAATCCTAACTTTTATATCTTTACTCCTTTCGAAATTTTTTATTCTTAAACCTTTGAAACATTTTGTACCATAGCCTAAAAAGATCAATCATAGGTCATCTACTCACTAGTCACCACTAGTGGTGAGTGTCAATTCTCCTACTCATGCTAGGGAAGTTTTTCCCTCCTAACTTAGAAAACACATCATCGCCTAAAGAACGTGCATAACATATAAAGCACAAATAACTCTAAACAAAGTTTATAGCACACTAACAAATATATAAGAATTACTACCTATCTTTTTCCTGATTCAATCATGATATATTCCTCCCAATAGCGGTGTCTTATTTCCTCATACTCAACTATATCATAAACAAGTTCTTTCTTTACCTTTGTTCGAGACAACTTATTCTTGACCAAAGGTATTTTCTTATTTCGATCTAAGCTCTATCTCTACCTTTTGGTATCATTACTAATTACTCTTGTTCGAGAGACTTCTCCATTTTAGTTATCCCTTCAGAATTTGGTGATTGACAAATCCCATCTAAGTATCTAGCATGTGTATGAGTTTAAGTTTCAAGAATGTTAGATGTCCCGAGAAGGACTTCTCATAAAAGACGTCTTTAAAGGGACTCGATCATGATTAAAAACGCCAGATGAATAAAGATATCAATGAGGGTTTACACGTTACAATAAAGGAAGGTTGTTGCACTGTTATTGGAAGATCTAGTTGGCCTACTTAAAAAACTTTTAAGATTAGACTAAGTGTTCTATTTGAGGATATTTTAGGATTTTGTATTCTAGGATACTATCTTATCCTAGGGCTATATATACTAGATTTAGCCAATCATTTTAGGCTACTGATGAGGGATCATCCTCAAAATTCCCTACAAACTCTCAATGTTCTACAAAAGAAGGATGTATCACTAGATCAAGGACAATAATGCTCCAAGAAAAAAAAAAAAGCCTACTCGCATTTAAGGGAGCTAGCTTTGAACCATTTGTGTCTAAGTATACCTTAGTCATATTAATGACATTTACATCCCCTTTGGATGTGGAGATTTCCCCATACACACAGTGTTTCGCCATGCAAGATCAAAGAAGATGGAACCCGTTTTGCTAGAAAAAGAGTGAAGCATTTTATGACATATATACATATCATTACTTGGTATATTTTTGCAAGACATTAAAACTTTTAAAGCTCTTGACAATTAAAGGTTTTTGATGATATTTTGTAATTAGTTTTAGTTACTTGCATTTTCATTAATGTTTTTAGAAAATAAGGCTTTTAGACATATAAAAGTCTTCCTTAGCCTTTTTGTTAGATTAGATTAAGATTAAGACAACTGCTTTGTTTTACTATTTGACGCCAATTCTAAATCAAAGAGAGATCAATTGGTTTGGATATTGTTGTATGTTCGTTATTGCTCGTTTGAATATTTCTTTGTATCAATCTTCCATAGATTGGTGCTTAAAGTTCTTCAATAGCCTCCTCCTGGTGCTTGCTTCACCATTGGAACTTGTGTAAGGTTGGTTTGTTGAAAGGGATAAGGCAGAACATAGGTAAGGGTCTTGATCATCTTAGATTAAGGTTCTATCTCTTGATCCTCTTGGTTCTCTCTTCTTCAACTTCATCTTGTGTCTCCGCCTTTTCTTGCCATTTTCGTTCTAGTTGAGTCTTATTGTCCTTGTTCTGATTTTGTCTCAAGTTGTGAAGGGATCATTGCATCTAGATCGGGCAACAACAGGATATCCCCTTATCATTAAAGCTTGTACAAATAATTCATACCATTTTTGATAGAGGAGCTCAAGCTTATAGAGGCAAGAGGTGTTCAAAGAAGCTTGAAGAGGAAGACCAGGCTTTCTAGGGCTATTATAGGAGGAGTTTTTGAGACTTGAGAGTTATAACAATTAGGTTGTTGAGGTTCAAAGGACTGTAGTCTGATTGATGCGGTGTAACCAAGATAAATAATTAATAAACTGTCATTGAAGTCCGACCTAACAACGCTACGAAGGGAGTTGTTTATCTAATTTTACTAGTTGGTTAATTGGAGTTTCCACTATACATCATTGTGTTAATTTGCTTAAGTACTCATTAATTAAATTCACTTTCAAGGACTTTAACTAGATGTCCCCTATAACACTTCTAACACTACATGATTCAACAATTGGTATCACAACCCGATAACCTAGATTGTGTTATTGTATATTCTTAGAAGATGAGTGACTCTAGAAAGATCGAGCTTGGATGTGGAAACTCAAAATCTCCCCTTCTCAAGCCAAGACAATTAATATGAATGGTGTAAAAAGCAAATAATGTACCAAGTCAAGTCAAACGACTATCAATTTTGACAAATCAATAAACTTGGGGCAGAAGAAGTAGACGTGAAAAATAAAAGGGAAAGATCGGTAAGAAAAGGACTACAATACTGATGAAAAGAACTTTTCCGCTATCAACACTTGCTATGTAGGAATGACAATTTCACCCGTACCCGAGGGATATCCACCCACCCGATTCCAAGAAAAGGGTGAAAATCCGTTACAAGACGGGTGAAAGCGGGTGGTGGATGAAGCGGGTGGTAGGTCGGGTAGGATCCAGGCGAATGAATCATCCACACATCCATCCGACCTTTTTACGCGCTTAAAATTATATCTATTTTTAATATTTGTAGTTTTTTATTTTCATAAAGAAATTTACCTTTATTTCCACACTATATTATATTAAAGTAAACCATATATGTTCTGGTTTATATTCTTTTGATTTCTAATATATTTCGGTCCTTATTATTGATTCGTTAAAATTTGTTTATTTTGGATCTTGTTTGATTATAGTATTGCACTTGACATTATGTACATTCTTATGTTATTTTAGTTCAATTTAAGTATGTTCTTGATATTTAGCAAAATATTTATTTTTTTACAAATTCTATAAATAAGTGTCAAACACCCGAAATCTCAACCGGTCCACCCGCTTCATACGTTGGATGTCGGTGGATTGGATGCGGGTGAGACCTTAGTGGGTAATGGTTGGGGTGGGGTCGAAAATTTTGGGTGATGGTAAGGTGGCGGTCCATGTCATCCACCCGCCACCCGATCTGTGACGACTAGAATTTTTATTCTAGTTAGTGAGCGAGTTATCGACCTTCCCGCATGCGCGGCTCAGTTTTTTCGCAGACACGGGTGCTGAGTAACAGGATTTATTCCAAAATCCCGTTTCGACCTTTCGTTACCCCACCCTTGCTTTTGGACCCTTCGGTTTCTAGAACAAAGGAGACAAGGAAGTCAGCTGACCCTTGTTCCCATCCCCTTGTGCAACTCTACTTTCCTCTCTCTCCTCACTTGTGTTTCATGTTACTCACTTTCTCCACTCTTCCTCCCTTGTGCTCTCTTCTCCCTCATCTTTCTCCTTGGATCTCTTTGAGTGTGGATTGCAATAGAGGAGCATTGGATCCAGTCTTGTAAGCTTCTCCTTCTTCCTCTCTTCTTCTTCTTCTTCTTCCTTGCTGAACATCTCCTTCTTCTCTCCTCCATTGCCATGGATGAAGCTTTTGAAAAAGTTCCTCTTGATTCCTTTGCATGTATGTGTTCCTAGTTCGTTTAGGTCGTGGAGGAGATCCTAGATACCGTGGATGATGTTTGGAGAAGACCCGACAAGAGAAGGAAACCGTTGAAGCAAGTACATAGTCGAAGAATTGAAGAAGACGAACCTTCTGCAGTTCGACCGCGGGGGCGGATCTTCAGAGCCGCAGGGGCGGATCCAGGACACCGCAAGGGCGGCACCAGACCACCGCAAGGGCGGAGCCAAGGCTCCTGACCACTGCAGGGGCGGCTCCTGGACCCGTAGGGGCGGTGACACCCAAGCCGCAGGTGTGCTAGTTTGTTTCCACGGCTGCGTTTCTTCAACAGTAGGCTTCTTTCTTCCTTCCTTCTTGGTTCCTTCCTTTGGTTAGAGGTTTATACATGTTAGTATCATGTCTAAGGTGGACCTAGGGTAGTTGTGATGCCCTCTAGTGGTTGTGAACCTAGGTGCCTTAGGATTTGGTAGATATCTTGTTGATCTTGTGTAGGAAGACCCTGCGGTCTCTCCTAGCCTTGTGATGCTTACTCCAGCTTGGGGGTGGTGGTTGACCTTGTATAGGGTGTGGGTTGTTGTTGTTCCCTTTCACATGCTTATTGAGTTTATGGTCTCTTAGAGTCTAGGAGCGTTTCCTAGCTTATATATTGTTAGGTCTTGTTCGGTTGTTAGAGTTGGAAGTCTTTGAGTTCGAGATTTTGAGAGTATGATGATGTGTGTCTCTTGTTGATCAGGCTGAGGTTATATTCCTACGGGAAGTTGTGGTCGATTATTCTTGTTATCTTGGAGACGAGGTAAGTCCACAGACTTACTTAGCTAGCTTTCGCATATTGGTTGATACGTGTGGGTGGTGTGCGCCTTTATAAATTGTGACATAACTATTAACCGGATTAGGATGTGGACGTGTTTATTGTTTTGACCCAAGTGTATGATAACGGACGGTGTCCGCTTGTCCAGTTCAAAATGGGGTGACTAGGAGGTGCCTTGCGACCAGTCCAAAAGGTGATGCTGATTCGCATCCGGACCAAACCTGTTTGGTGAAAGGGGATAAGGGCGGGATCCTTGTGATTCTCGTGTCACACCATAATTGGAAATAGCAAGGGAATAATGTTAAATAAAATATAATAACCGGACTTCTGTGTGAGCATATTTTGTGTGTTTTACTTTGTTATATGTATTTGTGCCTTATCGTTCTTCTAATATTCGAATGTCTAGCTAACGGTTTTAAACCGGTTTTTGTAGATGCCCTGCAGGTTAGGGATGCCGCCTAGTGCGGTGGAGGAGTGGACAACCGGGGTCTCCGTACATTATAGGACAGGGATGGAGTTTTATTTCGTTATGTTGTAGACTTGTGTACTTATGTTTTTGGAGTTGTTGTCGTTTTTGGACTCGGTAGAGTTTCTACTTTGTACTATACATTTCCGTATTCCCGCGCATACATTAAAAATGTTTCTGGTATTTGCCTTTATTTGTGCCTTGCTGGAAAGGTCCGGTGAAATTGTTGTCAAACTAAGGGTCGAGACCCATTGTGAGGTCTCCGCCCGTAGTATCTCGAGTCCTGCGAATTCAGGTTGTTACACGATCCATTGCCATTTGTACTTGCTAGGTGCCCTTACTAAAGAGAACATCCCAAAGGTCATTGAGTTAACCACATGAAAGATCATGTGGGAGGCTATTAGACAAATGCATGAAGGAAGATCATAATACAAAAACAACATGCTATTTGAACTTCAAGCTGAATTCCGAACCCTCAAGATGAAGGAAAATGAGAGCATCTCAAAATATCACTCACCATTCCTTGTTATTTGCAACAAGCTTGAGTCCATGGAGAAACGATCCCAATGAGGAAAAAGATTCCAGTTTTAATGAATCGATTGTCTAAACATTTTGCTTTCATAAAGGTAATTCTTAGTGAGAGCAAGGATATAAAGGATATCATCATAGCATAGTTGAACATGTTGTTGGTCTATTGGTTAAAGATGAAAAGGAACTTCTCGAAAAAGAAAAGAATAAGAATTCCTTAAAGGGAGTTGACTCAAGATTGCTCATGTTGCGAGAATTCTAGAAGGTATGATGAGGATGAAGAACCTGAAATTAAAGATGCGGATATATCCCTCATCACTCAAGCAATGGACTGCTTCTACAATAAAGGAAAGACAAACTCTAAAAAGGAACAAGAAAGGACCCTAAAGATGTCCTTGGTTTGAATGAAAATAAAAAGTTCAATCCGAAAGAAATTGCCCCAGGAAGAAGACTAATGAGAAGACCAAAGAAAAGAAACAAGTGTTCTTAACGTCTTGAGAAGAAGACTCAAAAGAAGAATTGAAAATGGAAAAGGACGTCTCCTTAAAGACATATGTTTTATGACACGCTCTAGAGTCACCTAACCTAAAGTAAGTGATGAAGTCAAAGTCTCATCAATCTTATTGAAAAAAAATGGATTAAAAAGATAAGATTAACGATGAAGATATCACAAATTTGACTCTTAAAAAGGAGGGCTTGATTAATAAAGTTGAATCTATTGAACATAAAATTAAGGCATGAGGTTGAGTCTTGAAAGGCTGCTGAAATTTCTCTTTTTGGAACATTAAAGCGGCCTCTTTAGAAGATCTAAAAATTAGATTGTGCTACTATTTTAGGATTATTGTAATCTAGAATTTCTAAAGATCCTGTTTAGTACATTTTAGTATGACTTTTAGCGAGATTTATTCTAACCAATTAGGGTACGATAATATATGCTCTTAAAGACTATATATACTAGGTTACCTCTATCATCAGGGTGTACGCAAAAAACACACTTTACACATACATTGTGAGACGAAGTTCAAGCTAGTACAAGGGGTTTCATAGAAGCTTATGTAGGAGGCCTAGTTTGAGAGTTGTATTGGATCAAGTTATTTACGTTCAAAAATGTGTGATTGTGTACTCAACGTATCCAACATAAGTGATCAATAAACTTTCATTGGAGTCCGAACTAGCAAAACTAGAAAAGGAGTGTTTTTTTAATCTCAATTTACTACGTGGTAAACTGAAGTTTCTACTATAAGTCATTCTGTTAATCTACATGTTGATTTTTTTTCCTTTGTGAAGGACATCTTATTAGACATCTCTTATAGTAATTCTAACACTATATGATCCAACTATTGGTATCAGAGTCCGATTGCTCTAGATTGTGTTACTGTAGGTCAAGTACAAGATGAATAACTCAAGGAAGTTCGAGCTTAGACATGGTACTTCCAAACCCCATTTCTTAAGCTATGGTAATATGATTGGTGGAATAAACAAATGACCTACCACATCAAGTCAAATCGACAAGTTATTGAACCAAGAGATGAAGTGGTAGACCTTACAAAACTTATGAAAGATTGGAGAAACAGGACTACAAGGAGATTAAGGACAACTTTGATGTCATGTAGGGCTTGTTTGGTATGCCACGACTGAAACTAAAATTTAATGGAACTGAAACTGAAATTGAAAAATATGACTGAAACTGAATGGAATGAATCGAATTAATTATTTCCATGTTCGTATAAGATGAGAATGAATGAGTGAATGAGGTGTTAATGGACCAAAAAGCCCTTATATAATGCCCCTATAATTTTAATTATTTTTTAAAACTTTTGTAAAAGTAAAATGAAGAATGGTAAATCGAGACTCGAGACCTCATTTCCCTGCTTCATCCTCCCGTCTTCAACTCTAGCACAAGAGACATGGTTACTTAGGAGGAGAGGATTGATGGGTTGATCTTAACTAACAATGGATACTTGCTTTGAGGTGGATGAGAACCAACTCTTTGACGCACTTGATGAAATTGTTGTCTCATCCGAATCTAGTTCTTATTTTAAGTTGTCTTGAGAGTGAGGTCTCTCATTCTGGTTCAAAGGTTGGTAGTTGGGGATCCAGTAGTATCTAGTTAGATATCTGGGCCCGGAATCCGCTTAGCGTGCAAGAACGACGATGCAAGTTCTTCAACCGGTTGAGTTTGAGTGAGAGGGATGTTTCCTTTTGCAAGAGTTGATTTTGTTTGTCCGATTCTAATTCAGAGATTGGCAGGATAACAATGAACAATGAGGCCCTAGTAAGGTTCTCGAATCTTGAGCACGAGTTTTTATTTAGTAGATCTTCAATGTCTAGTTGGCCTGGCCATGATTCGGAATAACACAAAGGCTTGAATTTTGAGGATAATTTCTTGTGATAGAGAATAACTTGTTGATGATGGATTGAAGAAAGATGTCCAAAACAAAGTCAATTCAAACCCCAGCGATACAACAATTATCTTGAGAAATCATCCGAGTTTCCAAGGGTAGAAAAACCATCAAACACTCATTCAATTGATTCAACCAGTGGAGCTCATTCAAGCCCATTTTTCAACCGATTCATACACTCGACTGAATGTCAAAAAAGACTACCGAACGGCAAGGAAATTCATTCAACCCATTCTATCGACTAAACGGTGAGTATCAAATGGGCCCCAAATATCTTTTAGGTGCCTTTACTAAAGAGGAGATCCCAAAAGCAATTGGGCTCATTATTGAAAAACAACGTGAGAGACTATTAGACAAATGCATGAGGGAAACTTCAACTACAAGGACAACATGCTATGTTTTTAATGTGAATTATATGCATCATATGTATTTATTTATTTATTTATTGTGTGGTGTCTTAATTTAATTACAAATTAATAATAATTTTTTTTGAAAGAACATTAATAGTATATAATTCTAAAATTATAATTTTATATATGATGTTTTTATGCCTACCTAAAAATCTAATCCTGAATCCGTCCCTGCAACATGTTACTCGAGCTACAAACGGAATTTCAGCCTCTTAAGATGGAGGTGAAAGTGAACATCTCCAAATACTTTTCAAGATTCCTTAATTGCTATTTGTAACATATTCGAGTTCCATGGAGAATCAACTCAAGCATGGAAGAATATTCTTATTCCACTTAATAGATTGTCCGATAAATTTGCCTTTGCTAATGAAATTGAATACGTCGTTGGGTATCGCATATTGAGGATGAGATCCGACGGACAAGAATTTGTCGAAGCAACTCGATTTGCATGCCTTAAAGGAATGAAATACGTCGCTGGGGACTTGAGCGTAAACATCGTTCTTGGCTATAGTTTGTGGTAAATTGGTTCATGGTGTTGTTTTGCTTCTTTTTTTTTTTGTGTTCAAATAACACGAATAATTAATGATGAGCAATAAAAAGACCAGTTAGCCATGCATTATTATTTTTTGGTTAAAGAAGGGAAGAAAGTGATATTTTCTCCATTAGTTTTGCTACAAGAACTTGTACAATAAAGAAATGTTTTAGATCACTTGATGATCCATCATTTCTATCATTTTAGAAATATTTGTTTAACACAATTTTTAATAAAAATTTTAAAAACTAAAAAGTATATGTATATATCTACTTATTTCATTTATTATTTATCTAGGTTCTTCATAACTAATAGATAAAAAATAAAATTGATGACACTTTTCCTAATTCCCCATCTAAAAATTTAATAAAAAATTATAGTATAACATATATAACGAAAAGTCGTAACACGCCATAAACAAAAGTCGCAACATAAATTTACCGCAAATTACATTAATATTAGATAAAATCCAACGTGAACATTTATTTTAGTCGATCACACAATCCACACTAATTTTTCTTTTTCTCTTTAAACTATAAGCACGAAACACATTCATGCTAAGTTGATCGTTTTTTAAAAAAAGATTTGTACTTAAACACGTAAATGGTGTATATTGAACCCTCAAACGTTAAATTTGTCCAAAATTTAAACCCTAAATTCAATCTAAAGATTCATTAAAATTTTATATCCGATTTTATAACGATGATAAAAGTTAGGCTGCAACTATAGTTTTTTTTTAAAATGTGTTGTGACTTTTATGTTCGTACAAAATAATGTACATATTTGATTTGAATTAAAATAAGAGAAATTCCGGATGGTACCCTCGTAGTTTGGGGTATTCCGAATTTTGCCCAACAGTTTTTTCAAGTTTGGATGGTACCCTTAAGTTTATATTGTTTTCCGATTATGCCCAAATTCATTAAACTTTTTTGAATTCCATTAAAAACATACAAAAGAAAATAAACTAAAATTAAAAAACAAATTAAAATAGAGAATGATTTATTTATCTTAAAACTAAAGTAAAACAGTAAAAAAAATTTAAAAAACATAAATATTTTATATTAATTTAAAAATAAATAAATTCAGAAATTTAAAAATTTCAAAAACATCATTGTTTAATTTTATTTTAAAAATAAATAAATTAAATTAGCATTTTTTTTAACAAAATCTAAAAGCATAAGTGTTATACTTTATTTAAAAAATAAAGGTTCTTTTAAAAAATTAAAAACAAATTCACTGTTTTAATTTATTATAAAAATAAATAATTCAAATTTTTAATTTTATAAATTTCCTTGTACTTTATTTTAAACAGTGAATTTTTTTAAAATTTTTTAAAAGAATCCTTTTTTATTTATTTTTTAAATAAAATAAAATATTGATTTTTTAAATTTTTTAAAAATTATATAATTAATTTATTTTTAAATTAATATAAAACATTTTTTTAAAAAAAAGAAGTTATTGTTTTACTTTAGTTTTAAAATAAATAAATTATTCTTTCTATTTTAATTTATTTTTAATTTTAATTTATTTTCTTTTGTATGTTTTTAATGGAATTTTAAAAAAATTTAATGAATTTGGGTAAAATCCGGAAAACAACATAAACTTAAGGGTACCATCTGAACTTGAAAAAATTGTTGGGCAAAATCCGGAATACCCCAAACCACGAGGGTACCATCCGGAATTTCCCTTAAAATAACTTTTATGGTGGTAGTGTAGAGCACAATTTGGGTATTTGTAGGTAATTTGGTGAAATAGGGTGGTTTTATGAAATAAACGGAAACATTTAAAATGGAGGTTAGATTTGTATGTCTGAGATATAAGTGTTTGTTTTTTGCGCTGACTGTTGTGGTACACCTTGGTTGGAGGAATGACAAAATTGACAGTCCTCTCTTTTGACTCCCTCTATTTTCTCAACACTCCCCTCACCATTAAATATTACTTTACAGTTTCAGCATATTCATTTATCACAAACATTAAACTCAAAATATGGATTAGCAGTAGTGATTAAGATGTTTAAACGTTCATAAATGATGAATCAAGGCAAACACACAAGAAAAGCTTGAGCAGGAAAGCCGCAGCTGCTTCTCCCCCTCTTTCTCGAGCCCCTTAAACACCTTCTCTTAACCCCTCTCTCTCTCTCTCTCTCTGGTTCTGTGTGTCACTGGGTCCTCAAAATAGCCTTTTCCTCCTGGGTTCTCACGCTCTCGCCTACACACTACACAAGAAGAGAGAGAGAGAGATACAGAGTGAGCTCTTCTTTTGTGAAGAAAGAAACTAGGGCAAGAAGCAGAGCACCCTCTGTTTTCTTCTAGTTACCTCCTTCTTCTTCTTCTTCTTCTTCTTCTTCTTCTTTGCTCCTAGACCCATTTTAGTGCTGAAGCTTCAAGTTCAAACCCACAATGAAACAAAGAACAAAATCTCCTTGTTTAGAGCAAACCCATAACTTAAACACCTTTTTATGAAAGTAGAAGTGGGGGAAAACTAAAAAAAATGCAACTTTCTGAAGCTTTTCTTCATGCCCACAGGTAGAAACATCAACCCAAGTTTTGTAGCTGACTGACCCACTCTTGATTTCTTTCTTTTTCCGAAACCCAAAATAGCAACAAAAAGAAGAAGAAGAAGAGATGGGTGGATGTGTAGCATCCAAGCTAGGAGAAGAGCAAGAGGTGGTAGGAATATGCAGAGAGAGAAAGAGAATGATGAAGTTAGCTGTTGAGAGAAGGTATGCATTAGCTGATTCTCACTGCAGGTACTCTCATTCTCTCTATGCTCTTTCTGCTGCTTTAAAGCTCTTTGTTGCTAGACATTCCACACCTTCTTCCCCTTTCCTTATCACTTTTCCACCACCCGATTCCCATCCATCACCACCACCCGCCTCTGACGGTCTTGTCATTACTAACCCTACGTTTCTTGAACAAAAGCCCTCTTCCGACCCCACAACCACCCAAGGAGCCTCCTCCTCGCACTCCATTACATCCTCTTCTGACTCTGACGAGGATGATGATGATGAAGCTGAGGTAGTACATCAAGAAGGGGGAGAAGAAGAGAAAGAGCAAGTGATGGCCCACACTCACGGCTACTTGTACATGGATGGGATGATGATGATGCCATCCCCACAAAGGGATTTTGGTTGGGATTTCTTCAACCCTTTCTATGGTGTAAGGCCTGAGGTCGTTGGGGGATTTCGGGTCAACTCTGAGTTTGACTTGAGAGCTGTTAGGGAGGAAGAAGGGATCCCTGAGCTTGAAGAGGAAGAGGATAAGCTACCTGATGATGTTGTCAAAGAAAAACCCAAGTGTTGTGATAATAATGTGGTGGAGCCTTTGAATTTGGGGTCTCAAGTTGCACTTTCAGTGACAGTAGATGCTGGTGGCTCTGCTGATATTAGGGTTACAGGGGAGAAACGTTTGACTGTCATTGACACACCAGCCAAAGGGAGAGAGCTCTTGGATGCCCTTAAAGATATAGAAGATCACTTCATCAGGGCTTATCACTCTACAAAAGACTTGTCTAGAATGCTTGAGGCTAACAAGGTTCACTTAACATCAGGCCTTGAAGAGATCAAAGGTACCTACATTAGATGAGGAACAAGGATTAGAGTTTTCATGAGATTTAGCATAATCTTTTTGATTTGTTTTCTTAACTGGTTTGGCTATCTGGTATGTTTGAGTTGCTGTGAATGCCTTCTCTTCTAATTGTTGCTCTTCTTATGCAGAAAATTCGACTAAGCTCATCCAAGCTATCACATGGCACAGGTCCAACACAGCTAGGTCTTCCTCATGTAAGAGCCTAGTTGCATCGAGCTCCAAGAAATCTCCGTCATGGTCGGAATATAGAAATGAGCTCTTTGATGAAAATGCTGGCATGGCAGCCGGTAGCCACTCACTAACTCTCGGAAGACTCTATGCTTGGGAAAAGAAGCTTTATGAAGAGGTCAAGGTAAATGAGAGATATTTCATCAAGTTTTTTCCTTAACTTTTACATGCATTGTGTTAGAACTTAGAAATGACTGCTTTCTCAATAAATTTGGATTATGATGACACATTAGTTATCTTTATGCTGTATGTTGAGTTATCACTGGTGTTCAGAGACTTCTAGTTATTTTTGCCTTCATGATGTAGGCAGGAGACAATGTAAGAAAGCTCTACGAGAAAAAATGCTCACAGTTGAGTAACAAACATGTTAGAGGGGATGACACTTTGTCCATGGACAAAAGTCGAGCAGGAGTGAAAGAGTTATACTCGAGGATCCTAGTTGCAGTGCGAAGAGCAGAGTCAATCTCCGAAAGGATACAAAAACTTATGTCTGAAGAATTGCAGCCGCAGATCATTGAGTTACTGCACGGGTGAGAGAATGATGCAGCATACTTTTAGATCCTTGAGTTTGCAGCATTCGTAGTAATTGATTTCGTGGTGTTTTGCTTTACAGATTGGCACAGTCATGGAAGATAATGTTGGAATCCCATGAAACCCAGAACATGATTATATTTGAAGTGAAGATTTACGAGTGTCCAACATACGGAAAATTCTGCAGCGACTCACACCGGCTAGCCACTCTACAACTCGAGGCTGAAATTCAGAATTGGAGAGAGTGTTTCCGTGAGTACATTGCAGCTCAGAAACTGTATGTTGAGGCTCTTCATGGATGGCTATCCAAGTTTGTTGTCCCGGAAGTCGAGTTTTGCTCTCGAGGCAGGAGCTCGGTCCCGCCTTTTCGCGCCAATGGTCCTCCGCTGTACATGATATGTCACGATTGGTTATCAGCCCTGGAGAACTTGCCTGATAAGATGGTTTCGGTGTCAATGAGAAGTTTTGTGAAAGATGTTCGGGCATTATGGGTTCAACAAGGCGAGGAACAAGAACAGAAGAGGAAAGTTGACAAGTTAGCCAAAGAGCTAGACAAGAAGATCTTATCGTATCAGAAGACGGAGAGCAAGATTCATGAGCCGAAACTGTTGGAGTACAACATGGATCCCGATGTAAAGAAGGAAGACGATCTGCATCATCAAGTTGACAGCTTGATGGAGAAGAAAGAAACACTGGAAAGCTTGCGGAGGCGGCTGGACATGGAGAAGGAAAGACATAACAAGTGCATGCAGGAAACTAAAAGAAAGACACTAGATGGATTCCAAACCGGGTTAGGTTCGATCTTCGAGTCATTGGTGCAGTTTGCAAATAGTTCTCACAAGATGTACAATAGCCTGACGATTGTGAGTCAGGGTTTGGGGAAGGATGGTAAAGAAGACAAAGGGAGTTGAAAATGGAAGACATGAGTATTCTTTCGTGATTCTGATGCCAGATTTGTACATTAAACCGTGTCGAAGCAGCTCGCTGAGACATGAGTTTCTCTCTAGTGTTAGCTTTGGGGTTTTCTTTGGTAATTTGCTTGGTTATATTAATAGTAGTATGACGTTTAGTTGATTGCCCACAATTTTTGATGACTGATGAGCATCTAGTGTGTCACATGTTGGGGTTAAAGAGCCCTAAGATCTGTGTAACATTAGAGGGTCAGTGGGTATTCCTTGCGTTTGTTGTATGTAGGCTATGTACGGTCTTTCGGTTGGATAACTAAATCATGATTTATTTTCTAAGGTTGCAAAGCCAAGGAAAGTAACAGTAGGAAAGTAACAGCAGCAAAGCCGCCTCGCTCCTGAGCTGAGCTGAAATTCCTTATTCCTTGCTCTCTCCCTCTCTTGGAGTTCATTCTTTCAAGATGACGCCATTTTCAACATTGAGGACACTATTAACATGACATATTAACTTATCAATGAAACAAGTTCACTACAAGTGCTAATTACAAAGGGCACTCGAATGACTGTACAAAAAGTAGAGAGGATCCAGTATATTATATTTATAGGTAGGTTAAATGATGCTGATGTCTATTTTTTGTACAAAATATGATGCTACACATCCTTGAAAGAGAGGATATGACCATGCAAAAGAATAGCTACAAGTGTAAGTTTGAGATACTTGCCATTTTCTAGTTGCAGATGGTTCAAATTCTATCTAAGATACAAGGATGACAAGAACTGCGAAACTATTATGAATTCACTGACCACCGCAGCAGGAGAGTGCAAGCCAAGGAATGGGACAATATCTACCTGAAGCCAGTTCTCCACTGCTGACCCAACAACTGCACCAGCCAGAAGGCCACCTATGGTAATCAAACTTGCCTTCCCTGTCAAATACAAAATCCAGATCAACATCCCAAAGCTCTTGTAATCAATATATGTTTGCTTATAGCTTATTTGACAGTATTTGTGTGAATGGGTGAATATATCATGAGGAAAAAGCATTTGTCGAATTGTTTTTTGCCAATTTCTACCATTCCTATTAGAGAGATTGCATTTAGCAAGCATAATATCTTAACAAGATCTAATTACTAAGCATGAAAATTTTCAACTGACATTTGTAAATTTTGGAATAATCTGCAGTAGTATATATATATGCATCAAAACATCTAGATCTGTTGGCTTACTCCACCTGTCAGGTATCAAAATCAAGAACAGCACTTGCATACAGTGGCATCAATTCTTAGAAAAACATGGGTTACCCATAAAGTGATTAAGAAAAGAGAGAGGAAAGGGATTGTGCTTTTAAGTTTTAAGTCCTAGAAAGAGAACAACCTTGTCCTCCACTCAAAAACAAGACTAATTCAATACCACATTTTACAGAGACGAAGTGTATGACCCAGTAACATATAGGAAAAAGGCTTGCATAAATAGAACATAATTGAGTTTGAGCCTCTTGTAGTGCTACAAGAGGAGGATAAACTATCCAGGGGAATGTTGTCTTACCTAATTTGACATTCTTCTTGGTCATGAAGTATAAAGAAGCACCAAAACTTGTGGCGAGAACTAATCCAGGAACATCAGCTCCACCATAAGGAGTTGCAGAAGACACAGTGGTTCCATTGATGTATGTTATGGCCATCATTGCTCCATATACCCCAGCCTGAACACCCAAAGTAGCAGTCATCGATGGGGTATCAACCATAACAGGTGGATTCTTTACTGTTTGCTGGAGCCACTGTGGCATCGGCCCCATTTGGGGAGCACCAATAGGTTTGACATCAGCATATCGGATGTTACTACTTACAACCTTTCCAGCTCGGCGCTGTGTTAACCTCTGCATGAGCAGCATGTCATATGCAGCTTCCACCTGAATACACAAAAATTATTACCTAAATGAGAAGATCAGGAAGTTTATTGAACCTAAATTATCTGGCCCACTTTTATGACCTGAAATACCGATCGAAATATAATATAAATGTTTGAGAGATTATAACTGTTCAAATGATTTCACACAAACTGCTGAGCGTTTGAGCAGTTGCTGCTCATACAAAGACATAACTCATAATAGGTACTTACAGTACAAAGTTGATCAACACAAAATATTAATCTCGAGATAAAAAGTTCAAAAGTCAGTAGTAGAAAGCAATTCAATTGGGTCATAAATGATGTTTCCAACACATCAACAATTATCATAAATGCCCATTCTGGCTACTGGGTACTCTTCCCTCTTATTTGATCAATACGTTCATCTCTGGATGAAGTGATTACAAATCATTTCCAGTTCAGATCAAGGATGCAAGCCGGTAAAGTTAATTCACTGCAAGTAAAAAAACAGGACGATACTGCGTCACAAGCAAAAAGCGGTAAAAGCAACTTTGGGGAAAATGCAGGGAGCATCCCAAATCAAGCTTTCAGCTGAACTCAGCATTGTGAAATCAAGAGATTATAATGAAAGAGAGATTTTTGTTTGACTTTCCAAAAGGGGGAAGTTATCAAGTGGCGCATTTCCCCCACATGCTCCTACGGTTAACCTAACTTTACACCAAGGGGGAAAAAAATCAATGAATCAGTGGAAAGTCTCCAGGTTCTCAGGGAACTAACCTCGAACACCTGATACGCAATCGAAGAAGCAATCAATTGAAAACAGATAACTACCACCACTACTACCAAAAATCCAAACAGAAAATTCCGAGTCATGCTTAGTTTCTAGAATCAGAAGAAACCAAAGAAACCCGTCCTTGAATTGAGCAAGCAGAATTAACCTGGGCAATAGCTTGCTGGTCATCCTTGCAAGTAGTCAGTATCGAATTCTTAGCGCGGAGAATATCATCGAAAGAGGCCTTCTCGGAGACGCCCAGAAGCTTCAAAGCGTTCTCCACAGACATCTCGAATGGCGCCGAATCATCAGCCCGCGAGTTAGCAAGGGCAACTAACCTGCGTCGGTTGGGAGACGCCTTGTAGCTCCATAGACGGCTGGTTTTGACGGGTCGGAGAGTGGAGGCAGGCGCCGGAGAGCGGCGAAGTAGTTTGTTAGTCGCCGGCGTCGATGGATTTTGATTGCATACGGCGGGATAAATTGAGGTGGACATTGTGGGAATGGATCGCTCCTCTGTTTGTGGATGTTAGAAAAAATGAGAGGCTTTGATTTTTCTTCAAGTTAATTCGGCTTTTAGCTGGAGATTTTTATTGAGTGTTGGTGATATGAATTGAAATTTGATGTGTTACATCAAATGGATAAAATTGAATGATTAAAGTCGGACAACTTGCTTTTGCTTCTAAGGTACGATCACTTGAAATTTTGTGAACTGCAATTTCAAGTGATGGAATTAGAACTATAATTTTTTATTTTATAATAAAATAATAATAAATTAATTTTTAATTTCTCATTTTCTGAATTTTTTTAACTTTTATTATGAAAATCTTATGAATATACAATAATTGTATGTGATTATTGTATATACGATATATTGTTATGGAAAATATGTAATATTTTTTTGGTGGGAAGAAAAATATGTAATATGTGTACAAGATATTTGTACATATATTTTGTACATACATCACATGCATGTCTTTTTACATGTTAATTTATTTTATTAGAAAATCTTTCATATCTTGACTTATAAATAGAGTTTATTCTCCATATAATAAGATGTACCAAGAGCAAGCAAGAAATCTACTCTTCTTGTTCATTCCTCTCTTCCATCTTCATTCTAAGTGTTGTTGAACACATTTCACAAAAGTTTAAGTAATCAAGAGATTAAAGTAATCATTTCATAACACGTTATCAACACGAGAATTTTTGTTGTTACACAAAATCATTACATGGAAATCTACTTGATGATTTTGCTCTGTAGTTATCCTTTATGGGATATTCTACATAAAAAAACTCAAGTTTTTGTAAACTAACAAAATCCGATAAGTATGCTCTATAGTTGCCAAAATTTGGGAACCTCTACATCAAAAACTCGTTATTTTACCGTAAGATCTAAAATAAATTTTGTCAAAATAAAACCATGGTTTTTGGATTTATGCTAAGATATAAACAAAGTTGAGATTTGTTTACCTCTTTTGACAAAACCCCACATTAATCACCTTGCTTTTGCCACTTGGATTATGAATGAAGATTTTTCACCAAAATAATGATTACGATAATAATGACGATGTAAATAAGGACAAGGGAAATAATAAGCTCGATTAAAAATCGATTGTTATCAGCAACAAGCCGGTGAGTAATATCACTATTGGCCATGGACATGAGAATTTTTTGATCGAATATGGAGATGGAGTAAATGAGGAAGAAGATAAGGATGGTGGAAGAAAGAAAAATGAACGGACAGAGATTAAAGGGGTAAAAAATACCCGGTTTTAATTCTTTATTCTTGTAACGTTCATTTATCCGTATGATTTCTAACTTGTGCCACACGATATAATACTTGTCTTTACTTTTTCTGATTATTGCTTTGACATACGTCACCTATTAATACTTTACATGCATTCTTGGCACGATTCATCCTAATGACATCTACACCTATGAAATGATCTTACATCTCACTTTATTAATTCATGACTAATGAAAACATACATGCTTAATATTGACACAAATTACAATATTATGTAGTAACCAATGCCAAGCATTACAAAGAGAGAGTTTCACATTCTTGACTTATTGGAACAAAAGTACCTTGAATGGAAGGTAGATGCGTTGACCCATCTTAAGGCGAATGACCTTCAAAAAATAATCGAGGATAACAATGATGACACTCCACAGGAGAAGGCAAACACAATTGTATTCCTTCGCCACAACATTCATGAAACTCTCAAGACCGAATACTTATTTGTGGAGGATCCTAAGGAGTTGTGAGAAAGCTTGAATGAGAGATATGGACATCAAAAGGAAGTCTTTTTCCCACAAACTTTGTATGAATGGATAAAGGTTTTAGGACTTCAAATACATATCTGATTATTGTTCGCTCCAAAACATGTATGTATATGAAGGAAAATATTCTTAAATTCATACCAAGAATAAAAGCAAATAAGAAAAACCGTAGTGTACGGATCAATCGCAATAATAGCAAGTATTCTAGAGTCGATCACATGGACTGCAGTGAAACCAAATGGTAAAAGCAATCTAGCTAGACAATTTGCAATATCAATCAACGAAGAATAAAAGGCGAAGATAAGAATATATGTAATGATTGGGAAATCGCATATTCTAGCGATCAAGGTATCCAATTGTGTTTTTGATCCAAGACTTCTAAAGATGCATGAACAAAGGTGTTGCAAAGGAAATGTGTTTGAAGGTGGGATAGATCACGGGGGAGGTCTCATTATCCACTATTTCAAACAAAAGAAACTTATCACCGGGTAAGTCTCAAAGCTTCAAGGGAAAGGAATGACAGTCTCAAACTAACCACTCAACCTAATGTAATAGAATTAACCATCACCGCGTAGGTCTCAAGTTAACTCACAAAGGCAAGAGGAAGGCACACTCAAACCTAATAAAAGATGAACTATTATTACCTAGAACTCATTATCGTTGGCAACCAAGCAAGGGAATCACCGGGTAAGTCTCTTCCCAAGATTGGATATAAGTTAGGAAGGTTCAACAAGGCTAGTATTTAGGCAATCTTTAACCAAAGCTTTAGGATAAAACATGAAAGGTACGACAAAAGAAAATCTCGGTCAATTCTTGGTGAAATCTCGGCCGAGATTTTCAAGAACAACCCGATATTTGTCTCTGCGAAGGTAAAACACAATTCTCAAGGTCCAATCTGTTTGTAAAGTTCATTCTATCATCATCTAAACCACAACCTTCAACCAATCACCCTAGAATCGTAAGAGTTTTAGCCAACACTCATCATATTCAGATCAAGATATATATATAATCAAGAACTGAATGCAATCAACAAAACCGAAAAGAACGCAAGAATTACTAAGCAAGGTGCTCTCTGATATCGTAAACTGAATCAAAGCAATAACAAAGATCCATTCATGTGTTCCAAAGTAATGAAATCAAAAAGCTAGAATAATCTCCAAAGAATCTCAATGTATCTATCAATATCTAATGTTGATGTAGTACGGGTTGTCAATCCGAAGGTGGAAAGATCACAGGGGAATGTCTCACTATCCACTATCCCAAACCAAAGCTCCTATCACCGGGTAAATTTCAAGTATCTAATGAAAGGAACTATAATCTCAAACCAACCACTCAACCTAAGGGAATAGAACAAACCTTTACCGGGTAAGTCTCAAGTAAAGCTCACAAAGGCAAGAGGAAGACACACTCAAACCCAACAAGGGACAAACCTGTATTACCCAGAACTCATCATCTTTAGCAACCAAAAAAGGAAATTACCGGGTAAGTGTCTTTCCAATCTTGGATGTAAGTTTGAAAGGCTCAACAAGGCTAGGATTTGGGCAATCTATAACCTAAGCACAAGGATATAGCATAAACGGATCAACAGAAGAAACCACAGGTTGTTCTTGCTCAAATCACGGCCGAGATTCCTGAAGAACAGACCGAGATTCGTCTCTGCGAAGGTAAAAACAACTCTCAGGGTCCAATCTAAACTTAAAGGATCAATCTATCATTATCTAAACCACAACCATCAACCAAGCACCCTAGAATTGCAAGGATTTTAGCCAACAACACACATACTCAAATCAAGAAAGATATATGAAATCAAGAAAACCATAAACTTTATAAAACCAAAAGAAAAGTAAGAAATGCTTAACAACGTGTCTTCAATATCCAAAACTGTAGTAAAACGACTAAAAAAGATCAAATCTTGTGTTCGAAAGCAATGAAATCTAAAAACTAATTATTCTCTCCAAGAATCTTCACAATGTCTCTTAATCCTCAATGTTGTTGTAACTCAAGATTTCCTTCAACTGTGTATGATATGTAATTCGTCTTTATCAGTGTGTTAATCGTCCGGCAACCATGATATCTTATAGAAGGATCTAGGGTTTGAAGTGAGGGCTTTGGGCTGTTTTGTGTTAAATATCGGTCAAGCCCGTTAATAATCTCGGCCGAGATTTTCATATATAAACCGAGATTTGTATTCTGTTGTGCGTTATCTTTTAGCTCCTTGCTTGTATCCTTTTGATTCTCCTTTGTGCTCCAGAATGCTTCATATATGATCTACCTTGATGCCTTATCCATGTATGTTCCGTTTCCAATACAAATTGCGCCAATTTAGCTACAATTAAAACAAAACTATGTGTAGACCTCTATTCTAACAAAGTAGGCAAATATAATCTCAAATGCTATGGATCTTATGTCTATGCATGGAAAAGAAAGGGAAAAACTACTTAAATGCATATCTATAACTAGGACATAATTCATGTCATCACAAGGAACCAAAATGGTATAACAAGATATCTATTGTGATTGAATCAAATGAGAAACATGAGAAAGACAAAGAAAATGAGGATGAAAACATTCCAAATGAAGATAATATCATTGACGACGATGAAAGAATCGACAATTATGAAATCTCTATAAATTATGCTGATACAAGGATACAATGGAATAGAAAGGATAACATTATTGATGATATATTTTCCTATATTGTAGCTAATGATATCACACTTGAAGATGACGACACTGAGCAAAAAAAAAAACACTTGATGAATGTCGTCGTAGAAAGGATTGAATAAGATGGAAAGAGGCAATTCAGACAGAATTAAAATCACTTGAAAAACGTGAAGTTTTTGGGCCTGTAGTCCATACACCAAAGGGTGTAAAACCAGTCAGCTATAAATGAGTTTTCGTAAGAAAACAAAATGAGAAAAACGAAATTGTGAGATATAAGCCAAGACTTGTAGCTCAAGGTTTTTCTCAAATTCCAAGAATTGATTGTGATGAAACATACTCTCTAGTGATTGATGCAACCACATTTAGATTCCTAATCGTCCCAACTGTCTTTGAAAAATTACAGATGCGCCTTATGGATGTTGTGACTACATATTCATATGGGTCACTTAATACCGACATCTACATGAAAGTCCCACAAGGACTAAAATTGCGTGAGGCCAACTTCTCAAAGCCACGAGAAACGTTTTCCATAAAATTGAAAAGATTCTTGTTTGGATTAAAACAATCAGGACGAATGTTGTACAACCGTCTTAGTGAATATCTCCTCAAAAGAGGGATATGAGAATAACATTATATGTCCATTAGTTTTCAAGTGATCCAAAAGTGGATTCCATATAATCGCACTTTTACGTTGACGATTTGAATATCGTCGGAACCTCCAACGAGTGTGAAGAAACTACAAAGTATATTTGATGAAAGAACTCGAGATGAAAGATCTCGGAAAGACCAAGCTTTACCTTGACCTAAAAATTTAGCACTTGAGGGATGAAATCTTTATCCATCAATCTAATTACATAGAGAAAATATTAAAGAGATTCTACATGGACAAACCATACCCTTTAAACTTACCCATGACGGCATGTCCTCTTCTCTTGAATTCGACCCCAAAATGATCAGTTGTTGTTAAGATGATCCTAAAGCAATTATGGACTAGACCCAATATTTTGGCCTAGGAGGTCGGACGACATCCCAATGCTCGATCAATATACATTGACATTTATCTTTACTTCTTTGTTTCTATCTTATCTTTAGTCTGATCTTATCTTAATTGGGGATACTATTGAATAGATTTTATTCTATCTTAATAGAAGATATAGTCTTGGTAGATCTAGGGTTTTGCGTTGTTTCCGGATCCTATAAATAAGTCTCTTCATCCATTAGGTTAGACATCCCATTTTCTAACATGTTACGAATTTTTTGAGCGACTTTGACCACACCGGTCGTACGACATGTACCCCGTCGGACGACGAACCCTGATTTTGATCAATAAATTACATTCTTTGCTTGTTCTAAGGTATTGTGAGTATTCCCCCTTTGTTTTAGGGTCTGGAGAGCCGAACATGCTTGATCTATGATATTGGATTGATTTTATGCATTGCTTGTGTGCCTATTAATTATGATAGTATCATTTATACTATGTGTTCTACAAAAGGGTGAATTTAACTCGAAGTGACCATGGAGTTTACCTCAATGCTCCATTGATGTGATGAATCTACAACCATCATGGATACGACGTGACAATCATGGCGATAACATCGATGTACTGCAAGCGACGACCTAACCACAAAGTTAGAATAAAAAGGAGTTGTCTTTACATAATTTTGGCATACTTGTGATATTGTGGAGTTGCCTCTTTAGGTCTATAATATGCAGGTTGTGGTGATCCGGATTCTCAAATGCTTTATCCTTATTGAGATTATGGGACTTGACCTCCATCCTATCCTATATGATCTCCGAACATCTAAAGATCCAACCTTTCTCCTATCTTTTCACTCTCCTTTACATTGTTTGTTTTGAAACTAAGTTGCTAGGCAACCCATCACTTTCCTTGTGTTTGACCTTGATCCATTGCACTACAACGGATCTTTTAAGTATTTGCAGAACCCGAGGTTCTCACTCCAGCCCTTATCATGCTAGGGTTCTAGTCAGCTTTGACAAAAGACTATAACAAGTTCACAAGGTTTTTGCCAACTTGGCATGATTAACGTCAAAGCCATCGTGGGATCGTCACGCCAAAACGGCGATATAACCTCGTTTTGACCTTGTCGGTGACTTTTTCACGACAACATTGTTTCACATTTCCGCTGGTCAATGATGATACAGGGATAACCATAGATTGTCCCGATCTTCGTCACCAAAACTCGTCTTCAACTAGATGACTCGAAAACGAAGGGGATATGCATGGGAAATAAGAAGGTAGATGGAAAAATCAAGGTCAACCCCCTTGAAACAACTTAGAGCAACCTTAGGTATATTAAAACGAAGACACACCGAAGAATGATAAAGATACTCTTCCACTACAATCTTACACAATCATAAATAAGGCATATGAAGCACAATAAGACTTATGGATGTTTGATAACCCCAACTCTCGCAATTGAAATTGAAACACGCAATACAAGTCAAACTATAGACAACGAGGAAGATTGTGATATATCACTAAGACAACTGATGATATTATTATCTTCACTAAGACAACTGAACAAGCAATCAATAAGATTCTATCGGCTCTACAAGATTATTGTGATATCTCAGGACAAATCATAAACTATCACAAATCCGCATTCCAAACAACTGCAAACATTGATCAAAGTCATAAAAGAAGAATCCAAGGTCACCTTGGTATTAATGCTACAAGAAATCTTGAACAATACCTAGGATGCCCGATCATCAATGGGCGCGTCAACAAAGATATTTTTAATTCCGTAATCATTAAAACAAAGCAACACTTTACCAGGTAGAAAACGTCATCCCTATCACAAGAAGGTAGAATAATATTAATAAAAGCAAATATCAACGCAAAACCAAGCTACTTAATACAAGCATTTATGCTACCAACAATCATTCACCTTGAACTATACCAACTAAATAGAAATTTCTTTTGGAATAAGGGACCCAATTTCCACCCACTAATCAGTTGGGATAAAATTTGTAAACCAAGGTCCCTTGGAGGAACAGGAATTAGGAAAGCAGAAGATATGAATAAAGCATTACAAATGAAGCTTCTCTGGAAAATTATGGTGGAATCGGAAAACATATGGGTCAAAATTGTGGAAGAAAAATACCTTAAAGGATCTTGCCATTGGAATTACCAATGTCGGTCTAATACATCATGGCAATGGAAGAAATTAATCAAATTAAGAGAAGAATTTAACAAAAGACTTAGATGGTGAGTAGGAGATGGAAACACGATCAAATTCTGGAAAGACAGATGGATAATTGACAAACCGCTTCTCGTGTTGGTTACCAATAAGGATTTGATAGACCAAATGGAATTGACTTCCTCGTATATCACAAATAAAAAATGGAACCATCATCTATTAAATCGACTAATCACAATACTATCTACTTACATTGTCGATAAAATAAATTTATTCCTTCCCAATAATGATATTAGGGATAGACTGTATTGAGAGGGGAATGATGAAGGTTGGTATTCTACTAAATCGGCATGGAACTGATTCAAAAATGTAAGGTTGGGGTAACCATGGACAAAACATGGATATGGAAAATAGACGTCATGCCGAAAATAAAAAACTTTTTGTGGAAACTAGCTATGGACGGTCTCCCTACTAAGCAAAATCTCGATAGACAAAGAATTCTTGTCGTTATGAATTGTGAATTTTGTAACCACCATACTGAAAGTTCCAAACACCTTTTCTTTTAGTGCCCATTTATGGTCACAACAATTGACGAACAAAAGATTACAACCATACTATTGAACTATGATCTTGATAATCAGGGCATAACAACGGTCCTAAATGATCTCAAAGGAAAATTAGCACTGGTTGATTTAAGACTGCTTGTTGTCGTTTGGTGGAACATGTGGATGTCCAGGAATCAGATAATCTTCAACAAAAAAATGACCCTGCAGAACATCGATCAAAGCATTAGCACTAAGTCAGATATATGTATGGGACCAAGCGAACATGAAACCAATAAAAAATAATACAAGTAGAAAACAAAGAAGGAAAACGAAAAACATAAAATGGAAATGCCCAGAGGATGGAATCCTAAAACTTAACTTTGATGCCTCACAAAACTCGATGAACCAATTTTCTTTTGGATTTATCATCAGAAACCAATGCGCCGTTCCTATTGCTATAGGAAGCGGTAGTTGTGACACTGATTCTATTTTGGAAGCAGAAGCCTTCGCTCTGCGGGAGGGCCTAAAAGAGGTGAAAGAGTTAGGAATTGCATCCACCGTGATTGAAGGAGATAACTTGATGCTCATTAATTCGATTAATCGAATATGGAAGCCCCCATGGGAACAAGATATGATCCTCACTAATATCTCCAATATGATCTCGGGCTTCTCTTATTCCATAGCACAACATGTCTATAGCAAAATCAATACGGTCGCGGACAAGATCGCCATGCATGGACACAATCTCAATGTAAGACCCCAGTTTTTCGCCTTCACCGCCCCCGCGGTGAAGTGTGCTGCCCCTACGGCAGGCCGCACCCACGGCAGGATCACCCGCCCATGCGACTGACTACAGATCGCGCCCGATTCTTCTTTCGTTCGTTTTATCTTCTTTCCATAGATAGAAGATCCGATCTTCTATCTTATGGGCCGGCTTCCTTATCTTGTTCCTAACCCTAGAAGTCCTTTCTTCTATCTTTCCAACCCTTCTCTATATATTCCCGCCTTTTCCTCCTTTTTCCCGTTTTTTGCTTACGTTTCTTCAACCCTTGAGAGCTACAGCCGCCACCTTGCTTCCTGAACCTTGTTAGACGTGTAAGTTCATCTCTTCTGGTTTCTTCTTCACGTTCATGTAGTTGCTGCATGCCGTTCCCTTTTGTTTGACTTCTACCCTTCGTTCTTCCTTTTCTTCTTCTCCGAGGATCAAGATCGAGTCTTGATCCTTGTTGTTGGTTCCGTTGTCGATCCTTTGATGTTCACAGGCTCCCTTGGTTGAGTTGTCATGTGTTTGTGTGTTGAGAAGATCAAGCCTTGGCCTTTGCTGCGTTCCTTGCTGTCGAAGTTGTCGACAACGCTTCTGCACTGAGAACCGCCCCCGTGCCTCTGCTGAGCCGCCCCTGCACTTGTCCATCCGCCCCTGCGGTTTCCCCTACAGTAACTCATGTTCTTGTGAGTTGCTTCCTTCCTTCCTTCCTTTCCTCGTTTCGTTCCTTGTTCCTTCTAGTTGTTCCTTGCCCCTGAGTATGCTGTAAGTCTAGGGTTGAGCCCTTAGCTTGTGGAGATCTCTTAGAAATCATTGAGACTAGAAGTTATAGACTTCTAGCAACCGTTTCGTTCCTGATTCGTGATGCTTGTATGAACAGGCTTTCCTTGCTCCTTTCCTGAGGGGAACTGAGCCGTCTATGAGTTGTTTGCTGAGCTTTTAGATTACCTTCGAGTGAGGTAAGTCACTTGAACTTACTTAGCTTCATTCCGTATATTGGTTTGAGTATTTTGGCTTGTTTGTGTTGTTTATCATGTTTTTAACGGATAATCGGAATATGATTCACCCTTTATAACCTTAACTGGCCCAAGTGTATAATAACCGGACGGTGACCACTTGTCTAGTTCTTCAGGAGACTAGAATGTGCTCTTGCAACCCAGACCCGTAGGTAACAAATAGTACTGATCTATTCCTATTGGTATACGGAAGCGGAGGCGAGTTTTGGGAGATCCTTGTGTGACAAAAAAAGTTGAATTAGTAATGGATAAGTTAATGAAAGATAATAACCGGTTGTGTGCAAGCATGCTATGTGTTTTCTTTTACCTTATGTGTGTTTGTGCCTTTACGCTCTTGCTAGTATCTAGAATATTAGCTTCCAGTTTATACCGTCGTTGTAGATGTTCCGCAAGTTCAGGATACTGTTGAGTGATCCGGATGGTGTGGTCAACCGGGGTTCCCGTACATTATAGGACGGGATCGGGTTTATGTTTATACTGCTGCTTTTCCCTTTGTTTTGAACTCGGTTGTGAGTCTTTTACGCTTTCCTTTATTTGAACCTTTGGTTTTATATTGAGTTTTGGTTTCCATTCGTCTATGCCTTATTGTAAGATCTGTTGTACTGTTGCTACTCTGAGGGTCGGGACCGATTGTGCGGTCCTAGCCCGTAGCGCTTCGAGTTCCCAGAACTTGGGGTGCTACAATATGGTATCAGAGCCAGGTTGGAAACAATGGCACTCGAAATATTCTAAGGGTCGGATGTATAAATAAATAGAACCCATAAGGGGTCTAACGTCTTCAAAAGGAGTTTTGTATTTAACCTTGTCGGTCTGGGATAAATGTACGGGCGACCATCACTACCTCCACATATCTCAGCAATGTAGTTTCTTATATGTTGGCCTTTATATGTGCTTTTTCTGGTTTTCTGCTGTAGTTGTAGCATGACCTTATATCTATATATAGTCTTATATATCTATCCTTATAGTAGATGACACACACTAGAGCTACCGCTGCTATAGGGAAAGGAAGGGGTCGACCACCACTTCCACCTGCCGTCCGTGGACGAGGACGTGCAGGGAGACCTCCACTAGCTAGAGGTCGGGGCCTGACCCCAGTTGCTGACCCGCCTATCACTGAGGCGTTTGCTAAGGAAGTCGCTGAGAGTGTTGTTCCTGAGGCTGGGAATGGGACCACTACTAGGTCCAGAGCACAAAGAGCATCATCAACAAAGTCCACACGGGTGTCCATCGGAGTTTTTGCATATCGCAACTATGTGGTGAGAGTTGAGGAGGCTATCAGGACTGGAGGACCAACACCAATGCCGCTAGTTCCTGCAAGATCAGATGAGGTTTCACAGAGAGTTACACAAGTTGTTGCCCCGCCTGCTAGAGTTGCTGAGGTTGTTAGAGCGCCGGCTGAAGCGAATGAGCCGAAGCCCGACAGTTGTTTGAAGGCTTTTGACCAGTTGAAGGTCCCCACTTTTATGGGATAGACTGGATTGGAGGTTGAGTTATGGCTTGGGCAGCTGGATTCTGCTATGGAGGCTATCGGTTGTCCAAAGGGACATCGAGTCAATATAGCATAGACGTTGCTGAAGGATCATGCCCATTCTTGGTGGAGGACCGTTCGCAGTAAGGTAACCAATTATGAGCATATGAAAACGGTGATCAGAGATCGTTACTGCCCTGCAGCTATAAGGAGAGACCGTCTGCAAGATTTCCTTGAGGTTGGATTCGAGGATTTGCCTATTGTTGAGATCATCAACAAGTTTCAAGATGAGTTGTCTTTGTTGGGTCCGTCTGCACCACCTGAGAATCAACATGTTTACCTTTTCTCTCGGAGGCTGAGAGAGTCGACACGCTCTTATGTTGCTGTTTTTCATTGTGATTCTCTGACGGACTATCAGAATAGAACTTCTACCTATGAGAGAGACCGACCGGGTCAGATGAGAGCTTCTCAAACAGGAGGTCCTGAGAAGAGACATAAGACTGGATCAACCAGTGCTGGAGTTGGATCAGTTGGATTTGGGCGTAGTCAGACGCCGGGACGTTCTAGTTTCCAGCAGAGTTTTGACAAAGGACGACAATGTCATAACTGCGGAGGTGTAGGACACTTCCGAGTTGATTGCAAGAAGCCAACAGTGACTTGCTTTTCTTGTGGCAAACCCGGACACAAAGCTGCATTTTTCCGTCAAGGAAAGGCGCTATCACAACAGGGTTCTTCACCTGCCAGTGTTGCTGGAGGAGAACAGAGATCTCAGTACTAGCAGCAGCAGAGAGTATCTGGTTCTACTGCTCCTCAAGGTTCCACTCCGGGACATGGGAGAGGTAGAGGACGTGTTGGTGAATCTACAGACACCAAAGATGCATCAACCAGAGTGTATGAGTCAAGGAGTGCTGTAGAGCCGACAGCGCCAATAGCCACATGTACCATTCATATTAATGGGTTTCTGGCCAGAGTTCTTTTCGATACCGGAGCTACGCATTCTTTTATATCTGATGCATGTGTAAATAGATTGGCCTTAGTTACCGTAGAAGGTACGTAGACCCTTCTTTATAGGATTACCCGATGGGGGTAAGATTCGAGGTACACGAGAGGTTCGCGATTGCCCTATTAGATTGGGAGGTCGCGATTGGCCAGCTGACTTTTTCGTCATGTACTTAGTACATGAAGAAGTTATCCTTGACATGGATTGGATGGATCGACATCGAGCAGTTTTGGACATCGGCAAGAGAACAGTGCCAGTAACTACAAAGGTAGGCCATGTTGAGATCTTCAGAGGTTGGGATCTAGGAAAAACTAGTACAGTCATCAGTGCAGTCCGAGCTACTAGACTTATCATAAGGGATGCGAGGCTTTTGGTGCTATGCCATGAAGGATAGTAGGAGTCCGGCTTTGGAGGAGATTCCAGTATCTTGCGAGTTTGCTGACGTCTTTGGAGAGCCATTAAGGTTACCTCCACAGAGGAGTGTAGACTTCGGCATTGAGCTAGAGCCGGTACGAGACCGTTCGCTAAGGCTCCTTATCGTATGACACCTATCGAGATGTTTGAATTGAAGAAGCAACTTGAGGAGTTAGTAGAGTTTGGTTTCATCCTCCCAAGTGTATCTCCTTGGGGCGCACCAGTACTCTTTGTTAGGAAGAAGGATGCGTCAATGAGGTTATGTATCGACTACCGAGAGTTGAACAAGGTGACGATCAAGAACAAGTACCCATTGCCCTATATCGACGATCTTTTGGATCAGCTGCATGGAGCTTTAGTGTTTTCAAGGATCGATATGAGATCTGGATATCACCAGCTGAGGGTGAGAGAGCAGGACATAGCCAAGACGTCATTTCGGACCAGGTATAGCAACTACGAGTTTGTAGTGATGCCATTCGGGCTTACGACCACAGTCTTCATGGAGATGATGAACAACATCTTCATCGACTTCCTAGACCAGTTTGTAGTTGTCTTCATAGACGACATTCTGGTTTACTCTCGCAGTAGAGAGGAGCATACAAGACACTTGAGGATCGTTCTCCAGCTTACAGGATAGAGAGCTCCACGCCAAGCTCTATAAGTGCGAGTTCTGGATGTCCGAGGTAGCATTCCTTGGTCACATCATTTCAGCTGAAGGGATCAAGGTAGATCCGGCAAAGATCGAGTCAGAAGCATCATGGCCGCCTCCTAAGAACGTCAAGGAGGTACGCAACTTCTTAGGATTGGCGGGTTACTACCGGCGTTTTGTTGAGGGCTTTTCGGTTATCGCCCGACCGCTTACTTCCTTGTTGCGGAAGTCTACGAGGTTCTTATGGTCCGACTCGTGCCTGCTGAGCTTCGAGGAGCTGAAGAAGAGGTTGACCTCTGCTCCTATCTTAGCTCAGACAAAGGGCATTGAGGACTTTGTGGTTTACAGCGACGCATCAAGCTGGGCTTGGGATGTGTTCTGATGTAGAGGGGTAAGGTGATTGCTTACGCGTCTAGACAGTTGAAGACGTACGAGGAGAATTACCCTACCCATGACCTTGAGTTGGCTGTTGTGGTTCACACTTTGAAGATTTGGAGGCATTATCTCTATGGAGCTACGTGTCACATATTCACAGACCATAAGAGTCTGAAGTACATATTCACTCAGCGGGAGTTGAATAACCGCCAACGCAGATGATTGGAGTTGATAAAGGACTTTGATCTTGAGATCTTATACCACATGGGGAAGGCTAACGTGGTAGTTGATGCCCTTTGTAGGAAGACTCCCCGGGAGATGGCGATCGCTAGGCTGACAACTCAACCACAGTTACAACGAGATCTTGCATGGATGGAGATGGATATCCACTTCCTGGATTCCGATAGCCTGTTGTCCACCTTGGAGATAGTACCTGATCTGTTGGCCGAAATCCGACATAAGCAAGAGAGTTGCTCAGCTTTGACACAAATCCGATACCGGATGTCTCGAGGAGAGGCGCCACAGTTTGTAGTTGGTGCTGATGGGATCTTCAGACGACAAGAGCGTGTTTGTGTACCTTCAGATCGAGAGTTGAGAGAGAGGATCCTTCAGGAGGCTCACTCTTCACCTTACTCAGTGCACCCTGGTGCGAGTAAGATGTATCACGATATCAAACGCTCTTTCTGGTGGGGAGGTCTGAAGCCAGACGTCACGAGATATGTAGCTCGGTGTGTGACCTATCAGCAGGTCAAGATCGAGTATCATAGACCAGGAGGCGAGCTACACCCACTTCCCGTCCCTCAGTGAAAGTGGGAGGACATCTCTATGGACTTTGTCACCGGTTTGAGACCGAGTCGAGGTTTTGATGCTATCTGGATGATAGTAGATTGACTGACGAAGACCACACATTTCATTCCGATCAAGGAAACGTGACCGGTGAGTCGATTGACATAGGAGTTCACTAGATAGATAGTGAGACTTCATGGGGTACCTAGGACTATAGTCTCTGACAGAGAAGGACGGTTCACTTCAAGGTTCTGGAAGCAAGTGCACGCCGCCCTAGGTACAAGCCTGCATTTTACGACTGTTTATCATCCTCATACCGATGGTCAATCCGAGCGGACCATCCAGAATCTGGAGGACATATTGCGAGCTTGCGTGTTAGACTGGGGACAGGTGTGGTCAAATCACCTTCCTTTAGTGGAGTTTTCATATAACAACAGTTGGCACACATTAATCAGGATGGCTCCTTATGAGCTTTATACGGATAGAGATGCCGTACACCGTTGTGTTGGGATGAGCCGAGTAGTGCTAGTGGAGTAGCACCCGAGCAGATTCAGGATGACATGGCTCGAGTAGTAGTGATCCGTGAACGGATATTAACAGCGCAGAGTCGACAAAAGTATTATGTAGACAAGAGGCGCAGACCTGTGGAGTTCAGAGTTGGAGCTCAGGTTTGGTTGAGAGTATCCCCGACACGAGGCATCAGACGTTTCTGTGTCAAGGGGAAGCTGAGTCCCCGATACATCGGACCGTTCGAGATTCTTGAGCAATTTGGAGAGGCAGCATACAGACTTGCTTTGCCACCGAGACTCGAGGGTGTTCCCCAATCTTCCATGTATCTTAGCTACGGGAGTGTATACCAGACCCGAGACACATTGTCAACCACGAGGACCTAGTGATCTTGCCAGACCATACGTTCGTAGAGCACCCGGTGGTTGTCTTAGAGCACAGTACGAGACGCTTGCGTTCGAAGGACATACCAATGATGAAGATTCAGTGGTCGATGCGAGGAGCTGATGAGGCGACTTGGGAGACAGAGGATAGTATCCAGAGGAACTATCTGGAGTTTTACGTTGAGCTGGTTGCACCTTTAGTGTAGTCGTTTTGTTTCAATTTTTCCTTTGTTGCGTTGCGTACGCTTTTTGTGACATTTTAAGTTACGCGCCCCGAGTGGGAATATATGAGTTATGTTCTGTTTCTGTGTGTTGTCGTGATCGTTGGGTTTTTGCAAGTTTCGGGATGAAACTTCTTTTTAGGGGGATCTAATGTAAGACCCCAGTTTTTCGCCTTCACCACCCCGCGGTGAAGTGTGCCGCCCATGCGGCAGGCCGCACCCGCGGTAGGATCAGCCGCCCCTAAGGCTGACTACAGATCGCACCCGATCCTTCTTTCGTTCGTTTTATCTACTTTTATAGATTATATGGGCCGGCTTCCTTATCTTGTTCCTAACCCTATACGTCCTTCCTTCTATCTTTCCAGCCCTTCTCTATATATTCCCGCCTTTTCCTCCTTTTTCCCGTTTCTTGCTTACGTTTCTTCAACCCTTGAGAGCTACAACCGCCACCTTGTTTCCTGCAACCTTGTTGAACATGTAAGTTCATCTCTTCTGGTTTCTTCTTCACGTTCATGTAGTTATTGCATGCCGTTCCCTTCTGTTTCGCTTCTTCCCTTCGTTCTTCCTTTTCTTCTTCTCCAAGGATCAAGATCAAGTCTTGATCCTTGTTGTTAGTTCCGTTGTTGATCCTTTGATGTTCAAAAGCTCCCTTGGTTGAGTTGTGACGTGGTTGTGTGTTGAGAAGAGCAAGCCTTGGCCTTTGTTGCGTTCCTTGTTGTCGAAGGAGTCGACAACGCTTCTGCACTGAGAACCGCCCCCGTGCCTCTGTTGAGCCGCCCCTGCGTGTTCCCATCCCTGCGCTTGTCCTGCCGCCCCTGCGGTTTCCTCTACAATAACTCCCGTTCTTGTGAGTTGCTTCCTTCCTTCCTTTCCTCGTTCCTTTCCTTGTTCCTTCTGGTTGTTCCTTGCCCCTGAGTATGTTGTAAGTCTAGGATTGAGCCTGATAGAAATACGGGGCAATCTAGATCGAGGAGAAACTTCAACTACTTCTTCTTGATCGTTCGAGATGGATCAAATGTAGAATTTGGGTGGTGGAAGCTTGGAAATGGATGCGGAAGCGTTCGGTTGATCCTTCAAAAGGATCCTCGAATATGAAAGGCTTGGATCAAAGACTAGATCCAAGATAAAACTTTAAGAGGATGGAAGAAGAGATGATGCCTAAACCAAATAAGAGGATTTTCCTTCTCAATACCTAGATTTCAACTTAGACATATCTTACAATGAGACAAGCATCCCCTTATATAGTGGATGAAGGTCATACAAAGAGTCGGAACATAAATGACGGAAATTAAAGCGGAATTAAAGTTCCGAAAATGAAAAGCCTAAAAAATGAAAGGTCGGAATTTAAGTCACGGAATAAAGTTTTGGAATTATAGTTCCGAATATAAAAAAACCAATTATTAAATAGCCGAAATATTTAAATGTCTTCATAATGGTTGTGGGCCCTTCTAGCCGGAAATACGGATGACATCGCCATCCGGGGGCGTATCATTCTCCTCCTCTTAAATGTGAAACATCTTGATTTGCACGGTCAAAATAAAGAAATGAGTATCTTTGGAAACGTGACCCTTGAAATTCAGCACCAGATGGTTATTATTAGAGTCGGGCGGTTTGGACTTGTAGTCTTTCACAAGGATGGTGGGGCCGCCAATCTTGTTGACTATGCCGACAAGGTGCTAGAAAGAGCACCGATATATGATTGATTTCAGTTGGTGACGCCGATACTCTTAAAAATTGTGAATCAAGCCTTGGGTGGGTAGCAAGTCGTCCAACATAACAAGGAAAAACTCTGGATCAGGCGGCTCAAACTTTTTGTACATGTGGATGGTCTCTCCGGTGAGTTTGTCTACCATGCCATCTAAGCTTGTGACATTGCACGTCGGGGGCATGCCAGAAAGAAGCAAGGGTAAGCCGGTAAATAAATTATTAGACATAACAAAGTCAAACCTCGTGCCAGCCGGTTAGAATTTGTAGTCCAACAACATAATGGTGTCATTGTCATGGTTGATGGCTTCTTCACCCTTGATGATGTCGACTTTGTTGAAGTTGGCTTCTTTTTTGTCGGTGATGACTTCAACATTGTCGATGACTGTTTCTTCCTTTGCCTCTTCTAATGGACCATCACACAACGGTTCTTCTTGTTGGGCAACCGTCGTTAGGGCAAGAACTTGTGCCCTCAAAACTTATATTTCATGCTTTAGAGCGGCATTTTCTTTGGCTAAGACGGAAACACGTTGTTGGTGTTCATGTGGATACCATTGATACCCATGGATGGTCTCTTTGTGCCTTGGTAGATTTGGAGGAGGCAATCACTTCTCATCCTCAAAATATTCTCTCCTTCGGCTATGTGAATATCGTCGGTACCCATGGGTGGATTGTTTGAACTTTGGTGGATATGGAGGAGGTAACCATTCCTCATCCTCATCATAGGAATCATCATCATCATATATCATGATGAAGAACGAGGATGAACGATGAAGAACACTTGAAGAATGATGAAGAACACCAAAGATACAAAAAAAAAATTGATGATGAACAATCAAGAACACAAGTAAAGAAACTTGACCTCGATCCCTTCCTCTGATACCAATGATAGAAATACGGGGCGATCTAGATCGAGGAGAAACTTCAACTACTTCTTCTTGATCATTCGAGATGGATCAAATGTAGAATTTGTGTGGCGAAAGCTTGGAAATGGATGCGGAAGCATTCGGTTGATCCTTCAAAAGGATCCTCGAATATGAAAGCCTTGGATCAAAGACTAGATCCAAGATAGAACTTTAAGAAGATGGAAGAAGAGATGATGCCTAAACCAAGTAAGAAGATTTTCCTTCTCAATACTTAGATTTCAACTTAGACATATCTTACAATGAGCCAAGCATCCCCTTATATAGTGGATGAAGGCCGTACAGAGAGTCGGAACATAAATGACGGATATTAAAGCGCAATTAAAGTTCCGAAAATGAAAAGCCTAAAATATGAAAGGTCGGAATTTAAGTCACGGAATTAAGTTCCGAATATAAAAAGCCAATTATTAGATAGCCGAAATATTTAAATGTCTTCATAATGGTTGTGGGTCCTTCTAGCCGGAAATACGGATGACATCGCCATCCGGGGGCGTATCAGAGCCCTTAGCTTGTGGAGATCTCTTAGAGATCATTGAGACTAGAAGTTATAGACTTCTAGCAACCGTTTCGTTCCTGATTCGTGATGCTTGTGTGAACAGGCTTTCCTTGCTCCTTTCTTGAGGGCAACTAAGCCGTCTCTGAGTTGTTTGCTGAGCTTTTAGATTACCTTCGAGTGAGGTAAGTCCCTTGGACTTACTTAGCTTCATTCCGTATATTGGTTTGAGTGTTTTGACTTGTTTGTGTTGTTTATCAAATTTTAAACGGATAATCGGAATAGAATTCACCCTTTATAACCTTAACTGGCCCAAGTGTATGATAACCGGGCGGTGACCACTTGTCTAGTTCTTCAGGAGACTAGAATGTGCTCTTGCAACCCAGGCCCGTAGGTAACGGATAGTACTGATCAATTCCTATTGGTAGAAGGAAGCGGAGGCGAGTTTCGGGAGATTCTCGTGTGACAAAAGAAGTTGAATTAGTAATGGATAACTTAATGAAAGATAATAACCGGTTGTGTGCAAGCATGCTATGTGTTTTCCTTTACCTTATGTGTGTTTGTGGCTTTACACTCTTGCTAGTATCTAGAATGTTAGCTAACGATTTATACCGTCGTTGTAGATGTTCCGCAGGTTCAGGATGCTGCTGAGTTATCCGGATGGTGTGGTCAGCCGGGGTTCCCGTACATTATAGGATGGGATTGGGTTTATGTTTATGTTGTTGCTTTTACCTTTTTGTTTTGAACTCGGCTACGAGTTTTTTACGCTTTCCTTTATTTGAACCTTTGGTTTTATATTGAGTTTTGGTTCTCATTCGTCCGTGCCTTGTTGTAAGATCCGTTGTGATGTTGCTACTCTGAGGGTCGGGACCCATTGTGTGATCTCATCCCGTAGCGCTTCGAGTTCCCAAAACTTAGGGTGTTACACTCAAGATGGATGTCAATGTCATTCCGAAAGATGTTTAAGACCTCATCCGTAAGGATGCCCTAGGCCGATCGGTGCCTAGAACCTGATCCGCCTAATATTTTTACCATGTATAAAAAAACAAGGAAGATAATCTCACTCGCACTCTTCAAAGAAGAAATTGTAACTCACGTTTAACGTGTATTTGATTTGTAGAAAATGATGGATAACTTTCAATGAAAAAAAATGTGCCTTATAAAGATTCAAGGCTGGAAAAACTGATTAGAACCCTTTCTAGTCGCGCCTAATTTAACATAAAAGACTTAATTGAAAGATGAATTTAAAAATAGCTTAAAAGGTCAATTATTAAAGCAAACCCATAATAATAAAAGAGTAATTGTGGGCTGAAAATAACATCAAACTATATCCAACTTAGCCACTTTTATCCTTCCTCAATCTTCTCATGTGCATCCACCTCTCTAAGCATACATACGTGAAGCCTTCCTCCCATGCATATGTCCTTCTATGCTTGATCCGGTTTATCCTTTCATACAACCCCTTCCTTCCTCTATGATCTAACTTTCTTGCTTGAGATCTTGTCAATGGTGGTCCTCTTGGTTGCTCTTTGGATGGTCCCGCATCATCCCCTCTCTTAAAAAGGATTCAACCTCGAATCCGATATTTCCTCCTTAGCATCATACCAGTCTGGTTTCCTCGTATAGTCAGAACCTACATGGACAACAAATAAAAACTACCATTTTTTCCGGCTTACTTTCCGTAGGAAAAGCTTCGCATTGGTTAAACAATTACCCCTAGTAAAAAAGATTTCTAGTCGATTATATTTTATCCATCCTCTACTCACGTTGTTGTTTAATTTGCTTATTACCAACCTTTCAGTCACTTTCTTCTTGAAATTGCGATATTACGTCGAACCAAAAACATCACTAAATAAAACTTAAGTGTCTTTTCTCTTGGCTTGCATCTAAATCCTTTAAAATTATACCAATTTACTCCTCTATCTATATTAACAATACGTATAAAATGGGGATTAAAGCCTTAAATCCTTGCTTCATGGGAATAAAAATTCTCTTCAAACCAATCTACTACAAAAGAGACTTTACTATATCAAGAATCTTGTTTCTTTAACCACAAGTGTTTATGGAAACAATATTTAAGAGGTGTTCAAATTACCAATGGAATCGAAATTAACTTTCTTCGTCCCCTATCTTTCATTTTCACTAAGGCCAAAAAGAAAAAAAATAAAAAAAACACACACCAAGCTCTCCCTTGATCATTAAGTATTATACCGTTGGAAACAATTTTTCGGTTACCAATTTGTTATCTAACCCTCTCTTAACAATGTTCTCCCTACTGCATACAAGACCCAAAAACAATCACTTCCGACAACATAAATCAACCCTCTATGAACAATCTTCTTCTTACAAATCATCACTCTCTTATACATCAAGTTCTACACAGAGGCGGAGCCAGAAAAATATTAGGGGTGGGCAAAATTCAAATCGAAAAATAAAATATATAAACTTCATAATTGTAATATATATATATATATATATATATAATTATAATTATTGTAAAGTATATGAACAATTAATTTATTATACTTTAAAGTAGAAAGTAAAAACAAATGCGACGATTTTTTGCCTTAATAAAATTATCGATAACTGAATCGATGTCAACTTTGCTTACAAATTCTCTTTGAATATAGATCGCCAAAGCATCAACAAGAAGACTCTTCTAGTTATATATTTAATATATACAATGTATAGAATTAATATGATACTATATATTTAGAAAAGAGTAAATCCTCACTTAATAAAAATAAAATAATATTAATAAGATCATTAACTATATATATTTAATATATACAATGTATAAAATTATTATTATACTAAATAATAAACATTCAATTAAATAAACTAAACAAACATTTAATTAAATAAAGTAAGAATAAGTACAAAATAAATAAATAAAACATACCAAAACTTGAAGTACAACACTACACAGATATTGCAGAGCACTATTCGGCTATTCCAATTTTCAAATTGCAAGGTCCAATTTGTTTCTTCCTTGCTTAGTTTATTTAAAGGTTTATAGGATTAGGGTGGATAAGCTAGTAGGCTAGAAAGTGCAGAGGTTTAAAGTTTCAGACTAGAGCAGGCTGCGTCAGACTTTAGGTTTAGGCGGAGAGTAGTGGACTATGTACGAGGGATTTTATTAACCGGTTATTAGAAACCTCCGGACTAAATTTTTTTTTTGAAGTGTACTACTAACAAAAATTGGGCCGGGGTGGGCGACGGCCCAGCCGAGCCCACCCCTAGATCCGCCACTGGTTCTACACCTTTATTCATCAAGATAACCGTGTTCTGCAATCTCGTCTTCTGAGGTTTGATGTAGTCATTTGTTGGCGGTTTCGTGCATTTGTCGAGAAGGAAGCGTGGATTTGTGATCGACTCCTGACGGCTCTGTTGCAGTCCAAATCTGAGGTGTCCATAGTTGTTCCCCAAGCTTCCTCTCTATGTACTTCCTTCGAAGATGAACGTTTATACTCGTTGCCTCCTGCTGGCTAGATCATCATGCTTTCCCTTGAAGACCTTTTTTTGCTTTCGGTTTCATTTTGATGTTTTTGTGTGTATTTCTTTTCTCCTATATTTGTGGTCTTTCATGACGGTTTGACCGTCTGCCGATTTTTTCGGCCTTTCGACTCACTAGTCGGTGTGCCGTCTAATGGTTTCGAACCACTTTCCATTCTAAAAAAAAAAAGAATGAAAGAGTAATTGTGGGCTGAAAATAACATCAAACTATATCCAACTTAGCCACTTTTATACTTCCTCGATCTTCTCATGTGCATCCACCTCTCTAAGTACACATACGTGAAACCTTCCTCCCATGCATATGTCCTTCTATGCTTTGATCCGGTTTATCCTTTTATACAACCCCTTCCTTCCTCTATGATCTAACTTTCTTGCTTGAGATCTTGTCAATGGTGGTCCTCTTGGTTGCTCTTCGGATGGTCCCGCTCCCCTCTCTTGAAAAGGATTCAAACCTCGAATCCGATATTTCCTCCTTAGCATCATACCAGTCTGGTTTCCTTGTATAGCCATAACCTACATGGACAACAAATAAAAACTACCATTAGGGAGGTGTATAAATTCAACACAAGTTAATCTTAATTTTTCATAACAAAGAGATGATAAAACTTTTTAGATTGTTCCAATGGGTACTAGAAGTGGAGGTAAAAAGCAAATATCACTTAACATATAAGCACACACATGACCATAAGAACCACTCACAATCATGTGTAATCAATATAGTACAATGATAAGCAATATTCCTCCAAGGTAGTTTCGTGTAGGCATCATAAACTACTCTAGGATCCTCAATCATCATACGAATAATACTTAAGTCACACATGAAAGCTAGAAATTCCTCAAACATGTCATACCCTATGATCTTCCAAATGATACTAAGGTGTACGGTCTCTCGAACATTTGTATTTTATTTATTTTTCTATCAACTAAAGTGTACGGTCTCTCGAACATCTAATCTGTTTCCATTATGAAAACAATAATAATGCTAAAGAATTATTGTGTGTGGGTAGTAGTTTGTTGTCAATTAGCTAGCAACTTGTTATCCCTTCCACTTTTCATATATTTTGTGCTTTATTTTGGGATTTCCTGAGAAGTTTCTGCCTAGTCCTTATACCTAATGAGGGCTTAAACTAATCCTGCTTAGTCAGATGCGTAAGTAAAGCAGAAACATACATTAGAGCAAAGCAAAGTAGGAATTTATTTATTGAGGTGAGTGGTATTTGCAATCAACAAAGAGGCACAACTTAAACAATCCCAATAATAATTGACAAAAGGATATAAATCGAAATAAATTAAGTAAATCTATTTCCACACATGAATCCTAATATCTTATACAATCAATCGATCACATATTACGACATAGTACGTAGACGTACAACACATTAGCGGCGCCTGTTGAGAGCAGCATAGGTGAGAGACCGGAGCTCGGGAACCTCAGCAGCTCCTCGCCTATTGGAGCTCTTTACGGCGCCGTACCAGCCGTGCTTGCAGGGCAAGTGGAGATACGGGTCGGGGCAATAACCGGGCTTGGGTTTCGAGAAGAAACGCTCACACTCCTCCGGAGAGCGCTGGTTGGGAAGCCCCAGTATACAGTTCCTGCTGACGTCTAGCTTACGTCTATGGAATAAATTCCAACAGTGAGGCCCGCCCAGGCCCGTGAAGTAGTTATCTTTGAGGGTAAGTTTAGTCAAATGAGGCAGCTGGCAGACGAAATCGGGTATAATGCCATGTAGAAGGTTGGAGCCGAGGTTAAGGATCTGGATCTTCTCCATGCACCCGAAGGAGGCCGGGATCGGTCCGGTTAGCTTGTTGATGCTTGCGTCGAAGATCTGGGCCCGCTTTAGAAGCCCGATTTCCCACGGGAGACACCCGGAGAGGTTGTTTTTGAGGAAGAGAACCTCGAGAAGGGTTCCGTTAGCGAGCCCGATTGAGGCAGGTATCGGCCCGGTGAGCCCGTTGTTGGCGAAAGTAAGGTAGAGGACGCGGGTGCGGCCGAGGTCGGCGGGGAGCTGTTGGGCGAAGCGGTTGTTGTTTATAAATAGAACGTCGACGTCGAGGGAGAAGGCCTGCGACGGAACCGAGCCCGTGAAGCTGTTGAAGCGGAGATCGAGGAAGGTGAGGCGGTTGGCCCGGAGTACGGATCCCGGGAAGCTCCCGGAGAATCTGTTGTTACTGAGATCAAGCTCGAAGAGGAAAGGGAGGTTGGCCGGTCCGAGGTTGGTGGGGACCACTCCATGGAAGCGGTTTGAGTTGGCATGGAAGATGGAGACGTCGATGAGCCTGTCGATGAAGTCGGCAAGCGGTGCCTTGAGGTTGAAGCCGTTGAACTGCACGTCGGACACCGCCTTCTCCTTGAAGGTTGGGATGACGGCGCACCTGAAACCCTTGTATTTGTTGCAGACGTCCGGGCCCACCCAGGTATGAGTGATGTTCTTGGGGTCGTTGTTTGGGTCTTCACAGATCTTGGCCTTGAGGTCCTGGATTACGAAGTAGGCCATCTCGATTCTTGGGCTTTCGAACATCGGCGGTGGAGGAGGGCATGGTTGCGGTATTCTGTCTCCGCCGCCGCCGCCTCCGATGTCGATTCCTAAGGATGCAACTTGGTAGATGATAGAGGGTAATAGGATTGCTGAAATGTAGTAGTGATAAGTGGTAGACATTTTAGGTGGCTTGGATTTTGGGTTCACTTGTTGGATTAATAATATAGACGTACTGTTACCTACGATGTATATTAAAATGGGCAAAGATATATTATAAGAAGACTTAATTGTGGGATGTTGGAGCTACAGTGTCGGTGAAATCAGATATCATTGATTAATTAAATTTGCATTATGAAATAATTGCACACCCTACGGTCTACTGTAAATACAAACCTAATCGTATATAAACTATTTACAATTGGTTATTTTATTCTCGATCACCCGTCCAACTCTTTACTTTCTTTGTCGAATAACGATGTCCGCAAAATAGTAACTCAAAAACTTGCCAATTTTTAACTTCTCTCATTTAAATTAATAATATGGGTTTATTCTCCCGTCTTCTTTACCAAAAAAAAAAAAACTATTTACAAATAATCAAAAAATATAAACAAGTTAATATGATACAGATCACGGACCGATTATACCGGATATTGTTATGGTCTTTACATCCAATCATGCATCATTTTAGATAGTAGATTGATACATCTCATACTCATTTAATGTAGTTTTGCTTTCGTTTAGTGTATAATTCGTAAATATTACGTTATATGATTTCTACTTGAGCTTTTGTTGTATTTCAAGCGCTCAAGGCAAAAGAAATGATACACTTTGGTGCAAAGTTGATAGCAAATTTTCATACTTATATAGTTTTTAGAACCATTTAGTATTAATTTATTATTATATTTGCATGGAATAAGCATCCTAACTTTGAATATGTATATATATTGTCAATTGGATGTCTATTTTCTTCTTATGTTATTTTTGTAGGTGTTAACGAATCATCCAAGGGCTTAAATTTTTTTTTAAACTCTATGATAACACCTAACCCTTGAGATGGGGAATAATTTTCATCGACCCTATCGAGCTCACTTCTAGTTAATCTAGCAAATTCAACATACTCTCATAAAAAATTGGATTTAAATTTATCCCCAAAAAATTACCGTTTCTCAACTTATGTTATCAGAGGGGTTGGTCTCATCCTAGGAACTGCCTCATCCTCAAGATCGATAAACTCATTAGTATTAAACAAATTATGCTGATTTCGAATTGATAATTCACATACATTATCACAATAAATTCATTACTAGCCCTAGATGTTTAAATTTAGCTAGATATAGTAGAAATAGCAAGAACTATAGTAAAAATGCATGAAGGATCCATCAAATCTGAAATCAAGAAGTCAAATAAAAAAATTGCATTAGCTATATAAATAACCTTCAATGAAAGATCACAATCCAAGGTAAAGTAGAAATAAGTGCAAAAAAATCAACAAAGAAAAGTTTTGGTGAAAAATCCTTCAAATGGGAGATAAATCTTCTCAAATTCCCTTTTTCAGTTTTTTGTGTCCCCTGTGATTCCTTTCTAAATATAAAGTCACAACCTTATAATTAATATTTTGAATCTATTCTATTATTTATATGGTCCACTAATAATTTTTAAAGTTGCAACTAAAAGCTCGAAATATAATAGAAATAAAAACTTTTAAATCGGGAACATTGATTAGTTCGCACAGTTTCTTTTTTGGGATTACACTGTTGTTTGATTTCAACACAGGATAAAGCATACAATTACACGCCCGTGTTTAAAATGACCATAGCCCATGCAAAAAAGTAGGCATGAACAACTTGATTTCTTGATGACTCGTCCTTTCTTCTCTACCGTGGCTATATTCTAGCTCTTTAATCCTCAATCGTATGAATGTCCTATGATGTTCTCGACTTCAAGGAGGGTTGAAGAATCATATCTCAACATCCTATTTGAATATGCATCAAAATGCACAATTTTTGACCATATTGAAATACAAAATAAATTAGCAATAGACAATATATATATATATATATATATATATATATATATATATATATATATATATATATATATATATAGAGAGAGAGAGAGAGAGAGAGAGAGAGAGGTTGTTCCATGAGAACAGGTTTATCGTGAATCATGAGAACAATCTTAGACGGTCGGATGGTGAATATTAAAGGTCGAGATTTAGAGTAGATATCATAATTGATAATAACTACGAATAATCCATTCAACCAACAATAACTACGAATAATTCATTCAATCAACAATAATTACGAATAATTCATTAAACGATATGACATTTTCGTCACAAAATTAATAATAACTACGAATAATATATTAAACAAAGGTTTGTTCTCATGATTACACGATAAACTTGTTCTCATATATATATATATATATATATATATATATATATATATATATATATGAATAAAAATAAGATTTTATATACATTAATGTTGTTTGATTTTGATGTATGCCACCCTAAATTGACCCGTTCTGAATCCTTTGTTACCGAATTGAGTAGCCCAAATGACAGATTTCGTTTCGTATTAAAAAAAGAAGTCAAGTATGGTCAGAGAAGGATGAAACAAAAATACTTGATCAAGTTTAGGTATACCTTCCGCTCAATAATTCGTTTGCTACCGAGTATGAATACCTACTACCATTATAATATTAGCCAGAGGGGTCTTATTTCCATGTTTATTTATTAGTCATAGGGCTTTTGAATGCCACAAATTTACCCTAACAAATTAACATTTTCTGGTAAAAGGTCATTCAAAGTTTAATAAACTATATTACTACAATCTCATCTCCTGCTGCAAAGAATTTGAGGAGAAGTATAGAAATTATTGTGTCCAAATAATTATAGAAGAATTAGTAAGATAGTAGGCCCATTTACTTTGGCTCAAATGTATATTTATATAAAAACTGGTTTGGTCGCGTGCACGCGCGTCGTAACTTGTAAACGTATAATATATTGGGAAACCATTAAACGGAAGAATCACTACATTGGAATAAATATGTTAAATTACTATTAGCTTATGTATATTAGAGTTATGGTAGGAATCGTTCTTTCATCTACTGGCTCTCGCATGAGCATCACTCTGTCTCATTGTACATCGGTCAAAATGGAGGATTACATGCTTGTTTAGCCAATCAACTTGAGAATCAACAAACAGACAATTTTCAGAATTGCAAAGGTTTAGAAAGATCAAGAATCCATATAAGAGTGTCCAAACTTAATTGCTCATAATTAGGACTCTTGATCCAATGAGAAATAACAAGCATAAGCTCTTGAAGCATGTCCGTATCTAAGGGTGTGTTTGGTTGGAGATTAAAGGAGGTTCATTTAGATTAAATTAAGGAGATTAAGTTTGTGTAAGTTGTTACGCTCAGGATGTGATACGCAATAGGCTTTAAATTTATACTCGTTATAATTATCCTAACTCCTAGCGAACCCGCAGTGTACGGGACGTTTATAGTAGGGATAGTATTCCGAGGTCGAACACAAAGACTAAGGTGAAATCGAGTCAAACAATGGTCATAGATAGTGTGGATCTAATCCAAGAAAGGGTCAAGGAACAAAGAAATGAAAATCTCGATAATTTTGGTTGGTTTTTGTGGTGATCAAGCAAGGATCACAAATCAAGCAAAACAATAAAATAAACTAACAACTCAACTAGCAAACAAACAAGTAACTCAAAACACAAGTATATGATCAAGAGAGAAAAGTGGATTCTAGAGGTCAAGATTTCCGGTTATGGCATTGGACTCAAGGTTCTAAGGATTCTAAGGACAAGCTGCGGTGTTGGGGAAGAGTGTTTAACTAATGGAAGCAATTACCGGGTAGGTCTCTCACTTCACTAGCCCCGCATCAAACTCCTATTACCGGGTAGGTCTCAAGGGGTTAAATTAGGGAATTCTACACAAACCGGATACTACTCAAGGGGTAACCCTCTCCTTACCGGGTAAGTCTCGGAATAGGGAAGTCTCAAGCAACAATCCTAGCACACTCGATCCAATAGCGGCTTATGAGGCTCACTACTACCTAGTATTCATGATCTTAGGTATCTAAGGTCGGAAATCATCGGGTAGATCTCTTCCCTCACTTAGATTGATAGCATTAGATGATCCTAAGCTAAATTAGGCTTAATAAACACTAGGATTTAAACAACCAAACACCCTATCATACAGATTCATCATTTAAAGAGCAATAGGAGAATAAATCGGATGGATCTTGGCTAAATCGGCCGATCTGGCTGATGATCAGGGCGGTTTTTCCTCCTGGTTTGGGTTTCGTGCATACAAATCATCCTAAACTAGCATATAAGTCCATTCTATCATCACCCTAGCCATAACCATCAACCCATCACTCCAGAATCACAATAAACTAGCCAATAGTATGCATATTAAGATCCAAAATCATCACACAAGCACACATGGTTTTCATAGATGGATGATGGAAGATGAGCAAGTTAAATCAATAAATCTCAGCTGAATCTAAGTTTAGCAAGACTTACAACCCTTAAAACGAAGTTCCAAAACGTTTCTAACAATCCTTGCAATAGTTCTTCAATCCAAGACTCCAAAAATCACTCAAAATCACTCAAAACCTCACTATCACTCTATGTTTGGTGTTCTTCTTCTTCCTTCAATTTGAGAGAGTTTTTCTTCCTCCCAATCTTGCCTCCCATCCAATGAGTTGTGAATGAGAATGTGGGAGAGGAGAGATCTCAGCAACAGCTTGCAGGACCACTTATATTCTCCACCAAGAGCATGGCCGGATCAAGAGATCGTGAGACACGTGGCTTAAGCTGTCAAAGGCAGGAAAATCGACCCAAAGGAATAAATCGGCCGATTTTCCTGGCAGTTGGGCCGATTTTCTTCAGCAGAAGCATGCTATGATCGTCTAGCCATGAGTTGCTCCATTGCTTGCACCAATAGTGGTCTTTGTGTCCTTTGTTGCTCCAATTATGCTCCTTCAAAGCTTTGGATGTGTACCACCATGAGGCTTGACCCTCGAATGTATCGGTTAATGTCCAATAGATCCCCAAATTACCTACAAAACCGATAAAAGGTCGTGTAGATGTCTTTTCTAGAAATATGCATGAATTGAGCGAAAACGTCATGAACTAATGCCAAACCGTGCATGAATAACGGGAAAAACTATCTAATTAAGTGCCTAAACTATCGTCATAAATCACGTTATCAAAATACCCCATACTTAAGATTTGCTCGTCCCCGAGCAAGATCCAACTATAGACTAAGAGATGACATGATTTATGTATGCAGAAAAACAACAAAATCTTTTTGTAATTGTGCTTCTAGCATTGGATCACCTTCATAGTCATGTTCATAGCAATGGACAAGCAATCATGCGTGAAATAAATGAAGGCATAAAAAGACAATTATACTTAACTAGAAGTCATGCATGAGAGGTGAAAATGAAGAAGTCAAGATGATCATGAGCATGTCCAATCTAGATCACTAAGCCTTACACACATGCATTTAGGTCATTAGGACTTAGGAAAGAAGGGGCTAAGAAACGTTGTGATTAGGTGGGAATTTTTAAGTCATGTGATGCTAATCCGGGAAAGGAACTAACTCCACAATTTTGTTTTTGCTCAACTTCCCAACAAGTGTATAATTTTCTCCATCTTTTCTTTGTTTTCTTTTCTTTTTCACTTATTTTTGAGACAAGGGCATTGATGTACAAAAGCCGAAACCTTGGTGATTAGCCGTCCTCGGGCTTTTTCTATTTTTCGAGGTGCATCCACACCGGGCACACATACCAAAGCTCGTTAGGACTATCGGTTTATTTGACTTTGGCAAGGCACCAACACCCGATTATGTGAAGTGTGCCGAGTTACTTGTCATTTAAACCAACGTCCCCAAACCTATATTTTTGTCTACACTTTCACAACAAATTCAGCACTTCATTCACATCATTCTTTCATCAACCATTTCACCCCACACTTGCTTTTCACACACATCAACACACTAGCATGCTCCTAGTCCCGGATGGGTAAAAAGAGGTAAAATTTTTCATCAATTGAGGTGCTAAAACAACATGATCAAGATGAGAAGTAGAGAAAAATGAATTGCCTCATTCATTCCTAAATGATGTGCAAGAACTAGCATGTAATTTCGACTTTCAATACTCAATTTAATCAAGGCAAACATTCATGATCACAAATCATTTATGGAATTCAAGATAAGTACTTCAAGTCTACATATGCATTCATCTATTCAACACATAAGGCTATCCATAGCCAATTCACAAGACAATTTCATCATAAGGGTCATTCCCAAGCTTTAGAAGCACTAAAATTTTTTTTTTTTTAAATTTTCTGATTTTTTGGATTTTTCGAAATATGTATGTACAATGCAAGACATAATGAAACATGTGACAAAATTAAACTATCCTAGATGCTAATCATGCAAGTGATCATGAAAACCCCACCCCATACTTAGAAACACATTGTCCCCAATGTGGAAACTAAATAAAGAAGTGAAAGAGAGTCCTCACAATGCAAAATTGGCGATGCTTTGGTATTTCGGTTCACATTGAATGATGATGGTGGATGATCGATCAAGGATGGTAGGGCGCTCTTGATGTCCATTATGGTGTCGGAACCCGCGCTTGGCACCGCAAGCCGTCTAAGTTCCACGTCCGCTCCACCCATGCTTGATTGGAGATCATCACTTTCCTTTACAGAAGGAAAAATCGCCCTTGTTGCCCAGGAAAATCGGCCGATCTGGCTGAAGAACAGGCCGATTTTTCTGGGTGATTTCCTCCTCGTCCATGTGCTTGGATCTTGTACCTTCAACATTTCCATGAGGTTTTCACATGAACTCCAATATCTCATTACACAAGACAATCAACAAGACCTAGCACTCAAAAACACGAAAGAAAAACAAAGCACACCAAGAGTGAGATCAAACGAAAGCAAGAAAAACAAAAGGAAAAATATGTACCAATGGGTTGCCTCCCATTAAGCGCTTCTTTAAGGTCATTAGCTTGACCAAATTCAGGAGCGTTTCAATCAAGGTGAAGTGGGGCAATCACTTCCACCGGGGCTTCCGGGATGTATTTCTTCAAACGGTGCCCGTTCACTTTGAAGTTACCACAATGATCTCCTCCTATCTCTACCGCTCCATGAAGAAAGACTTTCTTTACAACATAGGGGCCCGTCCATCTTGATTTGAGCTTTCCGGGGGAAAGCCGCAGCCTCGAGTTAAAAAGAAGCACCAAGTCACCCTCATTCAACTCCTTTGGGATGAGGCGCTTGTCATGCCAACGCTTGGTCCTCTCCTTGTAAATCCGGGCATTCTCATAGGCATCCAACCGGATCTCCTCAAGAGCGTTCATGTCTAGCAACCGCTTCTCACCGGCCTCCTTGAGATCAAAATTTAACCACCTTATAGCCCAATATGCTCTATGCTCCATCTCTACCGGAAGGTGGCAAGACTTGCCATAAACTAGCTTGTAGGGAGTGGTGCCAATTGGTGTCTTGAATGCGGTCCTATAAGCCCACAAGGCATCATCGAGCTTCATAGCCCAATCTTTTCTCGTCCTAGAGACCGTCTTCTCAAGTATCCCTTTTATCTCCCGGTTGGAGATCTCCACTTGGCCACTAGTTTGGGAATGGTAAGGTGTTGCCACCTTATGGGTCACCCCATACTTAGCCAAAAGTGCCCCAAAGTTCCTATTAGTGAAGTGCTTCCCTCCATCACTTATGATCACCCTTGGTGTTCCAAACCTAGGGAAGATCACTCGGTTGAAGAACCGCACCACCACCTTGGCATCATTTGTGAGAGAGGCGATTGCCTCCACCTATCTCGAAACATAATCTACCGCCAATAGGATGTAGAGGTTGCCACATGAAGAAGGGAATGGTCCCATGAAGTCCACACCCCACACATCAAATATCTCTACCTCTTGTATGTTGTTCAAGGGCATCTCATTTCTCCTTGAGATGTTGCCCGTCCTTTGGCAAGCATCACAAGCTACCACAAAGCTTTGTACATTCTTGAACAAACTTGGCCAAAAGAAGCCCAATTGCAACACCTTAGCACATGTCTTGTGTGAGCTAGCATGCCCTCCACATGACAAGGAATGACAATGGCGGATCACACTCTCCACCTCATCCTCCGGTATGCATCTTCTAAACACTCCATCCGGCCCTCTCTTGAACAAAAGTGGTTCACTCCAATAGTAGTGCCTCACATCTTTGAAGAACTTCTTTCTTTGGGCATATGTCAATCCGGGAGGCACTTCCTCACACACTAGGTAGTTCACAATGTCGGCATACCATGGCTCACTCCCTCTAGACACTTGGAACAAGCACTCCTCCACCATTTGCAATCTACTAGACATCCGGAGGTAGCTAGGAAAGGTCTCCCCAAGATGATAGGAACTGGATAGTCCGCCAGGATGTCCAAAACAACGAAGTCTATGGGCACATAGAACTTCTCTAGTTGCACCGGAATGCCTTCCAATATTCCAACCGGATGAGTGATTGAGCGGTCCGTCATGTAAAGGGTCATCTTGACCGGCTTTGGCTCTCCTAGCCCAACCTTGTTGCAAAGTGCCAACGGGATGATGCTTACACTTGCCCCAAGATCACATAGGGCGTCATACTTTACTTCTCCTACTCCGATTGGCACACAAAAGGATCCCGGATCTCAGGAGGCATCTTCTCCTTCATCGTTTGAATCAACTCCGAGGATCTCTTTGTCATCCTTATCTCCCCATACTCCTCCAACTTCCTTTTGTTGGAGAGTATCTCTTTCAAGAACTTGCCATATGCCGGCATACCTAAGATAGCATCCATGAACGGAATGTTAATATGCAATTTAGACATAAGTTCAAGGAATTTACCAAAGTGATTGTCCAAGCGAGCTCTTGCTCGAGATTGTGGGAACGGTAGTGGTGGCTTGTATGGAGGCGGTGCCACATATGTTGGCTCAACATCCTTGCTCTTGCCTCCATCTTCTTGCAATGACTCTTCTTCATTCACCACTTGCTTCCCTTTAGCATTCTCCTTGGGCAAAGGATCCTTCATGCTCAACCCACTCCTTGTTGTAATGGCCAACACTTGGCCTCTTGGGTTGTCTTCGGTCCTTCCGGGAAGCTTTCCCGAATCTCTATGGGCTTCACCCGCTTTTTGGAGCACTTGTGCTCCCAACACTTTTTGAGCTTTGGAAATGGAAGTCACCGTGCTCTCAAGACCACTCAACCTTCCAAGAAATTGCTCAAACATCATTTCGGTCCTATCCTTGGGAGGTTGAGTAAATCCGGGTGGAGGTTCTTGTGAAGCTTTTGGTGGTGGAGTTGTGCTTGTGGAAGCGGGAGGGTTCAAGGCTCCATCCGGGTTAGAATAGGAAAACCCGGGATGGTTGTGGTTGGGCCGGTAATTGTTGAATTGCCGGTTGTTGTTGAAGTTCCTTGGGCCTTGATAGTTGTTGTAATTGCCCCTTCCCATGTAATTCACATTGTCCTCCTTGGAAGATAAGTTAGCTTGTGGAAGCACTTGAGGAGTTGCTTGGTTCTTCAAAGTTGTAGCACACAACTCCCTCAAGGACTTTAGCTCGTTGTTGATGGCGTTAAGCTTGAAATTTCTCATGGTGACCTCACTCACCTCATATCCTCCCGCCTTTCTCCCTTCACTCTTCCTATGGGAGTATTTCTCAATCACTAGAGCTTGTTTCTCTACAAACTCCCAAGCATCATCCACATGCTTCTCCATAAAAGTCCCACCGGAAAGAGATTGAAGCTTGAATTGGCTATCTTCATCAAGTCCCTTGAAGTAGATCTCCAATAGATCAATTTTCGGTATGCCATGGTGTGGACAATCTAGGAGAAGGTCTTTGAATCTCTCCCAAGATTTGAACAAACTCTCTCTATCCTTCATCACGAAGGCATTGATCTTCCCTCTTAATTTGGTAGTCTTGGAAGGTGGGAAGAACTTAGTCAAAAACTCGGTTGTCATCTCCTCCCAAGTACCAACTCGCCCTTGTGGAATAGATTGATACCAAGCTAAGGCTTTGTCCTTAAGAGAGAAGGAGAAAGCCCTAAGCTTATGGTTGTTGCTCTCCAATCTTGGCGGTCTAAGAGTCTCCATCAAAGTCTCATAGTTCATCAAATGTTGATGAGGAGACTCTCCTTCCATCCCTCCAAATTGATTATGCCGGATCATTTGTAGAACTTGAGGGCGGAGCTCGTAGTTGTGGGTTGCGGGATCTCCTAAGTTCACACCTGGACGGTGTGCTCTTTGTGCCGGATCCATACGTCTCCCCAAGGTCTGTGGCTCTTCAATAGCAATGGGTACAACCCTAACATTTGCCGCCGGCTGCGGTTGTGGTGGTGGAGGAGGTGGAGGTTGATGACGATTAAGCTCTCCTTGTACAAGGGCTTGCCTAATCTCATCAATCTCCCTCCTAGTTGCTTCTTGCCTCTCATTGGCAAGTCTCCTTTCTTCCTCCAAGAGCTCATCTCTTAGCCTTATTTGCTCTAAAGCCTCATCCAATTTAGCTTGGAGGTCTCTTCCGGCCATCTCTTTTCCTTTTTTAATGCTCTTGGATCTAGATCTAAGGGTTTTCTCCGGTTCGGGATCGAATGGAGCTAAATCCTTGCCACGAGATCTTCGCATACACCTAAAGAGTAAGAGATGTCCTGAAAAGCAAAGACACACACCAAAAGAGATCAAAAGCAACAAGAAAGATCTACACTATAAACAATCACAAAATAGACTCAATCTAGACCTAGTCCCCGGCAACGGCGCCAAAAACTTGTTACGCTCAGGATGTGATACGCAATAGGCTTTAAATTTATACTCGTTATAATTATCCTAACTCCTAGCGAACCCGCAGTGTGCGGGACGTTTATAGTAGGGATAGTATTCCGAGGTCGAACACAAAGACTAAGGTGAAATCGAGTCAAACAATGGTCATAGATAGTGTGGATCTAATCCAAGAAAGGGTCAAGGAACAAAGAAATGAAAATCTCGATAATTTTGGTTGGTTTTTGTGGTGATCAAGCAAGGATCACAAATCAAGCAAAACAATAAAATAAACTAACAACTCAACTAGCAAACAAACAAGTAACTCAAAACACAAGTATATGATCAAGAGAGAAAAGTGGATTCTAGAGGTCAAGATTTCCGGTTATGGAATTGGACTCAAGGTTCTAAGGATTCTAAGGACAAGCTGCGGTGTTGGGGAAGAGTGTTTAACTAATGGAAGCAATTACCGGGTAGGTCTCTCACTTCACTAGCCCCGCATCAAACTCCTATTACCGGGTAGGTCTCAAGGGGTTAAATTAGGGAATTCTACACAAACCGGATACTACTCAAGGGGTAACCCTCTCCTTACCGGGTAAGTCTCGGAATAGGGAAGTCTCAAGCAACAATCCTAGCACACTCGATCCAATAGCGGCTTATGAGGCTCACTACTACCTAGTATTCATGATCTTAGGTATCTAAGGTCGGAAATCATCGGGTAGATCTCTTCCCTCACTTAGATTGATAGCATTAGGTGATCCTAAGCTAAATTAGGCTTAATAAACACTAGGATTTAAACAAGCAAACACCCTATCATACAGATTCATCATTTAAAGAGTAACAGGAGAATAAATCGGATGGATCTTGGCTAAATTGGCCGATTTGGCTGATGATCAGGGCGATTTTTCCTCCTGGTTTGGGTTTCGTGCATACAAATCATCCTAAACTAGCATATAAGTCCATTCTATCATCACCCTAGCCATAACCATCAACCCATCACTCCAGAATCACAATAAACTAGCCAATAGTATGCATATTAAGATCCAAAATCATCACACAAGCACACATGGTTTTCATAGATGGATGATGGAAGATGAGCAAGTTAAATCAATAAATCTCAGCTGAATCTAAGTTTAGCAAGACTTACAACCCTTAAAACGAAGTTCCAAAACGTTTCTAACAATCCTTGCAATAGTTCTTCAATCCAAGACTCCAAAAATCACTCAAAATCACTCAAAACCTCACTATCACTCTATGTTTGGTGTTCTTCTTCTTCCTTCAATTTGAGAGAGTTTTTCTTCCTCCCAATCTTGCCTCCCATCCAATGAGTTGTGAATGAGAATGTGGGAGAGGAGAGATCTCAGCAACAGCTTGCAGGACCACTTATATTCTCCACCAAGAGCATGGCCGGATCAAGAGATCGTGAGACACGTGGCTTAAGCTGTCAAAGGCAGGAAAATCGACCCAAAGGAATAAATCGGCCGATTTTCCTGGCAGTTGGGCCGATTTTCTTCAGCAGAAGCATGCTATGATCGTCTAGCCATGAGTTGCTCCATTGCTTGCACCAATAGTGGTCTTTGTGTCCTTTGTTGCTCCAATTATGCTCCTTCAAAGCTTTGGATGTGTACCACCATGAGGCTTGACCCTCGAATGTATCGGTTAATGTCCAATAGATCCCCGAATTACCTACAAAACCGATAAAAGGTCGTGTAGACGTCTTTTCTAGAAATATGCATGAATTGAGCGAAAACGTCATGAACCAATGCCAAACCGTGCATGAATAACGGGAAAAACTATCTAATTAAGTGCCTAAACTATCGTCATAAATTACGTTATCATAAGTCTTTGGATGAAGGTGGAGATTATGAAAAAAAATTACAGAAGGGACTAATTGGGATTAAAAAGGGCCAAAAAATAGCCTTATATTACCAAGGTTAAAGGAGAATAATTTTTAAATATCAATTAAGATTCCACTCATACCCCTATTTAATGTTAAAATAAGGGTAAATTTGTAAATCGATATCGATTAAACCTTTTAAAAGATCTTCAACCAAACAACTTCACGTTGATTATTTTATATCAAATAATCTCTAATAAATCCCATATAAAATTTAACCTATTTTAAATTCCATCTAGATTAATCTTCAAAATAACCTCCATCTCTTACCAAACACACCCTAACTCATGAATCGGAGTCACCTCTGGTTCCTACATCAAATATCTACTGTCAACAACCGATGAAATCATTCCATTTAGGGTTCATGTTTACTGCACAATTTGAAATTATCATACGAAGCTTAAACTCTTTAACAACTTAAGCCTAAGAAATATTTCAATTAATTTTTTTAAACCGAAAACATGCATGTTATAATCTATGATGATCATTACTGCGTGAAGTCTAAACACACAAAAATGAGCACAATTTCCTTTATAATAATCAATAGACATAGATTTGTCTCAGTTCCTTGTGGACAAGAAGCGGGATGACTTGTCCAATATGCAGTGGCTTGTCAAGTTCAGCGAAGCAATCTCCAAGGGTAGTCATTGACACCTTACTTATTATTAAGGCCATGAACAACTTTCCTTTTCTCATATTTGGTGTCACAGTATAATTGAGGAAACAATCTAGAGCTAGTCTAGTCTAGATATATTGTTTTTTTTGCAAAAACTAACCCTCCAAAGAAAAACAAGCTTGTTATTGTGTGCTAGATTTTATATTTTCATATATGTTATGTGTGCCTATTAAATTAGTGGTTCTTTTCAACGAATACAACCAATTATAAATCGAGATCATAAAAAAGGACAAATTCATCCAACAAAATTTCACTGAAATCTAAATCGGACCCCGAAATCTAAGGATTAGGGTCAAAACAACCTCTGAAAACTTTTATTACATCTGTTCAAGTTGAAAATCTGAGAGGAAAGGGACAGAAGGCAAAAGTAGAAAATTACCAAAGGAGATGTGTGATTTGAGCAGAAAGAGAAACCCTAGTCTACATTACGAACAAAGAGCGAAATTGATTTGAGATCTAACTTGCAGTCTAAGTTCACAGTCGATACAATATTCATGTAAAGAGCAACAAACTCATCAATAGTGAAATAACACAAATAACAGACTGCAAAACCTAATACCTTGTATACACGCAAACCATATCCATCTTCCTTCCAATTGTTCATGGTAGAGGGAAAGGGGTCAACTTACTGAAGTGTAGGAACAATTGCGTATGGGTGCTTAGAAAGAACCACCGGTTGGCTTTTTCCTCTTCTTGTTTTGCCAATCGTCTCTAAAAATGTAAGATTCTCCCTACAATAGAAGCGCATGAAAAAGAACCATACACAAATCCAATTCGTTCAAAAATAGCAAACCACAACTTAAAACCGAAACTCGAAAACATCAAAACAATAAGCTTAATCGTTAACCAAAGACCTCAAATCATATATATTCAAATTCAAAAGTTTAAAATAGAACCGAAATACAACCCTAAACCAAACCTATGGTTTCAGGTATCGATCGAGCCAACATACGAAATTTAGCACAATAGTGTTCGTCGATGAGAAGAAAGAGGAAATACATGCGTTCAACAATTGTACACAATTAGTTAAAGAAAATTGAAATTAAGTATATACAAAATTAGGACAAATAAACTGAAACTAGGTTTCCAAAAAGATTGAAACTCAGAATGTTAGGACTCCTCAGAGATCCATACCTTGCAGAAGAGGAAGAACAAGAAACAAAATCAGAACCATACATGCAACAAGTACTCATCAAGGATGGAGAAATAACAAATTGGGTTAATATTTCATTCGTTGTCTCTTCCACGGTATTGGAAAGAAGACCAAAGTTTGTTAAGAACCCGGTAGCCGTATTGATTGTGGTTCCACTTCTCTTGTTCCAGTTTCTCCGTCCCTCACCTTGCTTCTATCAACAATGGTTGAAGTGGAGACCACAACTGAAGTTCAACGTAATTATTGAGGTTGAGATCAATGGAGATTAGATATTAGAGATGTGAGATTTGAGAGAGTTGTTAGAGTGAGGATTCAAGGTAATTTGAGGAGAGATTGAGAGAAGTGAGTGTGAGATTTGGATAATATTCCCCTTAGGGTTTTTATCGACTGATGGGTATATTAATAACCAAAGCGTATTTACATAATTACACACGGAGCCCTCTATTTACACTAATTGTATATTCTCCCTCCTATTTACATTAATTGTATATTCTATCATACAACATAGTCGAAACTGGAGGAGGTATTACAATATGACTGGATCTAAAATCCCAAAACAATTTTTGTGGAAGGCCCTTTGTGAATATGTCTGCGTACTAAAAAGCCGAGGGTACGTGAAGAACTCGAATGTGACTGCAGGCAACCTTATCTCTGACGAAGTGAATGTCAATATCGATATGCTTGGTTTGTTGATGTTGAACCGGGTTGCCGGCAAGATAAGTCCCAGAGATGTTATCTGTGTAGACAACATATGCTTTGGTAAGTGGGCAATGAAGCTCAAGCAAAAGATTGCGGAGTAAGGAACACTCGGAGACAACGTTGGCAACTCCTCTATACTCTGCCTCTACGCTAGACCGGGAAACCACATATTGCCATTTGGCAGACCACGAGATTAAGGTGTCATTAAAGAAGACACAATAACCAGATGTTGACCGTCGTGTATCTGGACAGCCGGCCCAATTGACATCGGTATATGCAATGAGATCAGATTTCGAAGAAGGAGAAATTGTGATACCTAGCGATAATGTGCCCGAAATATAGCGGATGATACGTTTGAGTGCAACAAAGTGAGCTTTCCTAGGATCGTGCATGAAAAGGCATACTTGCTGTACTATATAACTTATGTCAGGGCGTGTGAAAGTCAAGTATTATAGTGCCCCAGTCAAACTGCGGTAAAGTGTCGGGTCACTGACAACTGGACTAGAGGAGGAACTTAACTTGACAGATGTCTCATCAGGGGTTGCGCATGGTTTGTAGTTGGTCATCTTGTGAGGAGGTGGTGGAAACCGATAAGTCAAAGATCGGTTTTGGTTTGATAATTCCGGATTGACTCCGGGTTTGTTGGCGGTTCGGAGGAGGTATGGGTTGGTTGACAAATGGTGGCTCATATAAAGGATGTTGGGTTGGAGTAGAGATGGGAAAAATTGGATGTGGGATAGGCATGGGGCCGGTGGATTGTGGGTTAGCTGGCCCGGTTGCAGATGGGTCCGACGGTAGTGGGTTGTGACCATGGGTGGGAGAGGGATTAGTAGGGGCGGGTAGAGGGTTTGGGTAGTAGCATGGTGGAGGCCCAGACTGGGAACAAGAGGGAAGGTAAGGGTCGCGGGCCTGTGACAAGGGGGAAGAGGATTGAGCCGGCGAGATAGATCCTGGAGAATGGGATTGGGAGGCCATTTTCTAGGTTGTGTAATATGGAGAAATTTCTGGTTCAGTGAAGGAAGAACTCAGCGGAGAGCATTGATCCGGATGCTTTGATTTTGGTCTAGAAAAAGGGAAGACAGACTCATCAAAGGTGACATGTCGAGATAAAATTAATTTATTTGTGGCGAGATCAAAACATTTATACCCGCGATGATGAGGTGAGAACCCAAAAAACACACAAGGTGTCGAGCGGTGTTGGACTTTATGAGATATAGTGGCGGTTTGATTCGGATAGCAAAGACATCCAAAAACTCTAAGATTATCATAAGACGGAGTCGAATGATATAACACTAGAGTGAGAGACCGATTTGGAATTGATATGGAAGGGAGGATTAAGAAGATAACATGTCATATCCAAAGCATGAGGCCAAAAGGAGATGGGAATGGAGGCATGGAAAAGAAGCGAACGGATCATGTTGTTGATAGTACGGATGATACGTTTAGCTTTCCCATTTTGAGGAGATGTCTATGAACAGGAAAAATGGAAATTGATGCCATGAGTGGCAAAAAAATTTTCAAAGTTGGTGTTATGAAATTCCTTGCCCATGTCCAATGTTCGCTCCAAATGGTGTGTGCAAGCTTTAAATTTATATCCCAAGAAATATGCTTAATACAAGGATGCGAACCCGCAGTGCACGGATATTATTATAGTAAAAACAAGAATTCTGGGGTGTCGATCTCAGGGACTTAGGTGAAACAAAGCAAGTATAGGTAGTCAATGCAACTAATAACCACAAAAGCGATTAAAGCAATCAAAGAGATGATAATAAGGTCAATTAAAGGAAATATGCAAATTCTAGGGATTAAATCATCTAGTTGTGGATCCAACTCAAGATCTCAAGATAAGCGGACAAATCTGAGATTTTGCTAAGAGAAGGTGTTTCTAAAGTGGAATAGATCACCGGGTAAGTCTCACTACCCACTAATCCCAAACCAAAAGCTCATATTACCGGGTCAGTCTCAAGGTACTAAGGAAAGGAATTATAATCTCAAACCAACACACCAACTAAGGGAATAGAATCAACCTTTACCGGGTAAGTCTCAAGCTAACTCACAAAGATGGGATGAAGGCACACTCAAACCCTAATAAAGGATAAACCTTTATTACCTACACTTATGATCTTGGGTAAACAAACTAAGGAATTACCCGGTAAGTCTCATCCTAGGTTTGCATTGAACCAGGAAAGGTGTAATAAGAATAGGATTTGGTAAACTCTAACACTTAACTCTCAGTTATGGATCAGAAAAGGTCACCTCGGTCAGTCAAGTTCCACCCCGACCGAGATGTTCATCGACTGAACGAGATGTTCTAGGGTTAAGGATAAAGACTCGAGCTTTCAGGGTCCTACTGGAATTAAGATTATTCTATCATCGTCTTTCCCACAACTTTCAGCCAATCACCCTAGAATCGCACAAAGAAGTTAGCCACTCATCACCATGAAAGAAATAATCAAATATATGAGAAGGGAATGAATATTTGAACACAAAAACCTTAAGAAAAAGGCTTCAATAACTGAATCAAATATCAAACAAATCAGCGTTCCTTGGATCACAAATCCAACAAAACAATAAAACCAAAGGGAATATAAGAAAGTCTTACATTTCTTTCTTCACAACCTCTTTCATGATCGGATTTAACCGTCTTTGAGGTTCCCGTTAAGTCTTATGATCATCCTCCATTAGTATTCTATGCATGCAGAAAGAAGGCTTAATACCAATTAGATCATCAATAATATAACCCAAAGCCTTTTGATGTTTCCTCAAGATCATCTCGGTCGAGGTGACACTATAGCTGACCGAGGTGAATCTCAGTTGAATGTGAAATCTCTTAAATCTGGTCTAAAGTAAATCTTCTTTGTTAATTTCATGCTTCCTGAGTTCTCTTTTAAGCTCCTGAATGTGGCTCCTATGACTCCTTTGCTCCTTAGCTCCATTTCGATCCAAAATGTGCCATTTTACCTATGATTACAACGAAACTTGGTGTAGGCATCGATTCCTATAAAGGTAGATTAAACGATAATATTATCACATAATATACATTCAAACATGCAGATTATTGAGGATAAAATGTCTAAACAAGTCCCAAAATATAGAATATAATACATGCTATCAAAATACCTCATACTTGTCCCTTGCTGATCCCCAAGCAAGCTCCAAATTTTAAGTACGAGATAGAATGGATTATCAGTCATAAAGATCAATGAAAAGTATTTCAAAACATTTTGGTGGTGTGCTCCACTCATAGATCACTCTAAGAGAGTGCTTCATGGTGTTTAAAATCAAAACATGATCAAAACATTTTATAAATATAGGAAAGTTGTTCATCTTTGCATAAAATCACAGAATGCATAATAAATCATAATTATCGAAATTAATCATGTATAATCTAGTTTAAACCACCAAGTCAATCAACAAGCTCGAGGTCTCAAGGGCTTTTCAAAAGAAGGTCAAGAAACGTGTGAGGGTGGGATGTATATAGAGAATGTAGTGCTAGAATCCGGGAAAAGGATCTTCACTTCACTTGCTTTTGAACTTCAACATCTTCCACCAATAAGCTTTGCTTATTTACTTTTTACTTTACTTTTTGGGATGCATGGACAAAGGTGCACAATAACCGAAGCCTGGGAGATTAGCAATCATCAATTTCTCGAGATGCCTCAAACCCTTGATGCACATACCATGACCCATTAGGAATATCGCTTAATCCGACTTTGGTAAGACACAAACACCCGGCTATGTAAATGGTGCCGAGTTACTCATCATCTTGTTTGACTTCTCAAAACCTATTTGTTTCTTTCTAACTTCCAGCCAACATCTCAATTTTTCTTTCACTTGCTTTTCTTTGCTTGCTTCCAAATTCCCGGATAGGTAAAGGGAGGAAAATATATATATGAGGGGCTAGGCATGATCAAGAAGAAGAAGAAGAAGAGAATGGATTGCCTTAATCATTCCAGGAAGAAAGTGATAGAACTCATCATGTGGTGTCAACCTTCAAATTCAACATAATTTTGATAAAAGTTAAGTATTAAACATGCCAAAAATTTCAAACAAAGCATTTAGCAACTTAAACATATCATAAAACCTTCCAAACATATAAAGATTTAAAAACCAATCTGCAAACAAAATCATCACTAAGGTCATATCCAAAAAGGAAGCACAAAAATCGTTTTGAAACTGTCTCAGTTAAACCGCCTCGGTCGAGGTGTTCTAAGTCAACCGAGGTACTTGACCTCGTTTGGCAAGAATCATCCCGGTCGAGGTCATACAAATTTTTTTTTCTTAACCAGTTTTTGACGTTTTTCTCAATCAAATAACTTGTATGCATACATGTAGTCTCAGATAAACACATAGAGCATAAGAAAGATCATAAATAGAAAGTCATACAAGTCATACACCTAATGTCAAATAAGGTACATCTAAATACTCCGTACTTGGGACACATTGTCCCAATGGGTCAAAATAAGTCTAAAAACAGAGTACTCACCGGACATAAGCTGAGCTGCATAATAAATAAATAAAAGAAATCCCTGCTAGCTCTAATCCCGATCCGCTGGTGGTGGTGGTGGATACGGAACGAAAGGATGCTGGGATGGATCAAAAGGGTAGCCCATGGTATGCTGGAACTATATCTCCATCATACGGCGCTGGTAGTGTTGGCTCTCCCTCATCTCCAACATATCCATTGACAAGGCGGCGTAAGAGTCAATCATCTGATCCGTCAGCTCGTCAATCCGTCGATGAGCTATGGGATCCCTCTGCCTGCGGACTCTGCGCCTAGAAGGACGTGATGGTGCTGCAGCTGCCTCCTTTGTAGCCTCGTCGTCTAAGTCGACAATTGGCACACTGGGGCCGGTTGTATCTGTCCCTGTCTCCATGGCAGCACCGCCATCATCATCCTCATCCTCCTCCTGCACCTGAGCTGCTGCCGCGTCTCTAGCATCCTCAATGTAAGGTATCCATACGGTAGACCAATACTGTGGATCGTAGAATGAGAATTGAGCCGACCACATGATACCCTGAGAGGCAGTCTGCTCCCAGGGCATCGCCACGTACGGTGTAGTGAGTCCTCGAGGAACTAGAATCCTCCTCGTGATCATCTCCTGCAGTGCTAGCGGCTTGGCAGCCGCCACCAGTGTACATGCACTCAGATCTAGATCCATGACCGTCGCTATATGAGTCACCAGGCCGCCACAACAAGTATCTCCCTTCCCCTTAGCCTTGATCCAGTGTAGATCCTCATCTAGCATGACCCCAAGATCAGGCACTCCCCCAGTCACCATACAGAATAAACTGAGCAGCTCTCCTTGTCTAACCTTCTGGGGCGTCTCAGTACGCGCCAGAAGGGTCTCACTGAAGATCCGGTGGGCTAGTCGGAAAGCAAGGTGGAAGATGATGCGCTCCCTGGAGTCTCCAGGTCTCCACCTATCAGCATGCTCTACAACATGGGCAATCTGCCCCCAAAACTGTCGAGCCACGGCTCGAGAAGGAAAGTCGGGAATTGTAGCGGTCGGGAAGCCAAAGATATCTCTCCAGTGATCGAGAAACGAAGAAAGCGAGATGGGGATGCGTCGCGGTCGAGGGAGAGATGGGAGGGAAAGAGAGAGAAACTGTTCCTCTTTTATACCCCTTGTCAATTCTGTTCTCACCTCGGTCGAGGTGGTCCCGACTAGACCGAGGTGTTTGGACCGAGGTGGATCTTTGTCAGCCCTATTCGCCTCGGTTGCCCAAGAATCATCTCGGTCGAGGTGCTGTGACAGCAACCGAGATGTGTCTCGGTCAAACTCCGTCTTCTTAATTTCTCGAACTTCTGCTCTTACAGTGTTGCTCCTGAGTTATAATCCTTCCTTAGAACGTACCTTGTTTCTGTCTAGGACGCCAAAAATAAAGCAAAGCAAAGCAAAAGCAAACTATTTAAAGCTAGACTAGAAAAAGGGAAAAAGAAAACAATACCTTGGGTTGCCTCCCAAGAAGCGCTTGATTTAAGGTCGCTAGCTGGACCGTACGGCATCCCTAAACATGCTGGAAGGTGTCCTCACCCCATACTTCACCTTCATCATGGGGTGAAATAAAGAAGTCTATCAAACGTTCCAGCAAATGCAAGTATTCATCGGAGAATGAATCATCGATGGGTGGGTCGTCCTTCTCGCGTGAAGAGGAATGTAGCCGGCTGAGGTGATCCGTAACAGAATTTTCGGATCCCTTCTTATCGCGAATCTCTAGGTCAAACTCTTGAAGCAAGAGAATCCATCGAATAAGACGTGGCTTGACATCCTTCTTAGCAAGCAAGTAACGAATAACTGCATGGTCAATGTAAACAATAACTTTCTCTCCCACTAAGTAAGAGCAAAATTTCTCAAAAGCATATACAACCGCCAAAAGCTCTTTTTCGGTGGTGGCATAGTTTAGTTGGGCTTCATCTAGCGTCTTGCTAGCATAGTAAATGGCGTTGGTCCGGCCATCTTTCTTTTGTCCAAGCACCGCTCCTACCGCCACATCACTCGCATCACACATAATCTCAAAGGGCAAGGTCCAATCCGGAGGTTGGATAATGGGAGCGGAGATCAACGCTTCCTTTATCCTGAAAAATGCATCAAGACATTCCTGCAAAAACTCAAAAACAACATCCTTATTCAAGAGTTTAGTTAGTGGTTTAGAAATCTTCGAGAAATCCTTGATGAACCTCCTATAAAAACCTGTATGCCCGAGAAAACTCTGCACACCCTTAACAGAACAAGGGGGAGGAAGTTTCTCAATAGTCTCGATCTTAGCTCGATCGAACTCAATACCTCGGTTGGAAACGAGGTGTCCTAGCACAATGTCTTCATTAACCATAAAATGACACTTCTTCTAATTTAAAATGAGATTAGTGTCTTCACATCTTTGTAGAACTAGAGAAAGGTTAGATAGGAAATCATCAAAAGAGGAACCATATACTGAAAAGTCATCCATAAATACCTCCATGATCTCCTCTATGTACTCGGAAAAGATAGCCATCATGCATCGCTGAAAGGTAGTGGGTGCATTGCATATTCCGAATGGCATCCTCCTATAAGCGAATGTCCCCCATGGACAAGTGAAAGTGGTCTTCTCTTGATCATCCGGATGGATAGGAATGTGAAAGAAGCCACTATAACCATCTAAATAGCAAAAGAGTGAATGTTGGGCTAACCGTTCGAGCATTTGATCGATGAAGGGAAGTGGGAAATGGTCCTTCCGAGTGGCCACGTTCAGCTTCCTATAGTCGATGCACACCCTCCAGCCCGTAACGGTCCTAGTTGGGATCAACTCGTTGTTCTTATTCATCACAACGGTCATCCCTCCTTTCTTTGGAACTACATGCACTGGGCTCACCCACTTGTTATCTGAGATTGGAAATATGATACCTGCATCCAACAACTTAAGAATTTCTTTGTTCACAACCTCTTTCATGATCGGATTTAACCGTCTTTGATCGAGGTTCCCGTGAAGTCTTATGATCATCCTCCATTAGTATTCTATGCATGCAGAAAGAAGGCTTAATACCAATTAGATCATCAATAGTATAACCCAAAGCCTTTTGATGTTTTCTCAAGATCATCTCGGTCGAGGTGACACTGTAGCTGACCGAGGTGAATCTCAGCTGAATGTGAAATCTCTTAAATCTGGTCCAAAGTAAATCTTTTTTGTTAATTTCATGCTTCATGAGTTCTCTTTTAAGCTCCTGAATGTGGCTCCTATGACTCATTTGCTCCTTAGCTCCATTTCGATCCAAAATGTGTCATTTTATTTATGATTACAACGAAATTTGGTGTAGACCTCGATTCCCGTAACGGTAGATGAAACGACAATATAATCACATAATATACATTCAAACATGCAGATTATTGAGGATAAAACGTCTAAACAAGTCCCAAAATATAGACTGTAATACATGCTATCATCCAACTGGAAATTTTTAATAGAAAGATTGAACTGAGTTTTTATTACAGTATGGAATTGCACAAACAAATAAAATACTTGTGACTTGAACTTAATAGGAAACACCCATAAGAAATGAGAGAAATCGTCAAAAAAAGAGCAAGTAGTATTTGAAACCCTCACGGCTGGGAACCGGATATGTCCATAGATCATTATGAATAATATCAAAGAGTACAGAAGTACTAGTAAAAGACTGTTCAAACGGAAGTTTATGATGTTTTCCAAGTTGACAAGCATGACAAAGAGGAGAGGAGTTTTCCTCATTACACTTGGAAAAAGAAGCATTCCTAAGAAAATCAAAATTCGCTTGCCCGGATGACCAAGACGAGCATGCCAAAGACTAGAAGACTCGACGGAGAGGGCCTGGGCGGAGGAGGAAGATGGGTGAGTGACCGGGTAGAGCTCCCCAGAGCTATTGCATCTCAAACAAATGTTCCCCGTGTGTAAATCCTTCACAGAAAAATCAAACGATAACATTTGATGGAAGCAAAAATATCGGTGGTGTTACGACGGACATAAACAAAGTTTTTGACAATGTTTGGAGCAATGAGGACGTTGGGTAAATGGAGAGGCGTTTTGGTGGTGTGGAGGTGGGCATGTCCAAGACCTGTAGATGGAATACGTATACAATTTCCAACATTTATCGAATTTAATAGACCATTATGCGAAATAGACGAGAATTTACCTAGATTGTTGGTCATATGGGAGGTGGTGCATGTATCAATATACCATAAATTATCCGACGGATTTAGAGTCATGGAAGAGAATGCTTGATCAAGAGCAGTAGGCTGAAAAGAGTCCGGTTGTTGCTGAAAGTAACATGGGTTGGATACTGCAGGTTGTTGTTGGCAAGGAAGTGGGCCTGCTGTGGAGGCCCGCTACCAAAAAGTCCTTGTTGAGAAGATCCAGGAAATGGGGTTGGGGGACGGTGGGCCACAACCCACTGCTGAGGAGGCAAGAGTGGGAGAGAGGGTTGTTGCGCAGGAACCCAGCCATATGATTGCCAGAAAACAAATTACACCGGCGGCTTTGTGCGTCCCTTGCCCCGATTCTGACCTTTGTTCCGGCCACAGGAGGAGGTGCCAGCACTGTTAGATCCGGCGGCGGCGGTGGGTTGCTGGTGGCGTTGGCAGTGCTGGAGGCAGTAAGGGCAGCGGCGTTAGAGCCGTTTTAGCCTAATTCGTGATATGGCTTTCCTCCAAAATAGGCTACGGTCGAGCCTTCTCAAACAACGGTAACGGTTCCATTTGTTGAATGAAGCTCGCAACGGAGTTGTATGCTAAGGGTAATCCCGACAAGAGTTGAAGAACAAGTCGACTATCGGTGACCGGAGAGCTGACGCCCTTAAGTTGGTCGGACAAAGACTTTAACTTTTGACAGTAAGAAGCAATAGAAGGGAAAGCAGCGGGAGTGTAGTTAGAAAGCTCATGTTCGAGATAGACACCGCGAGTGTTCTGATTGTCCTGAAAGATGTCTTTCACGCGCTTCCATGCTCATAGACCCGGGTCATCTAGATCTAGAATTTGATGGAGAATATCCCTTGAGACGGTACTGTAGATCCATTGAAGGACTGTAGCATCAACTTGATTCCAGAGATCGTCGTCAATGCCAACGGGCTAGCAACGGATTCATCAATGTGATCAAGAACATTGTGAGCCTTAGCAGTAACGCGAAACAGAGTGACCCAGGAGTTGTATGGCGTGTCCTGATCAAGAACTAAAGCGATGATATTCTTAATTTTGGAGATACCCAGTGCTGAATGGAAAGATGGTTTCTTCTCGGTTGCCATGAGATCGCAACGACCAAAGGAACGAAGTAGAGAAACGAAGAAGGGGATGTTGGAGACGGCGACGGTGGGAAGGCGGCACGCAACGTCTGAAAAGAGAAGCGGAAGAGGGAATCGATTAGTCTGATACCATGTGAGATTTGGATAATATTCCCCTTAGGATTTCCATCGACTGATGGGTATATTAACAGGGGGGGCTCTATTTATATTAAATCAATAATTGTATATTCTATCAGTGAGGATGGAGTAAGAAGGGAGAGATTAAGCGGCGATAGAGGGAGGGATAGATGGCATAAGAGATGCGGTGGAAGAAGGTAGAGGAAACATGAAATACTTTATTAAGGGGTAAAACAAGAAACACCTTATTCATTTGGGGAAGTCCCTCTTTTAATATAGTATAGATATAGATATGGATATAAAATTATAAATAACAGTCTAATTACCCGACTCAGTCGGGCAAGTGTGGAACATTTCATGGTTGATAAAGATATAGAAATTATTGTATGTTCAAATAATTTTTTATTGCTAAAAATCAATTTATTTTTTATAGTACCAAACAACTCAGCAGATAACGAAAATCATTATAAGAATATATATCTAGTTTGATTATGTATCTTAGACTGTTAATAGTTTCACTTGGTTGGTTAGGATTCGAATTCATCAGGTTAGGATTAATATCGTTTTGGGATCCTACCGTGTCGAGTAGAGTTTCGGACAATAACCATTTATCGTCCAAAAGTTAATTGACTTTCCATCATTCACTTGCCATCGAAGTCCTCTTTTAAAGGTTTTCATGTGGCTTAATGTTTAATACATTGTCAAGATCTATTTCCTTTGGTGTTGATTCAAATATGTTCTTATTCTTGATCTATTTTTTCGTAACCACTCGGACCCAAACATTTCCAAGATCTTCCAAAAATTTTCAAATATGTTGGAGTGCAATATTAACGTCCCTTGTTTTCATGATTCATTTTCCCATTAGATTTCCTCCCACTAAATCCATGATATACTATATATTCTTTTATTCCAAAATAATTGTATATTTACTTTATCCCGATCAGGTTCATTGACTAGGTGATGGAGTGGATCACTACGAGATCATACTCAATTAGGGCTAACAAGACTTCCATGGGTTCTTTCAAGGTCGGCGCGGGCTTAGGTAGGGATCTCTATTGTATCGCTCATGTGTCATTTGTAATGGAGTTCCTCTTGAGGATAATTAAAGCAAAGATGATCATACTAGAGTTCAGGTTCCACCACCATTACGGAAAGCTCCGCATCTCGCATATGATGTTTGTCGATAATGTGGTGTTATTTTGCAAGAGAGACAAATTTGTTGATATATTGTTAGAGTGTCTTTGATAATTTGAGAGTATTTTGGGGCTTGTTGTGATTCTCTTGAAATCCTCCATCTACCTTGGGTCAAGTTTAGTCAGAGAGGCGACAAAGCTGGTTCAGATATCAAGGTTTACCATAGGGGAGTTCCTTTTCAAATACTTGGGGATCCCGATCGCACCTCATCAGTTGCGTGTTGAAAATTACCCCCCCCCCC
>BSUD01000007.1:113547239-113575611 GCA_033239045.1 Fagopyrum esculentum | reverse complement strand
CCCCCCCCCCCCATCGACAAGATTGGAAGGCATTTATGTGCATGGAACAAAAGGCATTTATCGTTCTCTAGACGACTTGAGCAGATTGGAGTGGTACTATATGGCACAAAGAGCTTTTGGTTGTCATTTCTAGGGGCCCCTACTTTTTTCTTGGATAGATTGATCGGTTTGTGGAGGCATTTTTTGTGGACTTGGCCCATGTTACACAGTTACCTGGTCCAGAGTTTGAATGCGTATGACGGAGGGTAGTTTAGGGCTCCTTGACCTAAGTTCGTGAAACTTGACATTTATGTGCAGTATTACTAACACATGCATGCGAAATAATACATCTTGTGGGTACGATGAATCCATCATAGATACTTACCGGTGGTGGATTAAGGTGACTTTGTGATTTGTCAACAAGACTCACATTTGGTAAAGGTAATCTTGGGTGCTAGAGTAAGGTAACTACTTTTACAAATCAAACGATGACCTTGACAATTGTGTTGGAGTCTTGCTGTCATGGGAGAGATTTTAGGGGGCCAAGGCTTATGATATGTTTAGGAAGCATGAATGTTCGCTCAAAAGTGTGTGCGTCAAAGTCTTAAATTTATATCCAAAACTTAAGCAAAAGCGAACCCACAGTGTACGGATCAGCTGTAGTAAGGCAAGAAATTCCAGAAGTCGAACTCAGGGATTTGGTGAGAATAAAATCGATTTCAATTATCTCACAAAGTGCAATAGCGTTTGTGATTAATAAAAAGACAAATGATTCCAAGGATTCAAGTATCCGATTGCGGCTTTCGATTCAAGACACTTCTAAAGATCAAAGGACAGAGTTGATGTTGCTAAGGTTATGTGTTTTAAAGGTAGGTATCGTACGGTGAAGTTCCAAAACCTATATGTCTAATCTAAAGGTTCTCTCTATAAAGGTTGTTGAGGCTGCAATATAGAAAGATCTAAGGACAAGAATTACATTCAAACTAACTACCCAAAACCCCAGGATATGACTCTTCAAGGTAAAGATAGAAAGTACACTTAAACCTTAATAAAGGATGTTGAGTCTCTCTATTACCCAAATCTTGTAATCTTAATCTATTAAATGTAAAATCAATGATGAAGTCTCTTCACACACTTAAATAGAGGTTAAAAAGTTTAAGAAAGGTTGGGATTTAGGCAAGGATTAACTTTGGTTAAAGGATAAATCAATTAAAGATCGTCGGGGGAATAAATCGACCTGTTCATAGATTAATCGTCCGATTTTTCCCAAGAACAAGACGATTTTCCTGTTATCGCAAAGTCTAAATCTCAACTCTCAGGGTCCAAATGGTTAAATTAGTTCAGTCTATCATCATCTAAGCCTTAATCATCAACTAATCTCCCTAGAATCACAAGGTTTTTAGTCAACCATTTTCAAAATCAAATCAAAATTAAGATTGAATGAATAAAATCAAATAAACCCGAACTTTGAATAAAAACCTAATAATCTCCGAATCTGTAAAAAATTCTTAAATCCAATCAAAGTATCTCTCAAAACACTCAGTAATGTGTTCACAAACCACAAGAATTGGAAAGGAAAACAAAAGATCTCACAATAATGATATAGATTGACTTCTTGACACTTCCTTCAATCTCCTTCCAAGAACATTCAATCTCTCCAAATTGTGTAAATATTTCCCGCTGCGAGGTCCTGAATTTCGTCCCTAGGGTTCCAATGTATAGTTCCTTGCTAATGGACCGCTTGGCAAAACACGTCTCAAGCCCACAAGTGATAGGCTTTGGGTCGTGATATTTCTTTGGCAGAAAGCTATAGAAAATCGTGCTGTTGAAATAATGAAGGAAACCGTTCGATTTTTAGGTATAAAAATCGTCCGATTTTTATAGTAATTTGCACGATTTTCTTCAACAGAGAATGCTCGTCTTTTGGCTTGTTTCCTTCCTCCCTTTTGTGACTCTTTTACACAACTCCTTTGCTCTTTGTGACTCCTGTAGGACTCCTTAAGCATCCTTAATAGCCTTAGATGCTCCTTGCTCCACTTTTGCATCCAAATCCACCGAATTTACCTACAAATCAACCAAAACTCGTGTAGACTTCTATTTTCGGAATATAAATGAATTAAGCCAAAAAGGTATACAAGTTCTCTCTAAATGCAAGGTAAATTGAGGTAAACCTCTACAATATGCATGATTATAATGGTATATAATTAATATCATCAAAATACCCCATACTTGCCCCTTGCTTGTCCCCAAGCAAGATTCAAACCTATAATACAAGATGTCATGGATTATATATATGAAAAACTCAAAATCCTTTTTGTTTTGGAAGTGCTTCTTCTTATTGGATCACCCTCAAAGTGAAGTTTCAAGACATAGGAAGACAAAGCATGTATCAACAGTAATCACAATATGAACTAACTATCTTTTCCTTCTCAAAGACACAGATAAAGGGCATGATAAAGACGTAGAGACAATCGAAGCCAAACAAATCTAAGCCATGATGTCTTAAACATATGCATAAAAGTCTCAAGGTCTTCCAATCTAAGAAAAAGGTCTAAGAAACGTGTCAAGGGTGGGAAATCTTGTAAGGAAATGTGATGCTAATCCGGGAAAGAGGAACAACACAATACTTTCAAGAACTAAACTTCACCACACATGCTTTGCATGTAAAATTTCGCTTTCTTTGTACTTTACTTTTTGAGAGTATGGACAGCGGTGCACAATAACCGAAGCCTAGGAGATCGGCGTTTCTCAATTTCCGAGATGCCTCAAACCCTTAATGCACATACTATATCCCGTTAGGACTTGTCGTTCAATCGGAATTTGGCAAGACACAAACACCCGGCTATGTGAATGGTGCCGAGTTACTCATCCTCATGTTCAACGTCCCCAAACCTATAATTTGCTAACCTTTCACTTAACACATTCATATTGGCCCTCCCACATCAAGCATGCCTTTTACAATTACTTATCCTAATTCTCGGATGGTAAAAAGAGGGTCAAATATTTCGTTGAGGAGCTAGCATGAACAAGATATGAACTAGAAAAGAAGTGAATTGCCTTGGTCATTCCTATATGATGCAAAAGAACTTATAATATAGCTTCGATCATTATTTCATTCTCTTATCAAGACATCAAGATCATATGAACTATTCATGCATTCAAGTAAGAAAAGCAAGCTCATTCATGCTATAATTAATATCTCAATATAACTATGTCATCTTTTGTCTTTTCCACATCACAATTCTCATCATAGAGGTCATTTCCATCATAAGAAGCACAAATGTTTTTGAAAATCTCATAAATTTCGAATGAAAGCATGCAAATACGAATGTCATAGTGGAAAGCAAGTAGTGCAAGAGTTATTACAAGCCAATTTGTTAAGTGTGACACAAAGTACATAAAGTGCGAAAAAAAATAAAGAGATTGTATGTACCCCCACCCCATACTTCACCTTCACATTGCCCCCAATGTGAAAAATCAAGCATAAGATGGAGAAAAATACTTACAATGTAAAATGGAGTGGAAACTGTTCGCTCCAAACGGTGTGTGCAAGTTTTAAATTTATAACCCTAGACTTAAGCTTAAAACAAGGATGCGAACCCGCAGTGTACGGGTCAATCGTAGTAAAAAGCAAGAAATTCCAGGGGTCGATCACAGGGACTCGGTGAAACAAAGTCAATAACGGTAAGCTTCGTGAATACTAACCACAAGAGCAATTAACACAATCAAAGACAAATAATAAAGCAAACATGCAATTCTAGGGATTAAAGCTTCTAGTTGTGGTTCCAACTCAAGATTCTAAAGATAAGCGGACAAAGCTGAGGTTTTTGCATGGGGAAGGTGTTACTAAAGTGGAGTAGATCACCGGGTAAGTCTCACTACTGACTAATCCTAAACCTTAACTCCTATTACCGGGTAAGTCTCAAGGAATGAAGATAAAGAACTATAACCTCAAACTAACACACCATCTAAGGGAATAGAATCAACCTTTACCGGGTAAGTCTCAGGCTAACTCACAAAGATGGGATGAAAGCACACTCAAACCCCAATAAAGGATAAACCTTTATTACCTACACTTATGATCGTTGGTATACAAACTAAGGAATTACCGGGTAAGTCTCATCCTAAGCTTGCTTTGAACCAGGAAAGGTGTAATAAGAATAGGATTTGGCAAACTCTAACACTTAACTCTCAGTTTTAGGATCACATAAGTCACCTCGGTCAGCCGAATTCCACCCCGGCCGAGATGTTCATCGACTGAGCGAGATGCTTAGGGTTAAGGTTAAAGACTCGAACTTTCAAGATCCTACTGGAATCTAAGACTATTCTATCATTGTTTTTCCCACAACCTTCATCCAATCACCCTAGAATCACACAAGGAAATTAGCCACTCATCATCATTATGAAAGTATTAAATATATGGGAAGAAGGTGAATATTTGAACAAGAAGAATTTAATGGAAAAGACTTCAATAACTGAATCAAATATCACAACAAAAGCGTTCCTTGGATATAAATCCAACAAGACAAGACAACAAGGAAGGGAATTAAAGACAATCTTACAAAACCCTCCAAAAAGCTATAAAAGCTATGATCTTCAATCTTCCTTCAACCTTCAAAAAGGTTCTTCGAAACTCCCAACTGGAGTATGGTTGCTGCGTGCTATAAACCCTGATCGGTGTAAGCGGGATGTATGTGATATGATAGCGGATCCCCGATTGTGGGAAATCCAACCCTTTTTATAGGAAAATAACCCTCCAAAGATAATATATCTTAGAAAGATCTTTTCCCATAAAAATAGGTAAAATATAAGATCTTCTTCCTTCCAGGAGCCAAGCCCAAAAATATAAGATCACCTTCCAAAGATAAAAGATCTCAGCCAAGAATAAAATATTCTCGCCGCGTCCTAGGTGTTCGCCTCGGTCGAGTCGGCGTCTCTGGATCACCTCGGTCGAGATGAATCTCTGGTCAACCGAGGTGAGTCATAACTGAATGTGAAATCTCTCAAAACTGGTCCAAAGTGAATCTTAATCCATGGCTATGCTTCCTGGATGGTTTCTTATGTTCTTGAATGTAGCTTCAATGACTCCATAGCTCCTTTTGTTCCTTTTCGATGCAAAACGTGCCATTTTACCTACAATTACAGCAAAACTAGGTGTAGACCTCGATTCCCGCAAAGGTAGATGAAATGGTAATATAATCACATATTATACATGCTAACATGCAGATTATTGAAGATAAAACGTCCAAACAAACCCCAAAATATAGACTATAATTCATGCTATCAAAATACCCCATACTTAGCCCTTGCTTGTCCCCAAGCAAGTCCCGCATATAGAAGACAAGATAGAATGGATTAATAGTCATAAAAATTAATGAAAAGTCTTTTCAAAAACATTTTTATGGTGTGTTACAATCATAGATCACTCTAAGAGAATACTTTATGGAATTTAAAATCCAAACATGATCAAAACATTTTATAAATATAGGAAAGTTGTTCATCTTTGCATAAAATCATAGAATGCATAATAAGTCATAATTATCAAAATTAATCATGTATAATCCAGTTTAAACCACTAAGTCAATCAACTAGCTCAAGGTCTCAAGGGCTTCCCAAAAGAAAAGGTCAAGAAACGTGTAGGGTAGGGATGTATGTAAGGTAATGTGGTGCTAGAATCCGGGAAAAGGATGAACTTCAATTTCACTTTGACTTGCAACATCTTCCACCAATAAGCTTTGCTTATTTCACACTTTTTCTTTTTACTTTACTTTTTGGGATGCATGGACAGAGGTGCACAATAACCGAAGCCTAGGAAATCAGCAATCATCAATTTCTTGAGATGCATCAAACCCTTGATGCACATACCATGACCCGTTAGGAATATTGCTCAATCCGACTTTGGCAAGACCAAACACCCGGCTATGTGAATGGTGCCGAGTTACTCATCTTCATGATTGACTTCCCCAAACCTAAAATTACTTTCTAGCACTTTCACTTCCAGCCAACTTCTCAACTTTAACTTCACTTGCTTTCACCACTTCGCTTGCTTCCAAATTCCCGGATAGGTAAAGGGAGGCAAAATGTATATGAGGGGCTAAGCATGATCAAGAAGAAGAAGAAGAAGAAGAGAATGAATTGCCTTGGTCTTTCCAGGAAGAAAGTGAGAGAACTTATCTTGTGGTGTCAACCTTCAAATTCAACATAATTTGGATAAAAACAAAGTATTAAACATGCCAATAATTTCAAACAAAGCATTTAGCAACTTAAACATATTATAAAACCTTTCAAACACATAAAGAATTTAAAACCAGTCAGTAAACAAGATCTTCACTGAGATCATATCCAGATAAGTAACACAAAAATCGTTTTCGAAAACTCTCAGTTAACCCACCTCGGTCGAGGGTTTCTTGGGTCAACCGAGGTGAAACGCCTCGTTTGGCCAAGACTGACTCGGTCGAGGTCAAAAAAATTTTTTTAAAACCATTGTTTTTTTCAGTTTCGACGTTTTTCTCAATCAAATAACCTGTAAATATGCATGCAATCTCAGATAAACATATAAATGCAGAAGTGAAGCACAAACATGAAATATCCGATAAAGTAATCATCGAAGTCATCGAATAAGTACATAAAATCCAACAATCAAATAAGTACAACAAATACCCCATACTTGGGACACACTGTCCCAGTGGGTCAATATAAGTCTAGAAATAAGAGTACTCACCGGATAAATAGCTGAACTGCATAAAAATACAATAAAGAAAATCCTGCAGCTCCTCAATAGTCGCGATCCGGTGGTGGTGGTGGCACGTATGGATACTGAGTCGGGTCAAACGGATAATCCATGACGCGCTCGAACTGAAGCTGGGCCATGATATGCTGATAATGCTACCTCTCCTACATCTCGCGGATATCCAATGACAATGCAGCATAGGAATCAATAACCTGATCCGTCAGGTCATCGATCCGTCTGTGGGCAGCTGGATCTCTCACTCCGCGCCTCCTGCGTCTAGCAGGCCTAACTGGAGAAGTCTCAGCTGGTGCAGGCTCAGTCTCATCATCATCATCCAAGTCTATGATCGGCGGCGCGCTCGTCCCTGCAGTATCCGTCCCTGTATCCATCGGGACTCCACTATCTCTCTCATCTACTATATCCTCGTCATCGTCAGCCTCCTCCTCCTCATCCTCAGCTGGGGCAGCTGCTGCCTCCTTATGATCCTCCATCAGTGGAGCCCAGGCGGTCTGCCAATAATACGGATCGTAAACGGTGAACTGGGCAGACCACCTGATGCCCTGTGGCGCAGTCAGCTCCCACGACATAGCAACATATGGAGTGGTCAGACCTCGGGGAACTAGAATCCTCCGAGTGATCATCTCCTGTAATCCAAGCGGCTTCGGAGCCGCCACCATCGTACAAGCACTGAGGTCCATGCCATGATAAGCAGCTATGTGGGTGACAAGACCTCCGCAGCAGATGTCTCCCTTCGCCTTGGCCTTGATCTTGTGCAAGTCCTCTGCCAAGATCAAGCCAAAGTCCGGGAAACCCCCCCCCCCGTAACCATACAGTACAGACTGAAAAGCTCGCCCTGTCGGATCTTCTGGGGCGTCTCAGTACGCGCCAGAAGTGTTTCGCTGAATATCTTATGGGCTAACCTAAAGGCTAGGTGGAAGATGACCTTCTCCCTGGAATCTCCAGGGCGCCATCTATCTGCATGCTCAGTAATATGGGCAATCTGCCCCCAGAACTCCCTAGCTACAGATCGGGAAGGGAAGTCAGTGGCGGTGGGCTCAAAAAAGCCGAAAATCTCTCTCCAAATCTCGAGCGGTACTAAGAAGTTCCGGTTCATCAACCGGTACTTCACGTACTGCTCTGTGGGATGGTAGGAAAAGAAGCTAACGAACTCTAGGGTCGGCTCCAAGTAGGCTGGGGCTCGGATCTCAGTAAACTGATCCAGCCCAACTGTAGTGATCATCCTCCTAAGGTCTCCATCTACCCCTAGGCAATCAAAAGCTGACACATCCAGGAAACGTGGTGCAATCACTGGACGGCTAGCTATACGCTCATAATCTACCCGACATCTCTCGTTGATCACCGGGCGGTAAGGTCGGGAAGAAGAGGAAGGAGGGGAAGGTGAGGATCTATCTCTGAGGGCAAGGCGACGTTCGGAACTCATTTTCTCTGCTACTGTCAGATCACCTCGGTCACTGACAATCCTCAAGAATCACCTCGGTCGAGATGCAGTTCGACTGGACCGAGGCGTAACAGTTTGCGATTCAAATCTCAGAAATCCAGTTCTTTTCCCCCCAAAATCACTACAAATGCTTCCTATGGGGTACTTAAGCCTTTTCTCAGCAGATTCAGGGGCAATTAAAGCCCAAATCGAAACGAATGAACGAGTTAGGGTTTCGACTGTTTTTACCTCGTTTCGGTCGATTCGTTCGATTTCTTCACAGATCTGTACTTGCAATGGGATCCTCTACCCTTCAATCGTAGTTTGGAAGCGGAAATCTTTGAAAACAAGCAAGATTTGAGGAAGCGAGGTGAGAAGGCGCCGCGGTCGAGTCGAAGAAGGTAAAAAAAAGTGAAAAAGAAAATTTTCCCCTTTTTATACTATTCTTGGAACTGCTGTCACCTCGGTCGAGATGCTCTCGATTGGACCGAGGTGGTACGGACCGAGGTGGTTCTGCAGAAACCCTAGTCGCCTCGGTTGCTCAAGAATCAACTCGGTCGAGGTGGCCTCGACTGGACCGAGGTGTCTCAGTCAAACTTCGTCTTCTCGAATTCTCGAACTTCTGTACTTCCAGTTATGCTCCTTCCTTAGATGTCTCCTGTTATCTGTCTAGGACGCCAAAAACAAACAAAACAAAGCAAAAGCAAACTATCTAAGCTAGACTAGAAAACGGGAAAAAGAAAGCAATATCTTGGGTTGCCTCCCAAGAAGCGCTTGGTTTAAGGTCGCTAGCTGGACCATGATGCGTCTCAAATGAGGTATATTGGGGCAACCTCCTCAACCGGAGTTTCCGGTTGGTACTTCTTAAGTCTATGACCATTGACCTTGAAGCTTCCGCTAGTTTCGCCCCATATCTCAACTGCGCCATGAGGAAAAACATGTTTCACAACATAAGGTCCGGTCCATCTAGATTTCAACTTACCTGGAAATAGGCGGAGGCGGGAGTTGAAAAGTAGAACTAAGTCTCCTTCGTTAAGCTCCTTTGGAATGATACGCTTGTCATGCCATCTCTTCGTCCTTTCCTTATAGATTTTGGCATTCTCATATGCGTTCAAACGCAGCTCTTCCAGCTCGTTGAGTTCCAATAGTCGCTTTTCGCCGGCCTCCTTAATGTCGAAGTTCAACCATTTGATCGTCCAATACGCCTTGTGTTCCAATTCAACGGGCAAATGGCAAGACTTCCCATATACCAAATTATAAGGGGTGGTACCTATGGAAGTCTTAAATACGGTCCTGTACGCCCAAAGAGCATCGTCCAATTTCATGGACCAATCCTTCCTCGTTCTAGAGACGGTCTTCTCCAAAATTGCTTTGATTTCTCTATTCGAGATCTCGACCTGTCCACTAGTTTGAGGGTGATAAGCGGTTGATACCTTGTGGGTTACCCCATACTTCGATAGAAGTGCTTTGAACTTCCGGTTGATAAAATGCGTTCCTCCATCGCTGATGATGATGCGTGGAGTTCCAAACCGTGGAAAGATAGTCCTGTTTAGGAACTTCACAACCACCTTGGCGTCATTAGTGGGAGAGGCAATGGCTTCAACCCATCTAGAGACGTAATCAACCGCAAGAAGGATATAGAGGTTTCCTCCGGAGGATGGGAAAGGTCCCATGAAGTCAATCCCCCATACATCGAAGATTTCCACCTCTTGGATGTTATTAAGTGGCATCTCGTTCCTCCTTGATAAATTTCCTGTTCTTTGGCATGCATCACAAGAGACAACAAAAGCTTGTACATCTTTAAATAATGTAGGCTAAAAGAAACCGGAACGCAATACCTTAGCGCATGTTTTATCGGTGCTAGCATGTCCTCCACAAGGAAGCGAATGACAATGCCGTATAACGCTATTAACCTCATCTTTTAGAATGCATCTTCGAAGCATCCCATCCGGTCCGCGCTTGAATAGCAGCGGCTCATCCCAGTAATAATGTCGTACTTCCTTGAAGAATCTCTTCTTTTGAGAGTACGTCAATCCGGGCGGTGTTTCCTGGCAAACAAGATAATTTACAATATCAGCATACCAAGGTCCGTTTTTATCAGAAAGTTGGTGGATGGAATGTTCCACCAACTGAGGATGAATGTCAGAGAAGTGAGTAAGAAGATTATTATTCTCAGTAGTCTCAGTTGACATCATCTCGTCATCGACCTCGGTCGAGGCGCAGAGGCGTTGACCGAGATGTTCTTCAGTCGCCTCGCTCAGTCCAGGAAGTGCCTCGGTCGAGGTACTGCAACTGGAACCAAAATTGGAGACCTTCGTCTCCTGGATTAGTGTCTCAGTTTTAGCTTCTGGATCTTCTTCCAGTGCCTTCAAGCTCCGTATATCTGCATCACAAGAAGCATCTATACCTTCCTCTATTAAACTAAAACTTATAACTCTTTCGAGTGGATCGTTAATAAGGATAGAGCTCACCAATTCTCTTGATTCTTCTTCATCGTAGATGTTGAAGATATCATTAGTTAGCTGCTCCCCTTTCATGGCTGCAAGTAGTGCGAACTCCACCTCATCGCCACCAATGTTGAATTTCAACTTGGCGTTCTTGCAATCCACATTGCAACCCGAAGTTGCTAGAAATGGCCTCCCGAGAATAATAGGAACGGGATAATCTGCGGGAATGTCAAGTACAACAAAATCTATAGGTAGATAGAAGTTACCTAACTTGACCGGAACGTCCTCCAAGATGCCCACGGGATGGGTGATGGAGCGATCCGCCATATAAAGTCGAATCTTGACCGGCTTGGGCTCTCCAAGTCCGATCTTCATGCATAGCTCCAGAGGGATGATGCTCACGCTGGCTCCTAGATCACAAAGGGCTTCACAAGTGACATCCCCAACTTGAATGGGAATGCTAAATGAGTCGGGATCTCTTAATTTAGGTGGCATCTTCTCCTTCATGATCTTAATAAGCTCTGAGGATTTAGATGTCATCCTAACTTCACCAAAGTCTTCCAATTTCCTTTTCCTTGATAGGATCTCCTTTAAGAACTTCCCATAGGCGGGCATTCCTAGAATAGCATCAAGGAAAGGAATGTTAATATGCAGCTTATTCATCAAGTCAAGGAACTTACCAAAGTGCTTGTCTAGATGTGCTCTGGCCCTTGACTGGGGGAATGGAAGCGGTGGTTTGTATGTAGGAGGTGGAATATAAGTTTCAGTTTTCCCCTCCGCTTTCTGTTGCTCCGCCTCGGGTGGTATCTCGGTCGAGGTGTTCTTCGACTGGATCTGGACCGAGGTGGTCTGCGTTGAACGAGGTACTGGATCTGCAGTTTTGAGTCCACTCCTCGTCGTTATGGCCATGCACTGGCCCTTAGGGTTGCTTTCCGTCTTTGCTGGAAGCTTCCCTGGATCTCTTGGCGCTTCATTCGCCCTACTTGCAAGTTGTTGTTAGAAGGACTTTTGGGCCCTCGAAAATGAAGTCATAGAAGTCTCCATAGCACTAAGCTTGATCAAGATAGCCTCCAGAACTGCGTCTTTCTTTTCCGGCTGAGACGAACTTGATCCTTGCCCCTGGCTCTTCAATGGAGTAGAAGAAGAAGAAGGGGAAGAGAGGAAAAGGTTAGAGGAATTATTAGAGTTGGAGTTAGAATAATTGTTACCAGGATTCTGGTTGCTTTGATTGTTCGTCCTCCAATTGTTGCTATTGGACCCTCTATTGTTGTTGTTGTTGTAGTTGTTGTTCCGGGAACCGTTGTTGTTGTTACGGTATCCATTGTTGTTGTTCCTTTGTCCTTGCTCTTCCTTCTTGGTTTGAGCAACCAAGAGTTCCTTCAATTGCTTCACATCATTCTTCAAAGACGTGAGTTGATTGTTGTTGGATTGAGTCTCTTGAAAGTTGACTCTTTTAACTCCACCTTCAGCTCCTTGGTGGGTATATTTCTCCATGTGCAAGGCTTGCTTCTCAATGAAGTCCCAAGCCTCGTCAATCGCCATGTCCATGAAGGTACCGGCGGAGAGTAGTTGGAGATTGAACTGGGTGCTTCCGTCCAGTCCTTTGAAGTAGATCTCCAACAACTCGATTTTTGGAATCCCATGATGTGGGCAATCCAAAAGGATGCCCTTAAACCGCTCCCATGATTTGGACAAGCTCTCCTTGTCCTTCATAATGAAAGCATTGATCTTCCCTCTCATTTCAGCTGTCTTTAAAGGGGGAAAGAATTTGGTCAAGAATTCCGTAGTCATCTCCTCCCATGTGCTGATTTTTCCTGGAGGAAGAGATTGATACCAAGTAAGAGCTCTATCTTTTAAAGAAAAGTAAAAAGGTCTTAGCTTGTAGTTGTTATTTTCAATTCTGGAAGGTCGCAAGGTTTCCATCAAGATCTCGTAGTTTTGAAGATGTTGATGTGGTGATTCCTTCTCCATCCCTCCGAATTGGCATTGGCGAATCATGGATAGAACTTGCGGTCGAAGTTCGTAGTCATGGTCCGCTGGATCTCCTAGGTTGACTCCTGGACGCCTCAGTTGTTGATTAGGGTCCATCCTTTGACCTAGGGTTTGTGGGATTCCTGCAAGAAGAACATCTCGGACTGGCATCCGAGGTGGATGTATCTCGGCCGGGGCGTCTGGTACTGGAACCTGCCTCGGTCGAGGGTCAGCAACTAGAACCTGCCTCGGTCCAGCATCGGGAACTGGGTTGTCCCTCGGTCGAAGTAGAATCTAGTCTCGTATGACGGCCATTTCTGCTTCGATTGCTTCAGTTTTGGTGCGAGTTTCTTCCTTCTCTCGCCTTAGTTCTTCCTTGCTGAGGTGTAGCAGCTCTAACGCCTCTTTCAATTCGGCCTCAAGATCGCGGTTGTCTTGTTGGGCCATCTTCGCTTCTCTTAAGCGTCGCTTGTATGTCTTTTCTGGTTCGGGATCGTAAGGAACGATTTCCTTCCCAGTGCGGGTTCTTCGCATATACCTAAGAAAGAACCTGCAAAAGTCACTCAAGTAGAGTGGTTAGATGACACGGGGGCAAGTGCCACAAGAGCAAACCGTACCGGCTCGGTCTAGACCAAGTCCCCGGCAACGGCGCCAAAAACTTGTTCGCTCCAAACGGTGTGTGCAAGCTTTAAATTTATAACCCTAGACTTAAGCTTAAAACAAGGATGCGAACCCGCAGTGTACGGGTCAATCGTAGTAAAAAGCAAGAAATTCCAGGGGTCGATCACAGGGACTCGGTGAAACAAAGTCAATAACGGTAAGCTTCGTGAATACTAACCACAAGAGCAATTAACACAATCAAAGACGAATAATAAAGCAAACATGCAATTCTAGGGATTAAAGCTTCTAGTTGTGGTTCCCACTCAAGATTCTAAAGATAAGCGGACAAAGCTGAGGTTTTTGCATGGGGAAGGTGTTACTAAAGTGGAGTAGATCACCGGGTAAGTCTCACTACTCACTAATCCTAAACCTTAACTCCTATTACCGGGTAAGTCTCAAGTAATGAAGATAAAGAACTATAACCTCAAACTAACACACCATCTAAGGGAATAGAATCAACCTTTACCGGGTAAGTCTCAGGCTAACTCACAAAGATGGGATGAAAGCACACTCAAACCCCAATAAAGGATAAACCTTTATTACCTACACTTATGATCGTTGGTATACAAACTAAGGAATTACCGGGTAAGTCTCATCCTAGGCTTGCTTTGAACCAGGAAAGGTGTAATAAGAATAGGATTTGGCAAACTTTAACACTTAACTCTCAGTTTTAGGATCAGATAAGTCACCTCGGTCAGCCGAATTCCACTCCGGCCGAGATGTTCATCGACTGAGCGAGATGCTTAGGGTTAAGGTTAAAGACTCGAACTTTCAGGGTCCTACTGGAATCTAAGACTATTCTATCATTGTTTTTCCCACAACCTTCATCCAATCACTCTAGAATCGCACAAGGAAATTAGCCACTCATCATCATTATGAAAGTATTAAATATATGGGAAGAAGGTGAATATTTGAACAAGAAGAATTTAATGGAAAAGACTTCAATAACTGAATCAAATATCACAACAAAAGCGTTCCTTGGATATAAATCCAACAAGACAAGACAACAAGGAAGGGAATTAAAGACAATCTTACAAAACCCTCCAAAAAGCTATAAAAGCTATGATCTTCAATCTTCCTTCAACCTTCAAAAAGGTTCTTCGAAACTCCCAACTGGAGTATGGCTGCTGCGTGCTATAAACCCTGATCGGTGTAAGCGGGATGCATGTGATATGATAGCGGATCCCCGATTTGTGGGAAATCCAACCCTTTTTATAGGAAAATAACCCTCCAAAGATAATATATCTTAGAAAGATCTTTTCCCATAAAAATAGGTAAAATATAAGATCTTCTTCCTTCCAGGAGCCAAGCCCAAAAATATAAGATCACCTTCCAAAGATAAAAGATCTCAACCAAGAATAAAATATTCTCGCCGCGTCCTAGGTGTTCGCCTCGGTCGAGTCGGCGTCTCTGGATCACCTCGGTCGAGATGAATCTCTGGTCAACCGAGGTGAGTCATAACTGAATGTGAAATTTCTCAAAACTGGTCCAAAGTGAATCTTAATCCATGGCTATGCTTCCTGGATGGTTTCTTATGTTCTTGAATGTAGCTTCAATGACTCCATAGCTCCTTTTGTTCCTTTTCGATGCAAAACGTGCCATTTTACCTACAATTACAGCAAAACTAGGTGTAGACCTCGATTCCCGCAAAGGTAGATGAAATGGTAATATAATCACATATTATACATGCTAACATGCAGATTATTGAAGATAAAACGTCCAAACCCCAAAATATAGACTATAATTCATGCTATCAAAAACTCAATCCTCAGTCGGTGGCGGTGGTGGTGGAGGTGCTTTGGAAGAAGATCCCTTCTTCTTCCCCGCATTCCTAGTGATTCTCTTTAAAGTCTCCATTCTGCTAAAGAAAATCGCCCTGTTCTTCCTAAAAATTGTCCGATTTTCCTGGGAGGGTCGATTTTTTCGTCGATTTAAGCACAATTCACAATTCTGTAAAGCTTTGATCAAACTATCACCTCACACAGTCTCCTAGAGGTATTTCTAAGCATATCACTCTATTAATTTCAACAATACAACAACTTCAAAGCAATAATCGAAATCGAGCGAAAAACTTAGGTTTTGAATTGAAAAACCTGAATTGCAGACGAGTGAGCAGTTTGCCAAGCTTGTTGTTGCTAGATCCTTGTTCCTTGTCGAAAGTACTTTAGTTTAGGCTCAAGAATCATTCAAAACGATTAAGAAATGGGGAGATGGGAGGGTAGGCGATTTTCAGCTCTTTAGGACGAAGGGAAATCGAGAATGGAGAAGTGTGGAATGAAAGAATCGAGTGGAGAAGGATTTATATAGGCCGGAGGTTTTGTAAAGAAAATTGGACGTTTTATTGGGTCAATTTATTTGTCGGCCCGATTTTTCTTCACTTTCTCAGTTTAAGTACAAAAATCAGACGATTTTTTATGGGAGGGTTGATTTTTGGGACGATTTTTCCCCCTGTTGCCAAAAATCGTCTTGCTTTGTTCCTGAATCATTCGATTTAATCTGTGTAGGTCGATTTCCTTCCTTCTTTTCTTTGAAGATTACATTTGAACCATCTCGTGTCCCCTTTCTTCATTGATTTCCCAAAGTTGGACCTAATTCCTGCGATTTTTGACACAAACAAACCAAAAGTGCATCGAGGAACAAACAAAAACAAAACTAAAGAAAACAAACAACTAAACTAGACTACTCTAAGATGAAAAGAAAAGAAAAAGAATTATACTATCATGGGTTGCCTCCCAAGAAGCGCTTGATTTATCGTCTTTAGCTGGATGTTGTTTGTTTTGATGTTCAATGGAGGAGGATAGGAGCTATCTCCTCAACCGGAACTTCCGGTATGTACTTCTTCAACCGTTGGCCATTGACCTTGAAACTTCCGCTTTGTTCACCCCATACTTCAACTGCACCATGGGGAAAAACACGTTTAATTACGTAAGGTCTTGTCCAACCGGATTTAAGCTTACCTGGGAAAGTCCTAGCCTTGAGTTGAATAGAAGAACTTGATCTCCTTCCTTCAAATCCTTTGGAATGATATGCTTATCATGTCACCGCTTCGTTCTTTCCTTGTAAATCTTTGCGTTCTCATACGCATTCAGCCGAATCTCTTCTAGGTCGTTGATGTCCAATAGTCGCTTCTCTCCGGCTTCTTTCATGTTGAAGTTGGGCCACTTGACGGTCCAATATGCTTTATGTTCAAGCTCTACAGGAAGATGACAAGATTTTCCATAAACAAGGTTATATGGAGTTGTACCTATAGGTGTCTTAAATGCGGTCCTGTATGCACATAACACATCATCTAGTTTTATTGACCAATCCATTCGTGTTCTATAGACAGTCTTCTCTAGAATTCCCTTGATCTCTCAATTGGATATCTCAACTTGTCCGTTGGTTTATGGATGGTATGGTGTAGCTATCTTATGGGTCATCCCATACTTAGTGATAGCATGTATTATAGTCTATATTTTGGGACTTGTTTAGACATTTTATCTTCATAAATCTGCATGAATGGATGTATATTATGTGATTATATTGTTGTTTCATCTACCTTTACGGGAATCGAGGTCTACACCAAGTTTCGTTGTAAGCGTAGGTAAAATGGCACGTTTTGAACTAAAATGGAGGTAAGGAGCTAAGGAGTCATAGGAGCTACATTCTGGAGCTTAAGGAAGAATTCAGGAAGCATGGAATTAATGAAGATTTACTTTGGACCAAATTTGAGAGATTTCATATTCAGCTGAGATTCACCTCGGTCAGCTACAGTGTCACCTCGATCGAGGTGATCTTGAGGAGCGTCCCGACAGAGGCGAACACCCTGTCGCCGGCGAGATCATATTTTTTGGCTGAAATCTTTTATTTTTGGGAAGAAGATATCTTATATTTTTGGGCTGGATTTCTGGAAGGAAGATCTTATTTTTGGGAGATCTATTTTAGAGATATGGATATATTTTATAGAAAATTATCTTTTTAAGATATTGTTATCTTTGGAAGATAATTCTCCTATATAAAGGGTTGGATTTTCCACAAGAAACCATCTTTGGATCTTTTGATCAACAATATTATCCACACAACAGTTAGAAGATTTTCGGAAAGTTTGAAGGAAGCTTTGAAGATTGAAGGAAGGAAGATTCATAGTTTTGAGATAGCTTTTGAGGGAGTTTGTAAGACTTTCTTAGATTCCCTTTTGTTTATTGTCTTGTTTGATTTGTGATTTAAGGAATGCTGATTTGTGAACTATTTGATTCAGTTATTGAAGCCTTGTTCTTAAGGTTTTTGTGTTCAAATATTCACTCCCTTCTCTTATATTTGATTATTGATTTCATGATGATGAGTGGCTAAATTCTTTGTGCGATTCTAGGGTGATTGGCTGAAAGTTGTGGGAAAGACGATGATAGAATGATCTTAATTCTAGTAGGACCCTGAAAGCTCGAGTCTTTAACCTTAACCCTAGAGTATCTCGCTCAGTCGATGAACATCTCGGCCGGGGTGGAACTTGACTGAACGAGGTGACCTTTTCTGATCCGAAACTGAGAGCTAAGTGTTCTAGTTTGCCAAATCCTATTCTTATTACACCTTTCCTGGTTCAATGCAAGCCTAGGATGAGACTTACCCGGTGATTCCTTAGTTTGTTTACCCAAGATCATAAGTGTAGGTAATAAAGGTTCATCCTTTATTAGGGTTTGAGTGTGCCTTCATCCCATCTTTGTGAGTTAGCCTGAGACTTACCCGGTAAAGGTTGATTCTATTCCATTGGGTGGTGTATTGGTTTGAGATTATAGTTTCTTTCCTTAGTACCTTGAGACTTACCCGGTAATAGGAACTTTGGTTTGGGATAGTGAGTAGTGAGACTTACCCGGTAATCTATTCCCATTTTAGAAACATCTTCCCTTTGCAAAACCTCAGCTTTGTCCGCTTTATCTTGAGATCTTGAGTCGGAAGCACAACTGAATGCTTTAATCCCTAGAATTTTCATTTTCCCTTTATTTGACCTTATTATCATCTTTTGATTACTTTAATTGCTTTTGTGGTTATTAGTTGCATTGACAACCTATACTTGCTTAGTTTCACCTAAGTCCCTAAGATCGACACCCCGGAATTCTTGCTTTTTATTATAATTGATTCGTACACTGCGGGTTCGCATCCTTGTTTTAAGCATATTTCTTGGGATATAAATTTAAAGCTTGCACACACCATTTGGAGCGAACACTTAGCCAATAGAGTCTCAAACCGACGGGCTGTGAAGTGCGTTCCTCCATCACTAATGATGGTTCGGGGAGTCCCGAACCTTGGGAAGATCGTTCTATTAAAGAACTTCACCACAACCATTGCATCATTAGTAGGAGAAGCGATTGCTTCTACCCATCTTGAGACATAGTCTACGGCTAGAAGTATGTATTGGTTTCCACAAGAGGATGGGAATGGTCCCATAAAGTCCACTCCCCATACGTGGAATATCTCTACTTCTTGTATGTTGTTGAGGGGCATCTCATTCCTCCTTGAAATATTACCTGTCCTTTGATGATAGCATGAATTATAGTCTATATTTTGGGGTTTGTTTGGACGTTTTATCTTTCATAATCTGCATGTTTGTATGTACATTATGTGATTTTGCTGCCATTTCATCTACCTTTGCGAGAATCGAGGTCTACACCTAGTTTCGTTGTAATTGCAGGTAATATGGTACGTTTTGCATCAAAAAGGAGCAAAAGGAGTCATGAGTCATTTGGAGCTACATCCAGGGAGCATAGCCATGGATTAAAGATTTACTTTGGACCAGTTTTGAGAGATTTCACATTCAGTTGAGACTCACCTCGGTTGACCACAGATTCACCTCGACCGAGGTGATCCAGAGACGCCGACTCGACCGAGGCGAACACCTGGGACGCGGCGAGAATATTTTATTCTTGGAAGAGATCTTTTAAAATTGGAAAGTGATCTTATATTTTTGGGCTTGGCTCCTGGAAGGAAGGAGATATGCAGAATATATATTTTACCTATATTTATGGGAGAATATCTTTCTAAGATTTATTATCTTTGGAGGGTTATTTTCCTATAAAAAGGATTGGATTTTCCACAATTTGGGGAGCCGCATACAGCCCGTTTACACCGGAAATCACGCAGCAGCAGCATACTCCAATTTGGGAGAGAGTTGAAGAACCTTTTTGAAGGTTGAAGGAAGGTTGAAGATCATAGCTTTTATAGCTTTTTGGAGGGTTTTGTAAGATTGTCTTCAATTCCTTCCCTTGTTGCCTTGTCCTTTTGGATTGCTATCCAAGGAACGCTTTGTTGTGATATTTGATTCAGTTATTGAAGTCTTTTCATTAAATTCTTCTTTGTTCAAATATTCACCCTCTTCCCTTACATTTAATACTTTCATTATGATGATGAGTGGCTAATTTCCTTGTGTGATTCTAGGGTGATTGGCTGAAGGTTGTGGGAAAAACAATGATAGAATAGTCTTAGATTCCAGTAGGATCCTGAAAGTTCGAGTCTTTAACCTTAACCCTAAGCATCTCGTTCGGTTGATGAACATCTCGGCCGGGGTGGAATTCTTCTGACCGAGGTGACTTATCTGATCCTAAACTGAGAGTTAAGTGTTAGAGTTTGCTAAATCCTATTCTTATTACACCTTTCCTGGTTCAAAGCAAGCTTAGGATGAGACTTACCCGGTAATTCCTTAGTTTGTGTACCAACGATCATAAGTGTAGGTAATAAAGGTTTATCCTTTATTGGGGTTTGAGTGTGCTTCCATCCCATCTTTGTGAGTTAGCCTGAGACTTACCCGGTAAAGGTGGATTCTATTCCCTTAGATGGTGTGTTAGTTTGAGGTTATAGTTCTTTATCTTAATTCCTTGAGACTTACCCGGTAATAGGAGTTACGGTTTAGGATTAGTAAGTAGTGAGACTTACCCGGTGATCTACTCCACTTTAGAAACACCTTCCCCACGCAAAAATCTCATTTGTCCGCTTATCTATAGATCTTGAGTTGGAACCACAACTAGATGCCTTAATCCCTAGAATTGCATGTTTGCTTTATTGACTTCTTATTCATCTTTGATTGTTTTAATCGCTCTTGTGGTTAGAATTGACATAGCATACCGTATTGACTTTGTTTCACCGAGTCCCTGTGATCGACCCCTGGAATTTTCTTGCTTTTACTACGATTGACCCGTACACTGCGGGTTCGCATCCTTGTTTTAAGCTTAAGTCTAGGGTTATAAATTTAAAGCTTGCACACACCGTTTGGAGCGAACATTTGACAAGCATCACAAGCAACAACATAGTTCTGCACATCTTTGAATAAGGTAGGCCAAAAGAAACCGGATCGGAGTACCTTAGCACATATCTTGTGGGAACTAGCATGTCCTCCACAAGGTAAAGAATGACAATGGCGGATGACACTTTCCACTTCATCCTCCGGAATGCATCTCCTATATATGCCATCGGGACCTCTCTTGAAGAGAAGAGATTCGGTCCAATAGAAATGCCGAAGTCCTTAAAGAACTTCTTCTTTGAGCATACGAAAGTCCGGGAGGAATTTCCTGACAAACAAGGTAATTTACAATGTCAGCAAACCATGGGTCATTACCTTTCGAGATTTGTTGAAGACATTCTTCAATCTCGTGGAGTTGTTCGTCAGGGAATGAGTCGTCGATAGGGAGCTCATCCACCTCATTGGTGAGGTGTGGAAGATGACTAAGGTGGTCAGCAACTGAATTTTCCGAGCCCTTCTTGTCACGGATCTCAAGATTGAACTCTTGTAAGAGCAAGATCCATCTTAGAAGCCTAGGCTTCGCGTCCTTCTTTGTGAACAAGTAACGGATTGCTAAATGATCCGTGTATACTATCACTTTCGCACCTACAAGTATAGCTCCTATAGCAACGTCACTAGCGTCGCACATGATCTCGAAAGGAAGAGTCCAATCGGGTGGTTGGATGATGGGTGTTGAAATCAAAGCTTCTTTGATCCTGCAAAAAGCATCTAAACATTCTTTCAAAAACTCGAAAGTTATGTCCTTCATCAAAAGATTAGTTAAGGGTTTTGAAATCTTAGAAAAATCCTTTTATGAATCTCCTATAGAAGTCTGCATGTCCTAATAAGCTTCTAACTCCTTTCACCGATGATGGAGGAGGTAGCTTCTCTATGGTTTCTATCTTGGCTCTATCAACCTCTATTCCTCTATTCGAAATTAAATGACCTAACACAATTCTTTCAGTGACCATAAAATGACACTTCTCCCAGTTTAAAACTAAGTTAGTGTCTTCACATCTCTTAAGGACTAGGGAAAGGTTAGAGAGACAGTTATCAAAGGAAGAACCATATATCGAAAAGTCATCCATGAATACTTCCATGATGTTCTCTACATACTCCGAAAAGATTGCCTTCATACACCTTTGAAAGGTGGCTGCAGCGTTGCATAAACCGAATGACATTCTTCTATAGACAAATGTACCCCAGGGGCACGTGAAAGTCGTCTTCTCTTGATCATCCGGGTGAATAGGAATTTGAAAGAAACCGCTATATCCATCTAGATAACAAAAGTAAGAGTGTTGGGCTAACCTTTCCAACATTTCATCAATAAAAGGAAGGGGAAATTGGTCCTTCCTGGTGGCCACATTCAGTTTACGGTAATCGATGCACATTCTCCATCCCGTAACTGTCCTTGTGGAATAAGCTCGTTGTTCTTATTTGCAACAACGGTAATGCCTCCTTTCTTTGGTACTACCTGCACGGGACTCACCCACTTGCTATCGGAAATAGGGAAGATGATACTTGCATCAAGTAGCTTAAGGATTTCTTTCTTCACGACCTCTTTCATGATCGGATTTAACCGTCTTTGAGGTTGATGTGAAGGTTTGTAATCCTCTTCCATCAAGATTTTATGCATACATAGAGAAGGTTTAATGCCTACCAAGTCATCAATAGTATAGCCTAATACTTTTCTATGTTGTCCTAGAACATTCATAAGCTTCTCTAGTTCTTCATCATTCAGATTTGCACTAACTATAACAGGATATGTAGTGTTAGGCCCAAGGAATGCATACCTTAAGTGTGTAGGGAGTGGTTTCAATTCCAATGAAGGAGGTGCCTTGATTGATGATTCATGATCATCTAATGTCATGGGAGAAGCCTCTGAAGGTGGAGGAAGAGTGCTATTACAATTAAGAACAACTGCAGTCGAGTTCGTAGAAACCGGAGAATTCACCGATAAATCGACCCCCTCTGTAGAAAATCGTCCGATTATTTGGACGATTTTTCTTCCTGTTGTCAAAAATCGACTTGCCTCTTCAGAAATTGTGTGATTTTCTTTGTGCAGGTCCATTTTTTTCACAGATTCCGGGGTTATTTCCAGCTCTTCAAATCCTTCCCCTGGCTCTTCCTCTACATCTTTCAATGCTTTTACTTCATCATCACAATCATGCTCCACTTCTTCCTTCATGATACTCATGCTAAGAACCTTTTGAAGTGGATCTTTCATCAAGATTGAACTCGCCACTTCTCTAGACTCTTCTTCATCAAAAATGTTAAAAACATCTTCTCTCAAAGCTGGCTCTTTGATTAAAGAGGAGAGTATAAATTCCACTTTCTCTTCCCATATATTGAAGGATAGCTGTCCATTCTTGCAATCTACCATGCATCCGGAAGTTGCAAGGAATGGTCTCCCAAGAATGATGGGAACTGGATCATCTGCAGGGATGTCAATAACGACAAAATCTATAGGGATGTAAAACTTACCGAGTTTCACGGGAATGTCTTCAATTATCCCAACAGGCCTGGTGATGGAACGATCAGCCATGTAAAGTGTTATCTTCACCGGTCTAGGTTCTCCTAGATCAACCGCCTTACACAAAGCAAGTGGTATGATGCTTACGCTTGCTCCAAGGTCGCATAGTGCATCATAGGTGACCTCTCCTAGGGTGATGGGTATGCAAAACGATCTGGTATCATGTAGCTTAGGTGGCATGTTCTTCGTCATGGTCTTGATGAGTTCGGATGACTCCGTGCTCATCTTGACTTCACCAATATCTTCTAATTTCCTCTTGTTAGAGAGGATCTCCTTTAGGAACTTTCCATAAGCTGGCATACCTAAAATTGCGTCCATAAAAGGTATATTAATATGCAACTTACTCATAAGACCAATAAACTTACCGAAGTGTTTATCTAGACGCGCTCTTGCTCTACATTGAGGAAAAGGTAGAGGTGGTTTATAAGCGGGAGGATGAACATAGACATCTTCCTTCTCTTTTTCCTTTTCCTTTCCTTTTTCAGCGGAGGTCTCAACTACTTTCGGTTGTGGATCGGTGGTTGTTACACCACTCCTAGTGATAATCGCCATTACCCTTCCTTTTGGGTTGTCTTCCGTCTTTCCGGGAAGCTTCCCTTGATCTCTCAGGACTTCTCCGACTTTGCTAAACACTTGGTTTTCTAAGGCTTTTTGTGCCTTGTCAACCGAAGTGATGTGATTTTCTAATCCTTGGAGCTTTCCTAGGATTGTCCCCATCATGGCTTCATGCTTGTCCTTCTCCGGCTTGCCCGAGCCATTCGATGTTTGACCCTGACTTTTCAAAGGAGTAGAAGAAGATGGAGGTGTTAGAGCATTTTCAGCATGTGAATCGGGATTACCTGGATTTTGTTCGTTGAATCTCCAATTGTTGTTGTTGGAGTTCCTACTATTGTTATACCAGTTGTTGTTCCGGTTGTTGTTCCGGTAGTCACTCCTATTCTCTTGGTTGTTATCTCTCCCTAGATAGTTGGCCTCTTGATCCTTCGCCTTTTGAAGGCTAGTTTTTATGACTTTCTTCAACTCTTTGATCTCAATGTTGAGGGAGAATATTTGAGTTTGCACAGCTTGATTCAACTTAGCTCCCGGATCCCCTTGATTCCGGTTGTTCGGATCCACCTTTCAGTGGGAATACTTCTCAATCACTTGGGCTTGCTTCTCAATGAAGTCCCAAGCGTCATCTTCTCTCATGTCCATAAATGTACCACAAGAAAGAGATTGGAGATTGAATTGTGCTTCCAGACCCAACCCCTTGTAGTAGATCTCCAATAATTCCAGCTTTGAAATGCCATGGTGTGGGCAATCCAATAAGAGATCCTGAAACCTTTCCCAAGATTGAAACAAACTTTGATTAGGTTTCATAGAAAATGCATTAATCTTACCTCTCAACTCCGCCGTTTTGGATAGCGGAAAGAACTTGGTAAGGAACTCCGTAGATAAATCCTCCCAAGTGTTAAGTCTCCCAGCTGGAAGAGCTTGATACCAAGACAAAGACTTGTCCTTCAAAGAGAAGAAAAACGGTTTGATCTTGTAGTTATTGTTGATAGCCCTCTTCGGCTTCATTGTCTCTATCATAATCTCGAAATTCTGCAAGTGTTGGTGTGGAGATTCAGCATTCGTTCCACCAAACTGATTTTGGCGAACCATAGTAATAACTTGCGGGCTAAACCCGAAATCCTGGACGTCTTCAGCTCCGAAATTCACACCTAAACGGTGCGGTTGCTGAATTGGATCCATCCTTTGTCCAAGGGTTCGTCGTTCATCCCCTCCATCAACAACTCTTGCATCTCTAACGGGAATGCGAGGGTTAGCTTGTGTTCTAGGATTATCATGAACTGGACCAACTAGTTGTGTAATATCCTCTAGGTCCGGCATCTCATTGTCGTCGAATAATTCAGCTCTAATGGACTTAGGTTTCTTGACCTTCGTCTTCTTAGCATCATTCAGCTCCAACTTCATGTCGAGCATCATAGCCCTGAGCTCATCTATTTGGAATTGATGACGCTCCAATTCTTCCATACGTGCCTTCTCACTCAACTTAAGTTGAGCTTGAGCTTCATCCAACTATGCTTGGATGTTTCTCTCATTGTTTTCAGCCATCTTTTTCTCTTTCAACTTTCTTCTTAAAGTTTTCTCCAATTCGGGATCAAAAGGAACTAGATCTTTGGTAGATCTAGCCTTTCGCATATACCTAAAGAATCTGCAAAAATCACTCGAGTAGACAAATCAAATCACAAGAGCAAAAGCTCCCAAGCCAGACAACCGAAAATCGAATTTGGTCTAGACCAAATCCCCGGCAACGGCGCCAAAAACTTGTTCGCTCAAAAGTGTGTGCGTCAAAGTCTTAAATTTATATCTAGAACTTAAGCAAAAGCGAACCCACAGTGTACGGATCAGCTGTAGTAAGGCAAGAAATTCCAGAGTCGAACTCAGGGATTTGGTGAGAACAAAATCGATTTCAATTATCCGACAAAGTGCAAAAGCTTTTGTGATTAATAAAGAGACAAATGATTCCAAGGATTCAAGTATCCGACTGCGGCTTTCGATTTAAGACACTTCTAAAGAAAAAAGGACAGAGTTGATGTTGCCAAGGTTATGTGTTTCAAAGGTAGGTATCGTACGGTGAAGTTCCAAAACCTATATGTCTAATCCAAAGGTTCTCTCTATAAAGGTTGTTGAGGCTGCAATATAGAAAGATCTAAGGACAAAAATTACATTCAAACTAACTACCCAAAACCCCAGGATATGACTCTCCGAGGTAAAGATAGAAAGCACACTTAAACCTTAATAAAGGATGTTGAGTCTCTCTATAACCCAAATCTTGTAATCTTAATCTATCAAATGTAGAATCAATGATGAAGTCTCTTCACACACTTAAATAGAGGTTAAAAAGGTTAAGCAAGGTTGGGATTTAGGCAAGGATTAACTTTGGTTAAAGGATAAATCAATTAAAGATCGTCAGGGGAATAAATCGTCCGATTTTTCCCAAGAACAAGGCAATTTTCCTGTTGTCGCAAAGTCTAAATCTCAACTCTCAGGGTCCAAATGGTTAAATTAGTTCAGTCTATCATCATCTAAGACTCAATCATCAACTATTCTCCCTAGAATCACAAGGTTTTTAGCCAACCATTTTCAAAATTAAATCAAAATTAAGATTGAATGAATAAAATCAAATAAACCCAAACTTTGAATAAAAACCTAATAATCTCCGAATCTGTAAACAATTCTCAAATCTAATCAAAGTATCTCTCAAAACACTCAGTAATGTGTTCACAAACCACAAGAATTGGAAAGGGAAACAAAAGATCCAACAATAATGATATAGATTGACTTCTTGACACTTCCTTCAATCTCCTTCCAAGAACCTTCAACCTCTTCAAATTGTGTAAATACTTCCTGCTGCGAGGTCCCGAATTTCGTCCCTAGGGTTCCAATGTATAGTTCCTTGCTAATGGGCCGCTTGGAAAAATACATCTCAAGCCCACAAGTAATGGGCTTTGGGTCGTGATATTTCTTTGGCCAAAAACTGTAGAAAATCGTGTTGCTGAAATAATGAAGGAAACCGTTCGATTTTTTGGTATAAAAATCTTCCGAATTTTATAGTAACTGGCACGATTTTCTTCAACACAGAATGCTCGTCTCTTGGCTTGTTTCCTTCCTCCCTTTTGTGACTATTTTACACAACCCCTTTGCTCTTTGTGACTCCTCTAAGACTCCTTAAGCTTCCTTAATAGCCTTAGATGCTCTTTGCTCCACTTTTGCTTCCAAATCCACCAAATTTACCTACAATTCAACCAAAACTTGTGTAGACCTCTATTTTCGGAATATAAATGAAATAAGCCAAAAAGGTATACAAATTCTCTCTAAATGCAAGGTAAATTGAGGTAAACATCTACAATATGCATGATTATAATGATATATAATTTATGTTATCAATGAACATGAGGTGGAATGGTATAGGGTGTTGTGGAACTCAAGCAACATGCCAAAAACACTGCTTTATTTAATGGATGGCAATCCTTGACCGTTCATATACTAGGGCTAGATTATACTCTTTGAACATTCATCCGACATGTCACTAGTGCCAAAGAGAGTGAGTCCCATGATCACTTGATCTTCGGTTGTACGTACGCTCGGGAGGTGTGGAGACATGTGTGTTTTGGGATGTCATTCGACTTGACTACTAGGAAGGTTGCACTTGATTGGTTAATACGCACATCAGTAGGCAAGAGTTGGGAGATCATATCACATATATATGCATTCTCATCTACGTTCAACTACCTATGTCATGCTAGGAATGTTATGGTTTTTTACCGTAACAAGATTTCTATTGATGTACTTGTCAAATTGATCAGGTTGCATGTGTACACGTTGTTGCATGAGGCCTTCCCATCTATAGTTGGTGAGAGGATTGTACCTTAGTGTACATTTATTTATTTATTTATTTATCTATGTAGTTTTATTGAGTTGTACTTTGCCTATGGTTTTGATGTGCTTTTATGATGTGTATACTAGGCTTGACCCTACTCTACTGATGCCTTTTTTGAAAGTGGACAAACCTTTTTTTATGTTTGGCACTTATGTGGTCTTAATTTGTTGATGATATAGCTGAAGGTGAGTGAACTAAATGAGCATTACCAGTTTAATGTATGTAGTTTGTTATTTTCGAGGGTAGTTGGTACATTCAGGAAGGTTGCATGCCTTCCTAGAGTACACTGTTTATTTATTTATCTTGGTCATGGACCGTTTGTTATTCATGTACATATACATTGTTACTAATCTTGGGTAAACCCGGATCCCTGCCGGAATTTTGAGAGAAAAAAACTTACCAGGTATTTGGACCGGACTCGAGTTGAGTATGAAGTTAGGGCATAGGGCCTTGTCCATACCTGCCCAAGTCAAGCTTCAGGATTGGCAGGCAGATATCTGTTTTTGAAAAGAAAAACATATCAAATATAAAATAAATAAAATTATAATAAAAAAATCAAAGTAATTCAGTGGTCATGGATATTTGAACCATACCTTAAGGTTTTGGGTTCGATTCTTACCATCCACTTTATGATTAACATATATTTTACATATCTAAAAAAAATAGAAAGGGCTTTCGGGTTGGGCTCAACGGACCTATCTTATGTGTCATACCCTACCTTTTTCTCGGGCACGTCGGATGGACAGACCCGCGTTTGCCTAGGTCTAATTGTTACTTCTTGTGTAATTGGGCCTAATGGGTCTTGCTATACTATATTTTTCACATCTATGAATTTTCCTTAACCCATGAAGATGTCTCTATACGAAAGACTCATATTCCTATTTCTACTAAATAGATCAAGCTCAAGCAACGATCAATAAACGGGGGGGGGGGGGGGGGGGAAAA
>BSUD01000007.1:113500319-113547072 GCA_033239045.1 Fagopyrum esculentum | reverse complement strand
GGGGGGAGAAAAGGATGTGCGTTGCAATCCTGAACGATTTGTGTTGCTCATTATAATAAACATAAGTCAAAGCTTTACAAGTATCATGACCGATCAGGGTAATGTGTATAACTCACTCTCACATATGTTTTTTGGAAAGAACATCCCTCAAAGTCAACACATGCAATGATCAATAAACATATGCTTACAATAGCGTTTTTAATCTCCACCGTTCCGTTTCCTATAATTGATATATGAATTGAGGGGTCTTTTATCGGGTTGTAATGTGGCTAGAGATAAGAAGAAAAAGGTGGGAAAGAAAAGGATGTGTATTGCAATAAACGCAAGAACTAAGAGGTCGTTTTAACATTGTTGAGGGATAGTGATAAGACACAAATTACTATATGTCTCCACCCTCATTCTATTTCTTTCCCTTACTCTTTTGGGCGTAATATCATAGTTTATCGGCGTATTTCCTTCGTATTTGTAATTTGGAGATCTATTGTCTATTTATGTAATTGTAGGTATTCCAACATTTGTAGAGCTTAATGGGAGCTATTTGCGACAAAATGACCTCATATACTAAGGATCTTCTTGTGGTCAAAGAAGTCCAGGTCAAGACAGAAATGAATGAGATCTAATAGTGAACATGACGATTACCTCGGGAAGTGTGTTGGCCGATCGACGAGCATCACCTTTTCCGATTGTCCACCTCTTGTTAATCTTACACGTGACCTACACATGATCACTATTCGAAGAGCAAAGCGCCAATACCAACATTCCGAACTATGTTGATTAGTCAAGCCCATAGTGGCCGATCAACCGACCCATTGACGTGCTCATCTCGACGTCTTATCTTTCTCCTTTTTCCCTTTTTATCAACGGAGTGACAATCATTGGTGTATGTCAAGCAAATCTAACCACGTGACAATCGAACAAAGTTGTTTCCCGCATTACATGACTTACATTCAATTGTAAAATTGTCAATTGAGATCTATCTATATACATGTTGTAGTGATTTGAATTTGACATTTTTATTGATTGAATATTTTATTTTCATTCTCCATCTCTCGAACTAGTTGATGCTGGCTATGAAAAATACAATCTTTTCTCTCTCCCTCATTGCTACAATTTTACTCATGTTTTACTGTTGGTGACCCAATTAGCAGAAAGCCTGACGGTTGATTGTCATGTTGTTGAAGATTCCTTTCTTTTGCTTCTCTTTTTCTTCTGATTTCATATTTTATTATTTTGATAAAATGTTTTTTTGTCGTTGGACGATCTACAATGCCTTGGCCGGTCGGCATGTGTTTGTTCTTTGTCTTTTTTCTTTTGCGCTGGTTTGGTTTTTGGATACACTTTAGTTATTTGTTTAGTTGTTTCTTAATTAATCTGTCAAATCAAAACATCACCTTGGTCGTGTTCGATCTTGAATCCATATACTACATTGGGTCTTGTAAATTATTTTTGAGATATGAGGCTCACGTTTCATCTCTCATCAAGCAAATCGGCCATTCTTCAAGTCTTGGTCGGCCGACTAGTGCTCTGTTTGACCTCTTTAGACGTCCTTTGTAGTAGCTTAATTTCTTCACTTTGAGCTTCATGAAAAACATCACTTTTCTTGATTTTAGTGTTATACTTTGTAAACGAACACCCATCTATTCATTACTTGTTCCGGGTGTAGATAATAAACCATTTTGCTTCTTTACTTTGATGCATTACACTTCAAGGAATAACTTCCCACTTTATTTCACTTTAGTACCTTTTTTATTTCAAGATTTAGGAACTTCATACTTGCACTTTGTTCCCCTTCATCGGATGCACGACTTCACCTCCTAATTCTTGGATAGGTCACATGAGGCAAACTAGTAAGTGGAAGTCGGCCGACTTCGAGAATACAACAAAAGGTAGATTTTTTTTAAAAAGACTAAAATTTTTGAAAATTTTGAAATTTAAGTACAATGCGATGCCTAGAATGTACGAACCCCATACTTAGATCTTGTATTTTCCTCAATGTAAAGAACAAGATAAAAATAATGGAGAACTCATAATGCTTTTTTAACAATAAATGAACTAGCTATAATCAGAATTCCACGGATGCCTCAAGTATTCAACTTGGTTTGGAGAAAGGTTCTTCTGTTGGAAGTTAGTTAAGGAAGTTCTATTGTAGGTCTTCACCAAATGACACAAGATAGAAAGAATATTGCAAGTATGACACAACTAGTATGATAGATGTAATAACCGGAAATTTTGTTCCGGATTTGGTCCTTTGAGACTTCTTTCGGAACCACTTAAGTGGTGTCGAAAGGTAGTCTCTGCACCTACGGCCCAGAAGCCCGCGGGCGAGGGAATTTGATCGTCGCGGTCGCGGCAGAGTCTTGCCACGGGTACGGCTTTTGTAACATATCGCGTGCGATCTTTTGTAACCGTCGTCCGATCTTTCCTTCTTTGGAAGATCCTATCTTTTGGGCCGTCTCTCCTGATATCTTCTAACCCTAGTAGTTTATCTTGTTCCCTTCCCCAACCATTGCCTTCTTTTTCTCACGTATCTTCATCTTCCCCTCTTTCATTCTCTTTTACCCTTTTTTCTTCCTTCATCCGAGTATACGAAAGCAGCAGCGTTCATCACATGGTTGGATACGGCAAATCTAGTGGCAAACCTCTCAATCCGAGTAAGTCTTCCCTGCCTCTTCCTCTTCCTCCTCCTCCTCCTCCTCCTCCTCCTCCTCCTCCTCCTCCTTCTTCTTCTTCGTTCTTCCTCTTGGCAAAGAATCAAGACCAAGTCTTGATTCTGCTTAGTGTCGTTTAATCCTATGTTGTTGTGTGAACCCGGGTCTTAGTGGTTTTTTGTTGTGTGAGAAACACATAGGAGAGTGGAGCTGGTCTTAGAAGAGTTGTTGTTTGTCGAACAACTTCGATTGTCTCCCCTAGAGCATTTCCGCACCCGTGCGCTGTGCAGACCCACACTCGTGCCTTTCCTAAGTCGTCACCCCCGCGCCTCTATCTTACCGCGGTCGCGACATCCCAAGGATTGTCGCCGCGCCCGCGCTTTCCTTACCCACGATCGAGCCTTACCTCCACTGTGTACCGTCCTTGTGGTTTGTCATCCCCCTCCTTGCCCCTTGTTGTTCCTAGAGTTAGATCATGCTAGGTTGGACCCTAGATGAACTAGTTCGAATGTCAGTTAGTGGTTGGTGGATTCCTAATTGTTTGGAAGTGGTTTAAGAACCCTTGAGCTGGTTGTGTTGATGTTGATCCATAATGATCTTAAGGCTAGGATTATTTTATCTTAGCATGATGGTGTGATCTTGTAAAGATCATTGAGACTAGAAGTAGGAACCTTCTAGCATGTTGTAGTATGACCTTGTAGAGGTCAATGAGACTAGAAGTGAAGACTTCTATCATGTCGGTTAGATTCTAATTTGGGATGTCTTGTTTGAGCATGCATAGATCTCTTTCTTGCATGAAACTGAGCGTGATATCGGAGTTGGGATTACCTTTGATATAGGTAAGTCCCTTGGACTTACTTAGCTGCCTTCTATGTGTTAGCCTAGATATGATAGTGGTGTGTGCTAGATGTTATATGTGTAAGAACATGCTAGGACGACCTTATATGTAGATTGGCCCAAGTGTATGATAACTGGGCGGTGACAACTTGTCTAGTTTCACAGGAGACTAGAAGGTTCTCTACGACTAGTCCATGCAGGTAAACGGTGAGATGCATCGGATCCATTCCTATTGGTACAAGGGGACAGAGACGAGTTTCGGGAGATTCTCGTGTCACAAAAAGAAGTTGAATCAGTAAAGTGTATAACCTAATGAAAGATAATAAATGGAGTTGTGTGATAGCATGTTTGTGTGTTTTACTTATTGACGTGTGTATGTGTTGTTATAGTTATTCTGATTTATAGTATGTTAGCTAATGGTTTATTCGTTGTGTAGATGTCTTGCAGGTTAGGGATGATGCCGAGTGATTTGGTCATAGTGGTCATCCGAGGGGTCTTGTACATTATAGGACGGGAGTTGGGTTTTATTATTCTAGTTGTCTTTTTGTTGACCTTGTTGAGTTCGGCTGAGAGTCTGTTTCTCTTATGATGTTAAACATTTGAGTACTTTATTTATAATTTGGAACTTCATTTATTTGTGCCTTCTTGCAAGATCCGGTGAAATTGTTGTCAAGCTAAGGGACAGGACCCATTGTGAGGTCCTAGCCCGTATCATTCCGAGTTCCTAGAATTTGGGGTGTTACAATAGAAAGTATAGATAATAACACACCCAAAGAAATTGACCCAATGTGTTTAGAGTGAAAAAGAGGCAAGAAATAGGAACATAAGAGATTCATAAGAGAGCTTTACATACCTTGCACTTGAGAAACTAGAGAGAGAGTTAGCCGATTAGGGTTAAGTCTCGACAATAGCAAATATTGGGTTGAAGGAGAGGAAGTCACGGGCCAGATTTTAGGTCCAAAGGCCGAGATTTGTCAAAAGGCAAGGTTTTTGTGATGCAAACTGGTTGGGGCTCAGGGTAAGCTTCTTCTTTGTTGTCTTCTTGGTATATATACTCTTAGATTGTAGTAACTGTTGTGCGAAATGCTTCACCAAAACTTTAGATTATAATCGATGATATAAATGTAAAGGTGTAGTCAAGAGTGGGCCTTTGATGTTGTATGAGCGTGTATCCAAGGTAGATGATTGATATACAACTACTGGATAATAGATATGGTCGAATTTTATGGAGATATTCGGTTATGTTTGAACATATAATAAGATCTTATATAAATATAACTCCGGACCTGATTAGGTTTGGAGAAAAAGTCTCGTTCCTTCGGTTATAACAAAATCTCTATGAGATTTTTGGGCACGTGGCCGAGATTTTGGTTATGCAGTGGAATCTCGGTCGAGGTTTTATTGCTTAGGTAATGGTTGGATTGTTTTTAACTATGGCATTTCTCTCTTTTTCAGTAAACACAAGACAACGCACGTTAAGCTTAAATAATCTCAAAAGAGATGGAAAACACAAAAGACTCGATTTTTATGTGACTCAAAGAAGACTCAAATAAAAAACTTTGAACCTTTGGTGTATGGTCGGATTTCATTTGGTTAGCTCTCACCACTTTGATGCGGGGTTGATGCCACAGTTGTAAGAGCTAGGTTTTTTTTATAAATCCTAATTAATGATGATTAAGTTAATCAATAATTGACACATAACTCGCGAAGAGTGCGTAAGTAATGACTATGAGTCTCAACGTTATGTTTCTGGCGTAATTTTGGACTTATGGGAAATTTTTCACTTTTTGCCCCGGGTATTTATTTTTACCCTCCGGTGTTATTTGGAGCATTTGGAAGCTTCAATTAATAAAAATGCAGTTGAGAGAAATGATCAGGACATCGGACATGTCCCAGATATGAAATAACATGGAAAGGCAAAACGGCCAAAAGAGTCACTATTTCGTTTCTTAGCAGCTAAGAAAGATGGCTTAGGAATACGCATTTTTCGAGGCAGTTGCGGAATAATTATCCCTACAATATTATAGATTTATTTTTCCAATTTCGAGATGTTTGGAGAAGGGGGTTCAACCCGCCTTTGGATCGGTTAAAGGATAATTATCGACTTCACTAAAGGATAATTATCGTGTTCGCTATAAATAGCGGAAAATCGTTTATTAATTCATTTCCTTTCACGTACCCTCGTAAAAGCTCTGATTTCTCTCAACCTTCAAACTCAGATCTACACTCCGTTTCTAATCCAATTTCAAATCTGTTTGAGTTTTTGGATTCCTCTCTTCATTCTCTTTATTTTGGTACCGAGTTTTTGTGTTTCTGAGCTAATGAAAATCTGGTCGAGCTCGTTCGCTCAGATTCCGGTAAATTTGATGTTGTTCAAGCGTAGCCTGCGTCGTTGTGATTCCGAATCTTCTTTTGGATTGCCAATCGGATTAGTAACGAATAAGTTATGAATTTATTCGTTTTTTATATTGTGATTTGACCTAAATTGACCTTAGACTTGTCAAAATGGATAATTGGAAATTCCATTATGCTCGTTATATTATTCTGGGGATTATGGGTTGTTTATTTGATGAAATCTGATGGCAAATGAGTTTAGAAATTGCTTGCGGGCAAACGTTATTCTAGTGAAAGTTAATTTAACTAATTAAAGGTTAATTAATTAAATTAGGATTAGAATTGAGATTGAGGAATGTTGATTAGACGATACCTTGAGAGGTTTGAGGAATTGTGAGATGTTGAGTTTATGGATTGATAGTTATGATCTTTCAGTATATTGATATTGTGGATTGTGTTATGGTTATGATCTTGTGAGATCTTGAAGACTAGGAGGTGGAATCTCCTAGCATGTGGATAGTGATTGATATTTGTGTGCCTTGTTTATACAGACACTGATCGTTTTCTCGAGGGGAAATTGTGACCACTGTTTAGGACTACCTTATGGCAGGTAATTCCTTTGGACTTACTTAGCTAGCATTTATGGGTTTGAGTGATTGAGATAGTGATGTTTGTGCATATGAATGTTGCATTGATAACCTAACCAGACTAGGACGACCATATATATATATATATATATATATATATATATATATATATATATATATATATATATATATACTAAATGGCCCAAGCGTATAACGGGTTGTGACAACTTGCCCGAAGCTCGTCGAGAGTGTGAAGGTTCTCTGCGACCGGTACTCCAAGTGGGGAGGCTTGATCCCTGATTCCAAACCTGTGTAAAAGGGGACATATGCGAGGTTCTAGGTGTTCCTCGTGTCACAAAATAAGTTGAATTAGTAATGGTATAACATAATGAAGATAATAAACGGATATGTGTATGAGCATTGCATATTGTGATGTGGTTTATGTGTTATTTGCTATTATTCTTATTCATGAACTTTTAGCTAACGGTTTTATACCGTGTTGTAGATTTTCTACAGAATAGGAAGATTGCAGAGTGATCCAGATGGGTGTTCAGCCGAAGGCTACTATACATTAGGATGCGTGGGTTTTTGGGATGTTTATGTACACAGATGTTTATGTTGTTGCCGTTTTGTACTCGGTTGTGACTTTGTATATGTTTTGATATACGATCATACAGTTTTATGTATTTGGTTTTATATTTTCTTGTGCCATGTTGCAAGATTCAATGAACTTGTTGTCAAGCTAGGGTCCCATTGTGAGATCCTAGCCCGAAGCGCTCCGAGTCCAGCGGATTTGGGGTATTACAGGAGTTCCCGATCTAGATTGAAAGTCCTCGAATTGAACGACATAAGCAAATCTCGGGAGCTATTTTCTCAAGAACATGCCAATTGGATCGGTGGATCAAAGGAGGAGCCGTAATGACTTTCATTTTTGTCTCTTTATCAAGCCGACTACTTTTTCCAAGATCAAATGAGTATGAAGAATCAGTTGGTGATGGATCCTCTAGTACTATCATAGCAACAATCTCGAGGGTTGATGGTATGAGTGATTCCTTGGCCATGGCGAACTATTGTGGCTTCTTGTCAATTTCATCCTTAATATATGTCATTTGGTGATCAAGTGACAAAAGAAGGAGGTCCTATATTGATATGTATAATAATATTATCCTTACTTATGCTTGAGGGGATGGTACTTTTTGGACCATCGAACATGGTATATGGTTGTATTAGATCTTGCATTGTTAGTTGCAACCATATCATGAATAGGTGGGGAAGGAGGGAAAAGAATGTCAAACTTGTTGATTTCATCGTGATAAGGAGTTGGTGAATCTATATGGAATCTGTTTGCTCCAAAAGGTGCGAACCCGCAGTGTACGGGTCAATTGTAATAAAAAGCAAGAATTCCAGGGGTCGAACACAGGGACAATGGTGAAACAAAGCACAGAATTGGTTGTCAAGTATTGCAATTAACCAAAAGCAATTAATGTAATCAAAGATGATGTAAAAGTCAATTAAGGGGAAATGCAGATTCTAGGGATTAAAGCATCTAGTTGTGGTTCCGACTCAAGATCTCAAAGATAATGCAGACAAAGTTGAGGTTTGTGAAGGGAAGGTGTTTCTAAGGTGGGAATAGATTACCGAATAAGTCTCACTACTCACTATCCCAAACCAAAATTCTTATTACCGGGTAAGTCTCAAGGTACTAAGGAAAGGAACTATAATCTCAAACCAACACACCACCTAAGAGAATAGAATCAACCTTTACCGGGTAAGTCTCAGGCTAACTCACAAAGATGGGATGAAGGCACACTCAAACCCCAATAAAGGATAAACCTTTATCACCTACACGCATGATCTTGGGTAAACAAGCAAAGGAATCACCGGGTAAGTCTCATCCTAGGCTTGCATTGAACCAGGAAAGGTGTAATAAGGATAGGATTTGGCAAACTAGAACACTTAACTCTCAATTTCGGATCAGAAAAGGTCACCTCGTTCAGTCAAGTTCCACCCCGGCCGAGATGTTCATCAACTGAGCGAGGTACTCTAGGGTTAAGGTTAAAGACTCGAGCTTTCAAGGTCCTGCTGGGATTAAGATCATTCTATCATCGTCTTTCCCACAACTTTCAGCCAATCACCCTAGAATCGCATAAGAAACTTAGTCAACAATCATCATGATGACAATAATCAAATATATGGGAAAGGAATGAATATTCGAACAAGAAAATCTTAAGAAAAAGGTCTCAATAACTGAATCAAATACAACAAATCAGCGTTCTTTAAATCACAATTCAGCTAAGACAACAAACCAAAAGGGAATCTAAGAAAGTCTTACAAACTCCCTCCAAAGTTATCTCAAACTATGGATCCTTCCTTCCTTGATCTTCAATCCTTCAATCCTTCCTTCAAACTCTCAGAAAATCTCCCTAATCCGCAAATTATTGGGTGTGTAGAAGATTGCTGAATTGTGGAAAATCCAACCCTTTATATAGGAGAATTATTTTCCAAAGATAATAATATTTTAAAAAGATAATTTCCTAGAAAATATATCCATATCTCTAAAATAGATCTCCCAAAAATAATATCTTCCTTCCAGAAATCCAGCCCAAAAATATAAGATATCTTCTTTTCAAAAATAAAAGATTTCAACCAAAAATATGGATCTCGCCGGCGACAGGGTGTTCGCCTCGGTTGGGACGCTCCTCAAGATCACCTCGGTCGAGGTGATACTGTAGCTGATCGAGGTGAATCTCAACTGAATGTGAAATCTCTCAAATCTGGTCCAAAGTAAATCTTCTTCATCATTTTCATGCTTCTTGAGTTCTTCCTTAAGCTCCAGAATGTAGCTCCAATGACTCCTTAACTCCTTAGCTCCATTTCAGTCCAAAACGCGCCATTTTACCTACGATTACAACGAAACTTGGTGTAGACCTCGATTTCCGTAAAGGTAGATGAAACAACAATATAATCACATAATATACATCCATACATGCAGATTTATGAAGATAAAACGTCTAAACCAATCCCAAAATATAGACTATAATACATGTTATCAGGTTCCGATTGGACCAATTGGTGTGGTGGTTGGCCGATTGATGTTTAGTGGTCGGTCTACTAGTGTTATAATATGTCCAACCCGATTATCTAGAGTTGCTAGTTCTTTGACTTCCTCTACCTCAGTGAATATTCTTTCCATTCTTTGTTTTACAACTTGTGGATCGGGTTGTAGTAGTACTTGTATGCATCACCCATTGTTTATGATATTACTGGTCTGATAGTAGCTTCAACGGGTAATCTAGCATTTTCTTCTTTTCTCATCCTCTCAAGGATAGCCTTCAATACATTTTTCGGAGACCTTGAGTCTTGCGGTCAATTCTTCCGTTTGTCGTGGTATTATATCCTTATCTTCTTCTACCCAACTTTTTATGTTAGGAGGTGCACATCTAGTTGAAGGGTAAGTATAGATTGGGTTTCTCATGCATGGAAATATATTTTCTCCATAGAAATTCATGTCCTTGATACCTTATTCAAAGAAAAAGAGGAAAAAAACTCAAATAACATGGCGTCTTTACAATTTATAAGGCAAATAAAATAATCGTTATCCCCGAAAATGGCATCAATTTGGTGAGGCTGAAATGTGAGTCTCAAATCTCACAAATATTACAAGACCCAATTATAGCAAGGGTCAAGATCAAACTTTGGGGAAACAATATGATGATGATTTTATAGATTAATTGTAAAATTGAAATAATAGATCACAAGAACAAAAAGGAAGAAAAGTAGAGTAGTTGGTGGATCACACATTGGAGGTCGGATGACCGAAGCAAGAACACAAGAGTTGCAAAAGTGAAGATCATAAATCACAAAGGAAGAGAAAACACAAAATTTGGTTGATCAATGGTACTAGTCGTCCGACTGCAAAACAAAGTCGAAAACACAAATTGTAGCAATTAAGGGAGAAGACTGTATTTTAATTGTGTGGACCAAAATCAATAATGTAAAAAATAACCATGTTTGTAGAATCATAGATAATAGAGTTTCAAGTTCAAAATAATCGTGTTTCTAACATTGTCCTCCTAGGGTGTGTGATCAAAATCTATCAAACCATTTATCTAATCTAAAACATAAAAATGTCTAAGTGGAGAGACTAAAAGATAGCCTAAAAAAAGGAGAAAAGGAGAAAATAATCTTTCAAAGCTCGTAAGTGTGTTGGAGCAGTCGGCCAATCTTGTGGAATCGTTTAGCCGATTACCTCGAAATGAACCGAATCGAAACACGTCGATTGAAGAAATGGTCAATAGCTCGGACATGTGATGGAACTCATATGTGTGAAGTTGTATGGTCGGCTGATCGTTTGCTAAACTTGAAGCAAATCTTCATTCACTCTTGGACCTTAATCAATTTTGTCTTGACCTTGACTTCCTTGACCGCAAGGGGAACCTTAGTGTGTCCGGGACATTCTTCAGTATACAACTCCATTTTAGCTTCAAAAAGGCTCGGAATGCTTGCAATATCATTAAGGCACAAGTAGATCTCCAAAATACAAAAGGGAATGAAATATAAAAAAAATACAATGTAAATCTACCTAAACCCTCAAGAAAGGGGTAAGAATGAAGATGGAAAACGATGATAAAATGAATGTTATCAACACCCCTGTCATCTCTACACATCACTTGATTGAAATGTTCAATCAATGCCAAGTCCCGTGAGTGTCCTTAGAGTTTGCGCATTAACTCTCACGTAACCATTTTGTGTCCCCTCTAGACCATCCATAAACACACGTAAGTCGCCACTGAGCGGATCCCAATCCTACTCGGACCTCTATGTCTATGTGATCGCTAAATTGCTTGTGTACGAAAGAACACTTAGCTCCTTTCTTTCCTCCCAAAGAAGTGGTAACAACTTCAACACCCCCACCTATTTAACCGCAAAACAACCTCTCATTTATAAAGTAACTCCAATATCCTTCATCCTTCCTTTATCAAGCTTTGTTTTCATAAAAATAACACAAGCTTAAGGGCCTCCCCTCTTTTCAAATCCTCAGCACTTGTAACTTAACATACTTATTGTTCGCAGCAAGAGAGGTCTTTCACCTCCCCGCCGATACCTCCGTTGAATAAACAATAGCAGATTGAGAGATCTCCCTTGCCCTCATAACCCCAGTTATTGTTGTGTCCCTCCCTCGACTTCGCCTCCCCCGCCCTCCTCTTTTAATTTCCCTTGCCTTTCCTTTTCTTTCCCTCACCTCTCGACTAACCTAATTCGCACCACTATTCCCACCCACACTCACCTCTTTGTGCATATTTTTTAATCCAAGTTGTTTCACATTAGAAATGATTACCTTCCCTAATGTTACTTTCATCACTCCCGAATGGCTCAAAGGTTGTCCCATGGAGAACCACCGCCTACACTAACTCCAGCATGGTATCTTCCTCTTCATAAGCCTCCGCCTCCTATTTTTTGCATCGTGCAAAAGTTCAATGAGAGACTTCCTTGGTTGGTTGTGTTCGAGATTTGCATCCCCTAGTTAGTGGTGCATGGAATGATTTTTCAGCCCTCTGCATCATACTCGAATCCAAAACTCCACCTTATCAAAGACCATTCTTGACGGTTGCTCAAGTATTGCCTCCTTCAACACGAACAGCTAGTGACATATCAAAAGTCCAAGGACCACCTTTAAGGATCATATATTTGTTCGTGGCATCGCCAAATTAGCATAGAAAGACTGTGTTAGTAGCTCGCGAAACACGCACTTTTCATGCTAGCTTTGAAATGGTCTCGAGGAGAAAAGCGACTCTGCCGGTGCTAAGGACCTAGCGTGGATGTTCTCCTTTCTTCTCACGTGTCTACTAACTTTACTCTCTAATCATTTTAACTAGTACTTCCTAATGTCATGATTGTTTCTAATGCAAAAGTAAACCAGTTACTACAAATTTAGTATATTAAATTCTTTTAAAAAAAACCAATATGGACGGTCTTAGAACAACCATTTATGTGTTAAAATATTTGATTTACATAAAAATATGTTAAAAGATATTAAACACGTAATTAAAAGAAGCTACTTCATTAAAAGTATGAAAATACATATAAAAACGATAATACATAAATACATGTATATGAATTGTTAGGGAATGTTCTGTAAATCAGGCTCTTTTGGTATGAATTAAGTTGGTAAAATATGAATTGCTAGTTGATAGAATATGACCTAAACATTTAAATATTTTGAAAATGAATGATATTCTAATAAATAAAAATTAATATTTAAAAAAAATAGATCATTTTTTCTGGGAAAAAAAAACATAGTTGTTACAATTTTAGTTTTGTTTTTATACTAACAATTCAATTGTTTTGTTAACTTGGTTCATATATCTTAGGGCTTATCTGGTATCTGATATCTTTATTTTGGAGAGGAAAAATATGAGAGGTAGGAGCCATATAAGATATGTGATACTACTAGTTTTTGGATTATACCAAAATAAAAAAGAAAAAAATGTATATTAGAAGTATATCAAGATATCAGTTTGATATCATATACTTGTATATCAAACATAGATATGAGTTTTTTTTATTTATTTTGATACCCATACATGATATCTAGATATGTATACCAAACAGACCCTTAAAGTATTAGTATTTTTTTCCTACTATTCTCAAAAAAATGTTTATGGAATACAAATTTGGTTAATATGTTTTATTATAATATTTGTTAGATCAAAATCAAAATCAAAACAACAAATATCAAAATTGAAGGCCAACTCCCTATCCCATGATGGGCGGTCTGTGCTGATAAATTCAAACCTCAGTGAAGCTGGTATGATTATGCAATCTTTCTTCCTCCATACAAATATTCCTAAAGAATTGGGCAAGGTAAACAAGCATTTATATTGGAATAAGGAACAAAAAGTACACCGTGCATTGGGTGGGACGAAATCTCTAAACCAAAAAAAAAGAGGCATGACTATTAGAAAATCCAAAGACACAAATACTCTACAATACAAACTTCTGTAGAAGATATTAGCGGAACCGACAAATGTGTGAGTTCGATTATTATCGAAAAAGTATTTAAAGAACATAAACATCCTAGAATACAACCAAAAGGAAACAAATCATGAAAAAGCTTGTAAGTTTGAGAGAAAATTTTAGAAAGGGGCTTAGATTACAAGTGGTGGGTGAAGAGTATGTAAAAGTCTGGACTGGCAATTGGATAATGCCAAAACATAACGTCAATTTGTTATCCTCCACTCAAACATAAATACTGATCTTAGGGTATGAGACCTCTTCTCCTCTGACAAAACATGGGACATGATAAAAATAAAAAGTATACGCATCCGGATCCAGTAATATCCAAATTCAAAACAATCCAAATTCCGATCAATAGATGTACGGACAGACTATATTGGACACTAGACAAGCATGGATGGTTCTCCACAAAGTCAGTAGTGGATCTGATCCTTGAGGAAAAAAGAATGGAAAACTACGTTTGCTCATGGATTTGGAAGCTAGATATGTCCCAAAAATCAAGCATTTTTGGGCAAACAAAGGAGAGACTAAGAACACAAAACATTGTTGTACCAATAGAATGTGTCTTGTGTAACCATAACTTGGAAGACCTTGGACACTTATTGATTTATTGTCCGGTAACAAGACAAACATGGTACCAATCTCGAGTAACGTATTTAACAGAATCAATTGGAGCTCATACTGTCCATGTAAGGCCTTAAACCAACTAAGAGTCAACCTTGAGTGGGAAGAACTAAGAATTGTTTTCGTCACTTGGTGAAGTATATGGTACTTTAAAAACCAGGTGATTTTCAATAACAAGGATTTTTTGAAAAAAAATAACGTTATGAAATTATATTATTTCATATCAAAACATGGGTAGAAGTCAAGAATGAAGAAGATAATGACTACCCAACTAAGAAAATGCAGCATAGTAGGAGTAAAAGAAGAAAAAAAACATAAAATGGGAACCACCAAATAATGATTTTGTGAAAATCAATTTCGATGGATCTAGAACAGCTAATGGTTCATCCGCTTTTGGTTTCATCGTACAAGATCACAATGCTAATGTCGTATCCATAGAGTATGGAAGGCTTCTAGAGCTATAGTCTTTCAAACAGAATCGCACACTCTTCTAAAGGGTCTTGTAAAGTTAAAAGAACTTGGATTGCAAAAAATCGAGATCGAAGATAATAATCTCAATATGATCAATTGTGTCAGGGTTATTTAGAAACTGCCATAGCAAGCAACAATTTTGTCGGGTGACATTTTGTTTCATTTGCAATTATTTGAGGAAGTCCGGAATAAGCATATTTTTAGGGAAGTCAATATTGTGGTCGATGCTCTTGATGCCCTAGGCCAGTTACACCATGCTACCAAAGCTAATATTCCTCAAGCGATTAAGATCATCCTTTATAATACCTTTCAGCGGTCATTAGTAGAAATTCCTTAAGCGATTGAAGAGCTCATCCTTTTTTATACCTTTCAGCGGTCAGACGAGTAAATCCCGATTTTTGGCACTACATTTCTTTGTTGTCTATCCTACATGACCTCTTGGGCCACTAGGCTTTCTATCTAGTGCCCCAAATGGCTTGACATGTACAAAAAACAATTTATATTGTTCATACTTTATTTTGAACTTATAAAAAAAAATTGTAAAAACGTATAAACCATTAGTACAAATAACTTGAACCAACAGAACACAATTTTGAACAAATTGTAACAAAACTAGAGCTACAAAGTGAAAATAAATAAAGTAAATTTGATATGTGGGAGTCCAAGAGCACTCTGTACCTGAATCCTTACCGTGATATTACGCCTAAAACTATTGACTTATCAAAAAATGCACGGATATTTTCCATAGGCGCTAAACCAATACGAAAACTTAACTTAATGACTGTTAGAGGACCAACATAGTTCTCCTTGAAGGCTTCTCTATAGTATTGCTTCATTGAGAGAAGAACTGGACTAAACAGCAAAAGAAACATAAAAGCAACAGAAAAGGCTGTATATGATACCCATTACTTGTAAACATCAACTATGTACCTAATGTAGCTTCGTTATGTTGTTTCTACCGGAGGGTATGCCCGAATTCCACCTACATAAGTCGCGTCGACTGATGCCGATGCTTCTTTCTTGAACTCCTCCCATGAATCGACTGAGAGCACCACAAAATCTGCCCATTTTCCGGGCGACAATGATCCTACTTCTTTCTCAAGAAAGCATGCTTCAGCAGCTGAGATTGTGTGCCTGAGAGTTCCACAAAATTAAAGTTTAGGGAGATTACGTAGACAATCGCCATTTGTTTGGCTTCAAGTCAAATGATTATCACATACTTTCAATTCAAGAAGCAATATGGTTTCTCAACTCTCTACATGACTCTCAAGTTTTATGAGTTATCATTACAGGGAGGCTTAGCAATCCTTAATCCAGTGCTACACCAATCAACCGCCCATTGCCATTTCCCATTACAAGTCTATTAAATGCTCTATATGACTCTGAAGATACAGCCTTGTGTAATGATAATTCGTAACATGGGTTATGCATAATTTCATTTGTAAAACTACCTAAACAACGGGTGGTTACAGAGTAATTTTCCCTAATATAACTTCTATTAGGAATAGGCTGGTACAGCAGGTGAAGAATGGGATGATTTCTATAAGGGCTCGTTTGGCACAATTCTCAGTTATACCCATATCTAGTGTTGGTAAAAGGAGGGTCATAATCTATTCCAAGATATTACTCATTCCAAATTAATTGAATTATCTTTTGATTATTTTGTAAAAAACAAATAGGTCGTACAAAAACTATTAATAAAGAAGCAACTACAGTAAGTGCATTCGGTCAAGAATCAAGATGGTGTAATATATCACAAAAAGTGATAAAAACAACACCAAGTGGTCCAATTCGACAAAACAGATTATATTAGGGGGTTTCATTTTAAAATGGCGTTTAGTATAAAAAGTATTTTCTAAAAGGTGATTTTCCCGGAAAAACTCTTTATTTTTGGCAATCACAACACATATGATTCCTCGTTCCATATTTCATTTAAATCAAATTACATGTTTCATGAATCCTTCGTTCGACGTCATACCAAACACCAACTATCGGAATGACTTATTCCAATTCTTTATAACAATCTGATTCCAATTCTGTATTATAATCTGATTCTTGATTACAACTTCATTTCTAAAACCATACACAATATGCGAACATCCCCAATATAACTGTAAAACGGGATAACTCCTTGTGTCTTTTCCATGATCCTAATAAAGAACATGCAAACATAACTTGATGCTGTAGTTTAGATCACATTAGTTTTTAAACTACTATCCCTATGCCTCCATTCCTTTCGGTCAAATGTCCATCTATTTCTCTTCTTTTTTCCCAAAGGCTTATTGCACCTATGTAGACCTTAATTTTGTTAGCTCGTCACTTCTAGATGCTACTAAAAATGTTCTTAGGCCCCTCCTGAAAGATCAGGAGGAGCATATACAATTTTTGGTTTTGGAGAGTCGAGAAACATGCTTCCTAGGCTTATATTGCTATTATTTCATGGCAGTACTGTCTATTACGCGCAAGTTATGGAGTTGTGTGCGATTTTATATAAATGCATAACGCAAACATGCAAGTGAGGTTGATAATTAATGAAGGACCAGCACACAATTTGGGATTATGAAAATCATACGCTTTTAACGCATCTTCAAGTGGTAGGCGTTCTGATTGAATCCAAGGGGTGTGCCACGAAAGAGGAACTCTTTTCACAGCTGCCTTGACAGTGCACAGGGGATCTAAATCTACCACCTGCAAAATCATATTTGGAAGCAATGTGTTAACTCTTTGGGAAATTTGTGCTAAGACTTGGTGCCAGAGTGAGTACGTAGTGCTCACAGGCCAATCAGAGCCAAACGCCAACTTGGCATTTCCGGTTGCTAGTGAACCAAAAAGGTAAGATCCTTGCTCAGCTCGATCTTTCCCGAGTTTCTTTATTGCGGAATCAGCATCATACAGCAATTGTGCTGGCTGCTCAGTTTTACAGCCATATTAAGCAAATAATATGTTTTCCTCGGCCAACTAATAAAGCTCTACCATCTTGATACATCACAGACATCATTTCTTACAAAAAAAAAACATCAGGAAAAAGGTCTGAATGTGGGAAACAATAAAAACATTTGAATACAGTATTTCCTAAGAATTCATATCCTTTCGTAAAAAGGTAAAAAGTAATAGTAATAACATGAAGGATATTATTAATCAAACACAATTCAGAACAAACAAGATAAGAAGCATGTGTGGAAATGTTGTGCAGCACCTCAGAGATGCAAATGGCATTCGAGGAGGGCTCACATCATCTCCGGCCTATGCAAACAAAGCCCAGGCGTCCAAAGTCCCATATGGGGAGGATGAACACCCAAGTGCCTCTCTGCTAGGGGCTTGTAAATGCACGAGCCTCCTCCATTCGATGTGAATGGAGGTTCCTCGTGCACACAACCCTTTCCTTGGCATTTTCAGTACAGAAACCCAGCCTTTTCTCCGCAGATGACAACCAGGCTCCGCAAAGTAATTACGCGGATTCCCCAAAGTAAGATGCTCTCAAGAAATAGTTGATAGGAATTTCTATTATTGAACTAAGAGCTGCAAAACCTGCACTGAAGCGACAATTCCATGTTTCCCAAACTGTGCAGTAACACCATCAGCCAAATGTTGGGCATGTTCAATCTGAAGAAATGCAAACCAACAAGGCAACAACAAAAAAATCAATGAGACGTGATTGAAGAGGATCACTATAACAAAGATAAACTACAAGCATTGACTTTGTATCTGACATTAAGAAAACAAACGTGATAGTGCTACCATGAGGGGTTAATTCCTGTACTGAAAGTACATACTTTCAAAAAAAATTCAAAAAATCAACTGAAAACTTGATACTGTAGGATGTGAAAAATTAAACAATATTTTGACTTTCCGTAAAAAGTTCAAATTTGTAGGTTTAAATAAATAAAAATTTATAGTTTCAACTCATAGCCCCTCCAAGTGTATCACCCAGCCTAACTTCTACAAAAATTGTAAGAAAAACCCAAATCCCTCATTTCACAATTTTTATCTCTATTGTGAGACTTTTGAACCCCAAACCCGCCAATTTCAAAGAGATCCATTTCGAGGCCAAACTATTGGTCGAATTCAACCATTAAGGGTTCAATCAACCTCTACAATATAGGAACTACTGAAGTACACTACATGTTTGAAGCTAAAATTGCTGCAAATAATCTATTAACAATACATTTGTCATATTTAAGATCATCTTTCTTTACTATTTATATACCAAATTTAATTTTGAAATTTGGTGGAACTTGAGTTGTTTTTGTTGAAGCTGATGGTTGAATCATGTTGAAAAAGCATAAATTGATGTTAGTTTGAATTAGATTTAATACATAATTGCATATAAATGATCCAAAGGGTTGTTTCCATTCAATTTACTGCAAAAATGTGTACGAACTGCAAAAATGTGTACGAACTGCAAATAGTAGGAGCAACAGTGGAATGTCCATTCCCAACTTGAGACCACAACCTGGGAACCCCACTCCCACATCCAGACTCAAGATGGCCCCACCTTGAGACCCAACATGGAAATGAGGGTGGTCCAAGGTAGCTCCCAATGTGAAAAACCCTTTCCAACGTCAGGTCCAGTCTCAAGGTGGCCCCACCTTGAGACCAACATGGAATGGGTGTTCCAAGCCAACGTCAGTTCACGTCTCGAGGTGGGAATGGACATTCCACGTTGGCTCCCAGCCTAGGGTTCACCTTTGGCTTTTGGCATGAAAGTGTTTCCAAGGTGGCCATGGCCGTGAGTATAGAGATCGAAATATCTGCAAAAGTTAAGTTGTGTACGCTTGGAGTGGATTATGAGACACTTGAGCTTTTTTTTTTTATATGACTGATTTATATTGATGCGTTAATATGTTGATTAGTGATGCTTAGCACCCCAGTTGTTTCATTGACTTCTATTAATTTTGTAAATTGAAACCCTATGTATATTCCTTATAGGTTGGAATTATGGACGGACACTTGGAAGGTTGACGGAACTAGTAAAGGAAAGGTTAAAGAATGTACAAGGCGAGGAAGCTTTGACATTCCAAGGATGAAGTTTAATCAAACTAGGACTGACAAGGACAATATCCCAGAGCTCTATAAAGAGTCTTAGCCCCCACCTCCATGTAAATGAAAATTGTCTAGAGCTCGGCCAGGCTCTTGTTCGAGAGCTGACCTGATATCTCTTCAAACAAAATTCCTATCTCTGGTTTAGTTCTAAGGCTTTGGTTTTGGCATTTGAATTTGTGACATTGTTGTATCAATTCTGCCTACAACTGAACTATTCAGCTAGAAACGAGACCAAGTTTTCTTGCCTTTATTCTCTTTTTAATTAATTTAACGGGTCCAATGGCTGGTGCAGTTGTTTTGCTTATGTTTTTATACATGCTTGATTAATTTGTCTGTAGTAAGGATAGTGTATGCCCAAAGATGCTATATACATAAAAAAACATACCTTTGACCTTGATTGTCTCAATACATGCTTGATTCAATCTTAGTAGTTAGTACCCTCATAGCCATGTATCTATGTAAAAGTTAAGTGGATTTTAGATGAAATCTTATAACAAAATGTTACGGTTTTATATGACACTTCGGATTCAAATTTGAGAAACTATGAAATTAGTTTCAAGTCCCTCTGAGAGTTAATAAATTTCCTAGTGATCAAAGAGAATAAATCAAATGGATAAATCGCAAATTCAGGATGTTAGTATGATTTAGATACATTGGTAGTCTCTGACAAGAATTAACCGTTTTTTTAGGTTAAGTTTTCCTTCGAATTGGTCTGGCAAAATAGGTTTTGTTTGTCGAAGCATTGTTGCTGTAATCCTTACCCTTAGAAGTTTTTGTCAGTTGAGTTGTAATTGAATGTAGCGTTGTGGGTGTGGCCTTAGTTTCTACTCAAACAGGCTTATGCTTGCAGTTAGTGTAGTGAGTGAATATACTTGCAGTTAGTGTAGTGAGTGAATATAGAACTAGGAATGGACAATTGACAGAAACTGAATGTGACTCGGTCTAAGGCAGAAAAGTGAATAAGCCAGAAATTTTCTAAGTATTCGATGTTCTTCTTTGAGGCCTCAAATCTCACATGACACAAATAAAAAAATATACAGCTTAAATCCTATCTTCAGGAAGTACTGGAATAATTATAAATGCTACAAAAATGTACCGACTCACAAAAAGTTATTGTAACAGTTTTTTATCTATCTAGCATACATTCTGTTATTTTCATGACTATGACCCAATAAACAACTCTACACCATCAGGGAATTGGCATAAAAATACATGAATTTGGAGCATGACAACCACAATATCACGAAATTAGCACCACCAGCTAGAAATGTCTCAAGGCTATGGATGCCATGTAGAATTTCATTCAATTGTTGTTCAAATTATAATATTCAGTCAAAAATGTGATATTAGTCTTATTATTCAAATCATATTGATATCATGTTATACGTCAAATGTGGGAGTACCTCACTGTAATTTTTTACCCAAGGGTCAAATATATATTATCAGTTACCAGTGAATGGAGTACTTACCCTAAATCTTCTATCCTTTAACCCATTTTCAGCAGCAACTGATTTATACATATCCAAGATCAAATCATTTGCTTTATCACCAATAGCATGAATAGCAACCTGCAATTGAAATGGATTTCATTATTCAAACTTCAAATTTAAAAAGTAAAGCACCATAATTACATACTAAGAAAAGCCTATGGAGTAAGTGTTTCAAAGGAGCACCTGAAGCCCATGCTTATCTGCCCATGATGTCATGTTTGACAAGCTTTCAATGTCTGTTACTTGGAGACCATAGTTCTCTGGATCATCAGCATATGCCTAAATAAAAACATCGAGGACCCAACATTGTAATATAGGGTAATGCACAAGATACTGCAACATGTATGGACTAAAACCTTTTAAGTATTTTATCGAGTATCATTTGAACTCAAAAATGAAAAGTAGTTATTCAAGATGATTCAACTACATCAGTTTTCCACATTTCTTTTTTTAATCTTCTATAGGCAGGCTGAATCTAGCAAAATGACACATAATCTGGTAACATAATATGAATCTAGCATCTCAGAGATGGATCAAAAGGACAATCTCGAGCTAGCAAGCCCTCGAGATGTTTTCAGTTATTAGTACTTCAGAAATCATGATTGCAGTTGTCAAGCTCACCTCATAAAATAGCGCACTTTTTGAGCCCAAGGAACCGTCGAAAAAAGCCTTGACACCACCCAAATAAATCCACGGGCTAAGGGCATGACCATTCTCCTGAATAAGATCCTAATTATGAAAAAGAACAAGATCTCATAAGAGATAGCAGAGAAGACAAACATGATGATTGGCTTGAAGTGGTCATTATGTAAGGCAAGGACCAATACCAGAATCAACAAAATATCCAGCCTAATTCTAAGAAAGGAACAAAAACAGAACTTTGGAAAAAAAACAACAGACACGTCCTTGAACATTTTTTTGGTTTGGAGAGTTTCAATGAGGCCCCTAAAATTTCTCCAAAGTTCAACAACTTCAGTTGACGAATATATGTCAAAGATTCATTTGTACCTTTCTCCAAAGTTCAAAGTCCAGCATATAGATGAAGTTTACTCATTGCACAACTTTAACTAAAGGTAAATTATAACAAGCTCTGTAACAATACATACAACCATCCGTGACCATGTCTTCATCGGAAAGAATAGGCAAACCCTAATCATCATACTTCCTGAAGAATCAGCCCATCGGTAAACATCTGCAAAGTTCATAACAAGAGAAAGAAGCATTTTAAAATATATCTCATTTGCTAATTTTATGAAATGTGAAAAGAAATGGTGCAATCACTGAATTTGTAGAGCATTTCCTTAGCAGTTGAAACTGGAAAGAAGTTGACAACATTTAACACAGAATATTAAGATCAAATTTTCTATCCAAAAACAGCAATCCACTAGACTGCATATGTACCCGAAAGATCAGCATGGGAAAATCAATGACCAATGCAGTACATCAATGTTTTCTTGGGTCGGATGCAGTCAGTCAATGTGTATTGGTTTCAGATTTCAATTTAATGTTCTTACACTTCGACATTAGCTTAGTGTTTTAGAGCCAAGACCTGCAAAATCATTCCAGGAGTCCTCCACAGATGAGCCGGGAAAGTATCTCCCAACATCAATGACAGTTGTTACACCTTTTGTCAAAGCATAACTGCTTGCCCTTATTAATGCTTCCTGTCTATCACCCACAGAGACCTCTGGACTGCTGATAAGGTTCATTGCCGAATCAATCAACAAACCAGTAGGTTCTGCACTCAATAGAAAAAGGGGTAATAATGTTTCCATATAATGCAAGAAAGAGCAGGTACATTGCAATACGCTAATCGTGACAAACCTGAAACTCAAGCAAAGAAATAAGAAATACATATAGGTAAAATCCATCTATGGTCTTTGGGAAAATACAAACAATCCTTGAACTTTGGTAGTGTCAATTAAAGTTCCTGAACTGTGGGAGTTGGGCCACTTGACAGGAAATCTCCAAATCCAAGGACATCAATGGGCTAAAGAATAAAAATTCAAGGATTTGTTTTTTAATGTTTTCAAAGTTCACCATGGATCTGTGTATTGAACTTTGAAAAAAGTTACAAATACAAACAATTGACCATTTAAAAAATTGATGCTAAATCTGGATTCCAGTGTCTCTTTGCTAGATTAAATATGACAGATAAAATTGAACGGGTAATTTGAAATGCATGCCAAATTTATTCATTGGGATCAAGACATACCAATTAACAAGAGCATGACAATGACTGGAATAGCACAATGGGGTGCATACTTTTTCTGTGTCAAAGTTTCTCTTAGTCAAGATGTCTACATTTGAAATTTCCTAGATATTCATAAAAAAAAAGGAAATATATATGCTAAACGTTAAGACACTGTGTAGAGGAAATAAGTAACCAATAATCAATTAGTGGGTTATATGAGATCACAATTCAAGGAAATTATTAAAGAGGGAGAAGGCAGTGCATTTAAAGTTCAGGTTGCGTCATCATTTCCATTGGCAAAGAATCATGGTTAAGCAAAATGATTCAATGAAATGGGAGTGCATTTCCAACTTAATTACTTGACCCTGACTAGCAGAAGAAAAAAGTCTACCACCATAACGGTAAGTTGTAGAAAACATATGCAAACGGAGATTTCCACATTGACTTTCTCATCATATTGATATATAGGATCAGTTAAGACATCCTTCTTGCATTTTATTTCATTTCATCAAAGCAGAAACTCCAATATTTTCAGGCAAATCGGTTCACGTCCAAGAAGGAAGTATGAAATTCTGGATTACGTCAATACTGGTGAGTCTACCACTCTTATGGTACAAGTTAATCGTTTATGTTTAAAGAATAAGAGGATTGAACCTTTACCTTCACTGGATGATCTCACTATGCTCCCACCATCTGGATCTTTAGTGTCACGGGTGATCCCAGCCATCTTCATTGCTAATGAATTAGCCAAGCCCATATGACCATCCATTCGAATCAGCCAGACCTGCAAGAGTGCTTTTATGATTATAAATCAAGCCAACCATAGTACTTTGTACAGCAACAGCAAAGTCACAATCTACGTTTATGTGATTGTGTGTATTTATACAGGGTTTTGATGTGTAAAATCGTCAATCCAGGATGCCGCTGGCAACTCTCCTCCCCATAGATCATTGCTCCATCCACCACCTAGAATCCATGACCCCTGTTTCTTATCTGCAAATTCTCAACCAGAACACCAGTGGGGATAGCTGAGTGATTATGCTCTAGGAATTGTTTATATCAATCAAATGCTTCACTTCAAAAAAGAAGAGTGCAACACCTACAACCATAGAGCATGCCAAAGTGTCATAAAAATTGAAGTCTTATACAAGGGTGAACATCTAAAAATACAATCTATATCATCAGTTCGCAAGTGAACTATATAATTCTGAATGGACTGAATTGGCTAGTTCACATCTCATAAATTCACAAAATTAAAATACATTTGGTTATGAATAGCTATCCTCTAGAAGCAAGTGCATGTAACTTCAAAATGCAGGAATGTTATAGAAACTTACTTCCAACTGCTGCTTTGATTATTCCAATAAATTCCTCTTTTGAACCAACACCATGGAGTTGCACTTGTCCCATCTGTTTCAGATTGGCAAATTAAGCACTAAGCATATTTCAGGAAGATCTACAAGAATTGTCTACCCTGTAGCATTACAATAGATGCTGTGTAAACAAAATACACAACACGGCATTTCTTTCTCAATAGAAGGGGTGAAATGGACTACTTGATGGCACTATAACACAATAAACTACTATAAAGAAAATATGGGTTGTGTCAGACCTGCAGGCCCCCAGAAAGGAAGTGTACATGGGAGTCAATAAAACCAGGAACAACAACTTTTCCATGAAGATTCAATTTCATGGTTCCGTATCCCTCCAATTCCTACAATAATGAAAGCCAGAAGATATCAGATACGTATAACAGTACCAACAAGTTTCAAAAACAAGACTTTTTTTGAGCTTATTTGCCATAGTAAACATTAAACCAATTTTTGCATTAGTAAGATCAACTTAACCATCCTCACGATGATCAACAACTGCCACATGGATGTTACCTATCTAATGTTCACACAAAATACTTGCTACCTCAATTACCAAACCATCATAAAACCAAAAGAAATCAGACCCTAGAGACGGCCAAGCCAGCAAATCAATCAACTTGAAGACATTGAGAGCATGCGTGCATAAACTTGTCCAAAAATTGTACAAATTACTTACCTGAACTGAAGAGTAATTGCCAACAGCGAGAATCCGGCCACCGCGGATGGCCAGACTGTCAGCGAACGGAAGAGAATGATCAGCGGTGTAGATGAATGCATTTGTAATCACCAAATCTGCCACCTCTACATTTCGAATGCTTAACCACCCTAAACACGCGACACACAAAATTCAAACGAAATAATTACCGATTGGAAAGGGAATCGGAACAAGAAGAAATAGGGCAAACTAAGGAAGAATTTATACCTGTATTGATGAAATTGAAGAATGGGAAAAGAACGGTTGAGATGACAACTACGACGATGGCCGTGATGAAGGCATAGGTGTGCATATCGCCGAAGTTGAAGGATTCCTGTAAGATAAACTCACCTGCTGAGTGCTGACTACTGAGTCAAACAAAGTTGACCTTTTCTTTTGTTTCGTTTTTCTGGAACGAAAAAGCTAAATATAATTACACGCAATTTAGTAACGTAAAAATGAATAGTAATACGCTAGAGTGTAGTGGTATGGTGACCTCATCTTTTTCCTAAGGTCATGTTTATCAAAGCATCTATATTTTAGGTTCTTGGACACTATTTTTATTTTCTCTCTCAACCAACTCACTCAAGCATCTCACCCATTTTATTGAAGCATTCTTATTTAAGATCTTCCATATATTTTATTAATTTATTTTACTATGAATTACATATAAACTATCATCAATTTATATTTTTGTACTATATAAATATACATTATAAATGATAATTCATGTAATTTCGTTTACCTAAAAAAATAGAAATTCTAATTTAATATTTAAATATGTATATTTGAACAAAAATAATTGTATGTATACATTTGAATACCATACTTACATCTTAGATATCTATGAATCTATAAAATATTAAATAAACATATATATAAAAAATACATAACCTGAATATATATAATTAAAAAATTATATAAAAAATATGAATTTTTATTAATTATAAATACTGAACAATTTATGTAATTATATTCGTTAACCTATAAAATATATTAATATCAAAAATACATAATCTGATATTTTTTAGCCTTAATTTATACTATAATATAAAAACAGTACATATAATTAAAAAAAATTATTTAAACAAAATATAAACTTTTACTGGACCCAAAGAGTCTGACTATAGTTGTTATTTGTTATAATTAATTTTTTAATAACTTTTATCCTTTAAAACATAGATAGAAAAATATTTGTTTTATAAATGAGTAAATACATACAATATGGGTGTCTATAAATAGATAAAAATAACTCTTACATAATGGTATAATATTTTCATTTTGTTTAAAATTTATAAAGCCTTAAAAAACACATGCAATTATTTCTTTAATACCTATTAATATAAGATCTCCACCTTTGATTATATTGCCACTTGGCACAATCTTGTGTCTTTTATTCAACTAATAAAATGGTGACATGTGGCCAAGAACTCTCAATTGTGAGATGCTACCCCAAGCATTCTTAGAGCAACTTCATTTCAGAAATTGGGAGTTTCTTTAACCATTTCTTATCTTAAAAATAAAAATAAATGTCAGATTTTATTATAGAACCAAGGTGATGAGTGGAGAGAAGTATCTCAAATAAGAGATTCAAGCTGACATGTTTCTTGCACAAGTCCACAAATCAAGATAATTTTAGATTTTATTTTTACTTTTTTTACATAAATGTAGGGAGGTAAGTGGCTCTTTTATAATTTATATATAACAAAAATAATTGAAGAAACTTTGGTGAATTTTGAGATGGAGGAGAGAGGTTCTTAAAAAAAATTTCTAAATAAAAAATAATTAAAAATATCAGATAAGAAATAATGGTAAGTATCTGGGATAAAGATGCTCTTAAAGCAGGTTCTTCAACACTTTTTAATTGTTTATTATTATTTTGCTCAAGAACTCTTCAAGAACCTCCCAATAAACATGCCCTAACATTTTTTTTTTCTTTCAGTATTGATCGTATTTTTTTTTATCTTTTTCAGGATTATGATAATTTGAAGATCGGATTTTTTAAAGCTGTTTCGTCTAAATTTTCAAGTTATCCCTACGTTTCAATCTTTACACTAATTCTTCTATTTTTTATCCATTCCTTAATTTGTTTTCAATAACTATTATTTCAACAACTTTGATTTTCACTATTCTTGTTTATGAAAGTCTCTTCCCTTCCGTCTTTCTTCTCACTTCCATACTCGCAAACAGATCTTCCAAGATCTGCCTGTGAAAATCCATCAATATTTAAAAATACTCGCACAAGATGTGAGATATAAACTAGTCTATATATACTACTAAAACAACACCCATTTTGTCCACGTGTCAACTTCTAAGCCGTTCACGTCAGCATTTTTCCAATTTATTTACAGATTTGCCACAACGTATTTACAGATTTGCCATTAATTATTTTATAAAAAAAATTTTAATTCGAATTTGTAAACAGTCATCATGCCACGTCAATTTTATTAAAATAAATAATTAAAATAATTAAATTTACTTATCTACCCATCAAAATTAACAAACTGATCTATTCTAACTCGATTTGTAAAAAAAATCTAACGCAAATTTTCTAATAAGATTTGACACATTTTTTAAATTTAAAACTAAATCAAATTTTACTCATCTATCTAAATCTAAGTAAAAGTGATAATATATTAAGGTATAAATATAATACTCAAATAATAATCCTTGTAATAGAATTTTAATTATGTTCTTTTATTTATTTTAGAAAAAATTATTCCTCACATGTTAGTCATATTAATTAATAAAAATAACTTTTTTATTATAGATTGATATAAATATATGACGCATGAAAGTGAAAATATTATATTTTTTATTTAGACAACCCGCACAAGGTGCAGGCACTAAACTAGTTATCACTACGATCGTAAAACTATATTATTACTTCATGTGTGATTTAATAGATTACTTTTGCTTACAGCTTACTACTTAAATAATATAATACACAAATTTATCATATTATGACTATGGAGTAAGATGCATAATTGTAACATCTGAGGTTCCATTTGTTTCCTCTTTTTATCCCTTCTTAATATATTACATTAAAATTCATGATAAATTAATAAAAATAAATTTAAAATAGATTATGACTTATATGTTAAACTAATAAACTTATAATAATAGTATTTTTTTAAAAATATTTTTCTAATTAAAAAAAAAGTAAAGTAAAATAAAGACAAGTTTTATTTTTGAACTAAAATAAATTTTTTTAAATTTTTTTTAAGAGTTCAGAAAATTAAACATATACTTTTTTTTTTAAAGAATTTGGCCTAGTAGGCTCTTTTTTGTTTTTGTTAAAGAAACTATACCCCATATTTTCTTACCACTTTCATTTAATGGTACGTAAAATTAATTAACTCTTCTATTTAAAAAAAAATGTTTGTTATTTGTTATTTGTTATTTAAGTGTAAGCTTTAATTTTTAAAACTGAATTTGTTTTTTTTATTTTCTTTTATTAATTTATTCTCTTTTTTATTTTCTTTATTTTTTATTTTCTGGAATGAAGAATTTTTCACATACCGGAATTTTCACATACCGGAATTTCACATCCGGAATTTTCACATACCGGAATTTCACATACCGGAATTTCACATACCGGAATTTCACATACCGGAATTTCACATATCGGAATTTCACATACCGGAGCTTCACATACCGGAAGTTCACATACCGGAAGTTATCATACCGGAAGTTATCATATCATACCGGAAATTATCATATTATACCGGACGTCATCATATCATACCGGAAGTTATCATACCGGAATTATTTTTTTTATTTTCTTTTATTTATTTTTGTATTTTTTATTTTCTTTATTTATGTCCAATCCCGGAATTTCACATACCGGAATTTCACATACCGGAGCTTCACATACCGAAAGTTCACATATCATACTAGACGTTATCATATCATACCGGACGTTATCATATCATACCGGAAGTTATCATACCAGAATTTATCATATCATTTCGGAAGTTATCATACCAAAATTTATTATTTTATTTTCTTTTATTTTTTTGTCTTTTTTATTTTCTTTATTTATTTTTTTTTGGAATGCATACCGAAGTTTCACATACCGGAGTTTCACATACCGGAAGTTCACAAACCGAAAGTTCACATACCGGAAGTTCATATACCGGAGCTTCACATACCGAAAGTTCACATACTGGAAGTTACCATACCGGAAGTTTTCATATCATACCGAAAGTTATCATACTGGAAGTTATCATGTCATACCGGAAGTTATCATACCGGAAGTTATCATATTGGAAGTTATCATACCGGAATACCAAACAAACTGATTTTATGTCATAGTTTAGAATTAAGAATTACATACCGGAGAATTACATACCAGAGAATTGCATACCGGAAGTTATAAAAATGGTATGAGCAAAAACGCAACATTCAAGTATCAACCTTGAAGCAACAAAAATGTCTCTAAAAATGGTATAACCTTCTTCTTTGCCCAGAGACGATCAAGACCACTGTCAGCATCACCCTAAGCGAGCAAAGGTTGTAAATTTACCAGTGTAAACATCATTGGCATCCGGTATGAACTTCCGGTATAAAAAATTTTCGGTATGAACTTCCGGTATGAAATTTTTTGTTATGAACATCCGGTATGAACTTTCGGTATGAATGATATGAACTTCAGGTATAAAAAATTTCGGTATGAACTTCCGGTATGAAAAACTTCGTTATGAACTTCGGGTATGAACTTTCGGTATGAACTTCCGGTATGAATGGTATGAACTTCCGGTATGAACTTTCGGTATGAACTTCCGGTATGAACTTTCGGTATGAACTTCCGGTATGAACTTCCGGTATAAAAAAATCCGGTATGAACTTCCGGTATGAAAAACTTCGGTATGAACTTCCGGTATGAACTTCCTGGATGAACTTCCGATATAAAAATTTTTGGTATGAACTTCCGGTATGAAAAACTTCGTTATGAACTTCTGTTATGAACTTTCGGTATGAACTTCCGGTATGAATTTCCGGTATAAAAAATTTCGGTATGAACTTCCGATATGAAAATTTTCGTTATGAACTTCCGGTATAAAAAATTTCAGTATGAACTTCCGGTATAAAAAACTTCGTTATGAACTTCCGGTATGCGGTATGAACTTCTGGTATGAACTTTCGATATGAACTTTCGGTATGAACTTCCGGTATAAAAAATTCCGGTATGAACTTTCGGTATTAACTTCCGGTATGAACTTCCGGTATAAACTTCCGGTATGAACTTTCGGTATGAACTTCCGGTATAAAAAATTTCGGTATGAACTTCCAGTATGAACTTCCGGTATGAACATCCGGTATGAACTCCGGTATAAAAAATTTCGGTATGAACTTCCGGTAAGAAAATTTTCGTTATGAACTTCCGGTATGCAAAATGTCCGGTATGTAAATGTCCGGTATGAAAACAGAAAATAAAAAGAAAAATAAAATAAAATAAAATAAAAAACAAATTCAGTAATTAAAATCAAAATTTACATAACAAACATCAAATATTCTTTTTTTTTAATAGAAGAGTTATTTGGTTTTACCTTACCATTAAATGAAAGTGGTAAAAAATCATGGGGTATATTTACTAAATAGAAAACTAGAAAATGCATGGTTAGTATACAATAAATAAAAAAGCCTACTTACCTAATTAGCCCTTTTTTTTTTAAAGTTAATTTTCTATAATTTATTTTTATTTAAAAATAACAATATCATTTTTTATGTGTTAATTTATTAATTTATATAATATACTTTTCCATAATCTTAACATTAAAAAAACATAATTTTTAAAATTTTCGAATTAGTATAAATTATATAAAATTTAAACTCAAAATAAATAAAATTTTATTATATTTTAATTCTCTAGACACTTAATAAAATTTCAAAAAAATGTTTTTTATTTAATTATATATATATTTTTAAATCGAAAGTAAAAAGTAAAAAAAATATTTTAATTCAAAAATAAAAAATATATTTATTTCAAAAATATATATATATATATATATATATATATATATATATATATATATATATATATATATATTTATTTCAAATATATATATATATATATATATATATTTTTTTTTTTGAAATAAAAAGTAAAAAAAAATATTTTAATTCTCTAGACACTTGTGCTAACCTCGCCGGTTAGCACAAGTTAGAAAATGTTCAAAGACCGGAACTTTCTACGATAGTTAGAAATCCTTGAAGTAAAAGGTAGGATTCAATTCCTTAAACCAAGTGCTTGTTAATAAATCCAATAACATAGTATCGCTGGTTAGCGCAAGTTCTTTTATCTAAACCAGTTATAAACGCCACTTCTTTTAAAGGTAAATAAAATGTGAAAACGAAGAGCATTGAAGAAAAGCAATATCACAATCTATATTCAAAAGCATATATCAAATTATAAATTAAACAATTATAAGGATCATCTAATACTTAGATCAAGAAGGAGATTAGCTAGACATGATCAAATATAAAAAAATCAATATATAAAATAAAAAAGGACATAAACTCACAAGTTTTTGGTTCCAGCACAACGAGACGAATCTTCAATTCTAAAGTTGACGGCTACGGGAATCAAGGCAAGAAACTGCATCGTGTTTTGAATGACAGTGGTTGCCCTAGATATCTACACATATGGCTAACATATGCTTTTATAGGGGAAAATCTCAAAGTCTATGGTTATACAAAATATATATTTTCCAAATATAAGACCGGAAGATATGATTTCCTTTCAATGTGTAGTCGAGACGACATAGAGATGGTCAAAGACGGCATAAGAGACAACATGAATGTCGTCTAGCATCGTCTGGCATCCCGTATCGCATCGCTTGGGACTCGACCGGTCTATGATTGGTGAAATCCAAAGCAGTGGTGATGTGTGATCCAGACGGATTGAGACGGCATGGATGTCGTCTCACATGCCGTTTGGCTTGCGATGAAGTTGTTCATCTTGGATCTTGTCACCAGGCTTGGTCGGGGGCCGGGCTTTGTGTTGTAGTTCCTCAGTCATGTATGGTCTTCTCTTCAACGCTGACGTCAAGAAGTATGTACTTTTGGCATAAATGATGCCGAAAATGACTTAAACACAAAAAAAGTCAATGTAGATACCAAAATATGGCAAATGAATGCTTTCTATACAAAAAGTGATGTATGAGAGATCAATAGATGTATGATATGCATTAATCTAAAGCCTATATAATGTCACATTTGGCACTCATCAAAGTAATCCAAACTTAAACCTTGCTCGTCATCGAATAAGATCATGTCATATGCATACTATGTGTAAGAACAAAATAGGGCCTCAACTAGGAGGAAAACAAACAACTCAAACCATGTCATCACAACATCAATCATTGTAAGAAGAAAAATAAAGAATCATAACCATCCAAACCGTTAAAGGGTAATGTGTTTACTTTCAATCTCACAAGATGTGTTTAGGCATATATAGATAATCACTCAAACTCAACAAATAGTATCCGGGTACCGAATCATTATAACTCGAAACACATTAAATGCTAACCATTACAACTGAAAGAACGAAGCACCTTCTCCGAGATCTTCATGTACCATTCTCTCTTCCTATTATCATGATGTGAGACAACAAGGTTGCACAACACTTGGCAGCTAATCTAGTGTTTCATGAGAGAACGAAGCAATTTCACATTGATTGCCATTTTGTTCGTGATAAAGTTCTCAAAGGATTCATTTCGACTATTCATGTCAACTCTTCTCTACAAATAGCTGATCTCTTCACCAAGGGACTGAGTACATCACAACACTCCTTATCTCGCTTGACCTTGTTTCACCAAATCTAGCCTGAGTGGTATATAGAGTATATACATATGATGATATGTTGGTAAATATAAAGAATAAAAGGGACGATTGTGTAAATAAGAGGAGGTTGTAACATATTCTGGAATATGTTACATGAACCCTATAATACCTAGCTGTCTTGTAACAGATGGGCTGATCGAATACAAATATGTACTCACTTTTCTTCTGCTCATACAGTATCTTCTATGTTCACTGCAAAGCAATTTTCTTATTGTACGGTATATTGATCTCTTGTCATGCTTTTGTTATGGTCATTTGACCAGACCTCAGAAGAAGGATTAGGGTTTGATTCATTAATGGGTTTATCAGTCTCATATTATTATCAGCTTCGCATGAGATTATAAAGTAGAGTTTCATAAGCTTAGGGTTTGAATTTGAAATGCAGTAGTTTGAAGAGATCAGTGGAAGAGAGCCCGAAACCGAAAACCGGTTTCAAGAACTCGAAACCCGAAAAAGTATCCGTTCTCGAAAAGAATCTCTCATTAGAGTCCGTAATTGGTGGTGAGAAGGAGAAGGTTTATATCAGCTAATACACAAGATTACCGGCTATTTCTCTTCCTGAACCAGCTGTGTTCTTCTCTCGTAGACCGGTTTGTGAACTCGAAGCTGCGGCTACTAAGCTTCAAAAGGTTTATAAGATATACCGGACTAGCCCAAACCTCGCTGATTGCGCTCTTGTCGTAGAAGAGCTTTCGTTAGTATCATATTATGATATCCATAGAAATTGAGAAATTACGATAACGATACGTAAAAGGTACTTGTTGCGAATTGAAGTATACAACACCGAAAATAGTATGATATCCATATCTGAGTACACCAAACTGTATATATGGATAACCAAACCGACCCTTAATGCGTGTTACTCTTATGGTTTATAATTCAAGTGGAAGGCATTAGACCAGAGTTTACCACAAATTAACACACAAGCTAAGAGTCTAAAACACAACTCAAAACAAAAGATGTACTAATTGAAAGTCAAAGAATCAAATTCCTTGAGTAGAAAATGCTCTCTTCTCTCTCCTTGAGTTGCCGGCGGCTTGGCCGCTCAACCCTAGCGCAGCCCTGGCTGCGCCCCCCTCCCCCGCCCCACCCAACTCTCTCATGACCCATACACATGGCCGGCTCTTGTAAATCTCGACGTCGTAACATCAAGCTCTCGGAGCTTTCGGGATCCCCCTCGGTTCCCATTTCAAAAACCAACTCACACCACACCCCATGCCAAGAAAAAACTCCAGAACCCATGCCTGATGAACTAATCCGTTCGAATAACTCCAGACTCCTTTCTAAGGAACCACAACCCCCTATCCTTTCCTCTGAACTGGCGTTTCCGCCTTTGAGCCCTTCCCCAACTACTTCACCAGCCTCGAATGTTCATCACGCTGATCAAGGCCTTCTATCCCCCTTACTTCCTGTCACCAGCTTGGTCGTGCAGACAAGTCCTGTCCATGACCACCGGTCCTCGAAGACCTCTGCCTCCTCAGATCCCCCATTCGCAGGCTCTAAACCTGACCCTTCACCTCCCGACTCTTTGGAGTTCCCACATGTCATTACTGAAGCGGGACCCCCTACCCCCCAATTAGTTGAGGGCGCTGATTCCGAGTACGCTGCCCCCCATGTAGATACTCTCCTCCAGCCTTCAGGCCCTTCGACTACTGTACCAGCCCCCACAACGCACGCGTGCTTTCAAAACCCTAAACAGCACGTAAACCCTCCTTCGTCCTACTGTGATATTGCTTCCAGAAGTATCGCTTGGGACCATGCCCCTCTCCCATTCATTCCTGGTCTCGAAGATGGATGTATCCCATTCACTAACGACGACATCGACGAAACGATGCGGAAATGGAACCTTTTCCTCGTTGGATTCCCACTAGGTTGCCCTATCTCCTTACAGAGACTGTCCAAATTTGTTGAAGTCAACTGGAACTCGATCTCCAAGCCCAAAATGCTGAGGAATGAGAATGGGATCTTCGTTTTTCACTTCGCAAACGAAGACGACCTTAATACCATACTACTGGGTAGCCCATGGATCGCTAACGGTTCCACCACTATCTTGTTGAAGAGATGGACCACTGATATTCCCCTGGATTACTCTAGTCTCCACTCAGTTTCGATATGGGTCTCCCTCCACAATCTAAACTTCAGGTTTTGGTCTAAGACTATGTTGGCTAAAATCGGATCTACTATGGGGACCCCCATTTTGACGGACACATGCTCTATCAACCATGATCGCCTTGGATATGCTCGCATCCTTGTTGAGATCCATGCATCTCGTCCTCTGCTTCGTGAGATCACTCTCACCGGCCCTGAAGGAGCCACTTTTGTCCAAAAAGTTACTTACGACTGGCTTCCCCCCCCGCTGTGATGACTACCTTGTGTTTGGTCACTGCTGTTCGGCACCCAAACCTGATCGCCTGGAAGCAGTCGTTAGCGGATCCTGGAACACCATTCCACCCTCCTCTAGACACTCACAGCCCCAAGTTGAACTCCCTCCCATTCTCCCCACCCCAAACCCTTCCAGGAAGATCCACCTTCCTCCGAACCCTACCAGTGCTCACAAGAGTCCATCTAAATTATCACCGAGCCCCCCTCCCATTCCCATCGCGCCCTTGAATTGTCTTCCTAAGCCCCTGGGGTTTCCTCATGAGGATCTAACCGATCAATGCTACCTCTTGTTCCCTCCTCCACTTCCCCCTAAACCACCCTCCCATCCTTCCAATCTACCCAACACTACTCCTCCCACCCAGCCTCAAATCACACCTCCCCTCTCAAAGAACCCCCCCCCTCCACATTGATTGCAAGTGTAGTCAATGCCTCAAACTCTCCTGTCCAATGTTAGTGCGTTCTTGCGCCTGGAATGTCAGGGGCCTCAACGCCCCACTGAAACAGAAAGTTGTCCAGCGACTAGCTAAGAAGCTCCAACTCAACTTGTTTGCCATTTTAGAAACTCGCCTCCGTTCTGACAATGAATCTAGAATCTCAACTTCTCTCTTCCCATCCTGGAACCACATCTCTAACTCCTCTACAGCCCATAACTGCCGCATTTGGGTTTGGTGGAACCCGTCCGTGATTAATGTTACTGCAACCATCATCTCAGATCAACTCATTCACTGCCTCATCTCCAATCCCCTTCCAAACCTAAATCAAACTACCTTTGCAGAATACTCTTTTGTCTATGCCCACAACGCTATGGAAGATCGTATCGGTCTCTGGAATTCCATAGCCACCCTTCGGTTACTTAACTCCAACAAACCATGGGCCCTGTTGGGTGACTTTAATGTCACCCTTTCCCCAGTTGAAAAGCTATCAAACAATCAGCATAACTTCACGCAAGTATCAAATGAGATCGGAACCTGTTTCGAACTGAATGACCTCTCCGACCTCCCTTCCTCCGGATGCAAATACACCTGGACAAATAAGCAAGAGGAAAACCGAATCTGGAGCAAGCTGGATCGTATCATCGCCAATCCTGAATGGTGCATTTCCTTCCCTAACTTCTATGCCCACTTTGGTGTTGCTGATGTCTCCGATCACTCACCTGCATTGCTATTCACTGAACATAATGCACCTAGAAGATTTTTCCCATTCAGATTTAACAATATATGGGCCAAGCATGATATGTTCCTGGAAACTGTTAGAAATACCTGGTCTGCAGAAGTTCAAGGGAACCCCATGTTCCGGCTTACTAAGAAGCTGAAGATGCTTAAACCCCACCTCAAGAAGTTCCCAAGCTCTCAATTGGAGGAGATTCACTCTAGCATTGAAGGTAGCCAAAAATTACTGGAGGAGATTCAAACTAAACTGCAGACTGACCCACTCAATCCTGATCTACTCGCAAAGGAAAGGAGAACCTCCCTTTCGCACAAGGATCATCACTCGATGCTCTGTCAGGTGTTGGCGCAGCTATCTAAGGCTAATTGGATCAAGCACGGCGACCAGTGCTCGTCATTCTTCTTCAAGAGTGTCATGTCTCGCTGTTGTTCCAATTTCATTGCTGCTGTCCAGAGGCCCAACGGCGAGATTGCATACGAACCTGACGACATTGGGGATGTGCTGGTTAACCACTTCAAGACTGCCCTCAGCCCTCAACGCCCAACTTCTAGAAGTCCTATCCCTTCAATCAGGCTTCCATCTCTCGATCAAGCCGAGGCGAGCGTCTTGATCGCGCTAGTTTCGCCTGAAGAGGTCAAGCAGGCCCTCTTCAGTATTGCAGACAACAAATCTCTAGGACCGGAGGGTTTCAATTCTTTCTTCTACAAGAAGCCTGGAGCATCATTCAACAGGACTTTACACTTGCGATTCAGGATTTCTTTATGAGCAGAAGAATGCTCAAGCAAGTTAACCATGCTTCCATCTCCCTGATCGCTAAACATGACAGCCCCATCCTGCCCTCGGACTTCCGTCCCGTTTCCTGTTGCAACGCAACCTACAAGACTATCTCTAAGATCCTCGCAAGAAGGCTTAATCTTATACTACCAAGCATCATAAGTCCCAACCAAAGCGCCTTTGTTTCGAGGAGGTCAATCAAACACAATGTACTCCTTTGCCAAGAGCTACTCCATAAATATGGTAGACAACATATATCTCCTCGAGTCGCATTGAAAGTTGACATCTCCAAAGCTTTCGACTCCCTGAGTCACGAGTTCCTCCTGAACTGTCTTCGTCTGATGCATTTCCCTGATGCCTTCATTTGCCTTATCAGTGAATGCATCGGTACTGCAACATACTCGGTCAACGTTAATGGAGAACTCAAGGGACACTTCCATGGTGCTAGAGGGCTTCGGCAGGGTTGCCCGCTTTCACCTCCCCTCTTTGCCATCGCAATGGAGTTCTTGACCAGGCTCATCAACGAAAGAACCATCAACCCTGACTTTAATTTCCATCCCAAGTGTTCAGCGCCTGCCATATCTCACCTAGCCTTTGCGGATGATCTGCTTCTCCTTTGCCGTGGGGATCCTAACTCTATCAAGATACTCATCAACACCCTTGATGAGTTTGGAGCCCTATCTGGTCTTGTTATTAACCCAAGCAAATCATCTATCTTCACTGGAGGCCTCAATCAAGCTGAGATTGACAATGTGGTTCAAATCACTGGCATGAGGGTTGGCACCCTGCCTTTCCTCTATCTTGGGGTCCCTATAGGAAGTAAACGACTGCTGATCCGTGACTTCCTCCCCCTGATACATAAGATCACCAAGCGTATTCACTCGTGGAGCGCCAAATCTCTGTCATACGCTGGTCGTGCCCAACTCGTCAAAACCATTCTCTACGCGGCTAGCCATTATTGGTGCTCTCTTTTCTTTCTGCCTGCTAATGTGATCAGTACCATCAATGGCCTCTTGAGATCTTATCTTTGGTCTGGTAAAGCCACTAGTAGGAGAGCCTTAGTCGCGTGGGAGTCTGTCTGTTCCCCTAAGCTGGCTGGAGGTCTAGCTTTCCCTGACCTTGCTACAAAAAATAAAGTCGCCCTCTCCGGCCTCTTGTACGACCTTGATCGGGATTTCCCTAGTTTATGGAAGACTTGGGTCGTCAGGCACCTGATTAAGCGTGATGCGAACATCTGGAACTACCTCCCTAGGACCTCCAATTCCCAGTTCTGGAAACGTCTTCTTGACCTCCGAGACGATCTCGCTAATCTTACCCCAGGTATCCCTAGGATTTCCCTTTTTGCCAATCCTGATGGCTCCTTTGCCAGAAAGAAGATTTACGATTACCTCAGACCTCCCTCCATTGCACCACATCCTTCCCCCTACAAAGCTATTTGGCTTGCTTCGAACCCCCCTAAAACTGCCTTCATTGCCTGGATTGCCTCTCTTAATCGCCTTCCTACTCTTACCAAGATTAGGGACTGGAATCCCACCATCGACGTCACCTGCAAGCTTTGTAACGCTGCCCCTGAAGATGGTTCGCACTTGTGGAACCATTGCAGCTTCAACACCTTGGTATTAGACATCATCTCGCGCTGGCTGAATCTTCCCCACCCTGCCCCCTTTCTCGATGACGTTTGGTCCTGGATGGCGTCTTGGTCAAGGAAGAAGCCCCGCCCCCTTGATTGCGCGATAATTGCTGCGATCGTTGCTCACATCTATTACGTCTGGGTCGCCAGGAACAAATTGCTCTATTGTCAAACCTTCACAACTCCAATTGACTGCGCTGGGATGGTTATTCGAAGCGTTAAGACGCACTTCACTCATAACTGGAAGGATCGATCAACCCTCTCCCGCGCCATGGCCTCCTCCCTCAACATCGCTCTCTAATTTGGTTAATTCCCCTTGATTGGGGAACCCCTCTCTCTCTACTTGTGCTTGATTTGTTTGGCGATTGTCGCTAGGTCGTTGCTGGTTGTGTGGCTCCTTGCGTGGACTCCGATTGTTTCTTGTAATCTCTTTCCACCTTTCTAATACAATTAACTTTTCAAAAAAAAAAAACACAACTCAAGGACAAGCCAAAGATAGAAATCTTCATATATATGTACATAATCTCGATTAGGATCTTAATAGATTCATACTTATGACTTTGGCGCTATTTCTAATGGACTTCAGATTCATCGACCGTTCTTCTACTGCTATATATACTCTCTGTCTACTAGTTTTAAATAAAAATAAGCGGATAAAAAAGAGTAGATAAATATGGCGTTAGTTATAGCTAACATTTTTTTTTTTTCAAAATTATATAAAAACTAATTTAGAATCAGCAAAAGATCTTCAAATTGGCAAATCCTGGAGGTTACGTAAAATCAGATGAATCACATCTGTATCGTTACTACTGTTTCAGATGAGGTCGATCATATGTATCGTTACTGCTATAAATAATGCCAAACTAAGCCTCAACACTCCACCAGTGTTCAGTAGTTGGGTACTAGATCACCAAAAATGGGAGGCTCAAGATGGAATGCGGTTGCTGCCGCCGTAGTTTGCTTCCTATTCTGCTCCAGTGCTTATGCCGACGACGATTGGAGGACTGTAACGCTGTCCGTTGATGCAACTCGTACATCTCAGATTCCAGATACTCTAATGGGTGTGTTCTTTGAGGAAATCAACCATGCCGGTACTGGTGGATTGTGGGCCGAACTTGTGATGAACAAAGGTATGTATAATGTATTGTATTATGTTGTACATGGATGAGTGAGTGATTATTTAATTGTTTAAATTTGAATAGGTTTCGAAGCTGGGGGTCACCACTCACCTTCACATATCATTCCATGGAAAATGAAGGGTCACGAGGAGTCCATATACATCACAACAGAGCCATCTTCTTGCTTTGAGAATAACAAAATGGCGCTAAGGATGGACGTCTTGTGCGACGGCGATACTTGCCCTAAAGGAGGAGTTGGGGTGTTCAATCCCGGATTCCATGGCATGGTACGTTAGCCCGATCCATATAATCAATTACATACACGATGATAAGTTGATAACAATGTTATATTGATATTATGAATTGTTGCAGAACATTGAAAATGGAAAGCAATACAATGTGTCGTTCTATGCTCGCTCGACCGGGGCACTCGAGCTAGCGGTTTCGTTTGTCGGAGAGGACGGAGAGCCGCTTGAGACGGCTAACATATATGCCGATGCTGCTAAAGTTGAGAACTGGACGAAGATCGAGTTGACACTCGAGGCCAAGGGTACAGATAGGAATGCCAGCCTTCAGCTTGCAACCACCAAGAGCGGCACCATTTGGCTCGACCAAGTTTCGGCTATGCCAGTCGACACCCACAAGGGTCATGGCTTCCGCAAGGATCTCATGCAAATGGTTCTCAATTTGAAGCCCAGGTTTCTCCGCTTTCCTGGCGGTTGCTTTGTCGAAGGTGTTGCCCTAAGGAATGCTTTCCGATGGAAGGAGACTGTCGGTCCCTCCGGAAACCGTCCCGGTCACTTCAATGATATCTGGAACTATTGGACTGATGATGGTCTCGGTTATCTCGAGTATCTCCAAGTAAGTCATCTAAGCAACTAGGGTTTTTACATTCTATATGTATAGAATATCTCACAAATGTAATGTAATGTAATGTAGTTGGCGGAAGATCTTGGGGCAGCACCCGTCTGGGTCGTTAACGTTGGGATTGGTCACACTGAAGAAGTCCAGACCGCACTTACCGGCCCCTTTGTTCAAGTCAGTTTCTTCGGATATATATGTATATTAGCATAGGAAGTGAATGAGAGCTTCGTTTAATTTACTTATCCATGTATATATTATAGGAAATGCTGGATAGCTTAGAGTTTGCGAGAGGCGATATCAACACGACATGGGGATCCCTTCGAGCTGAATACGGACACCCCGAACCTTTTGATCTCAAACACATTGCTGTTGGGAATGAGAACTGTGAAGAATGGAGGCACTTCACAGAATACAGAGGTAATGATATATATACATATATATATATATATATATATGTATCCTCTTAGGTTGCTAGTTGTATCTGTATTGATTTTTCAATAATTTGATGAGTAGGAAACTATCTCAAGTTTTACAATGCCATCAAAACCAACTACCCTGATGTCCAAGTGATCAACAACTGTGATGCAACCAAGGCGCCGCTTGATGTGCCTGCTGATCTCTTTGATTTCCACGTACGCTCTATCTAACTCGACCCATCTTGCGATATACATATTAATCAACATCCTATTCCTAACTTGATCGATATGCCATTTTTCAGATATATGTAAATCCCGAGAGCATGTTCAACAACGCTCACAAGTTTGATCATCACCCGCGTTTCGGTCCAAAGGTGTTTGTGAGTGAGTATGCCGTCACGGAACCCGGTAACGAAAACGACAACGGAACCCTAATTGGCGCTCTAGGTGAGGCTGCCTTCGTCATTGGGCTTGAACGAAACAGCGATGTTGTTTCCATGGCTAGTTACGCTCCGCTTTTCATGAACCGATACGATCCACAGTGGAAGCCCGACGCTATCAACTTCGACTCGCACCAAGTATTCGGAATCCCTAGCTATTGGATGCAAACATTCTTCACGGACAGCAGCGGAGCTCAGCTTCTGAACGTGACCGAGTCGACATTCGACAAGTTCATCGCTTCGGCGATTCGGTATACGAGCCGTGAGGACAATTCCACTTACATTAAGATCAAGGCTGTGAATTTCGACAGCAGCAATGTGCAACTCAGTATTTCTCTTAAAGGAGTGGCTGCGATCAAGGGTTCCAAGAAAACAGTTCTAACCTCGGACTTCCCGCATGATTACAACTCTTTCGAAAACCCGACGAAGGTCATTCCGCAATTTGGGGAGTTGGCTGTGAATGGAACTGATTTCAATGTGAATTTGAAGCCGCATTCATTTACATCGCTGGACTTCCTAGAGCTATCTGGAGAGGGAAGCAAAGCCCAGAAAACTTATGCAAGGAGCAGGAAGGAAGGAAGGAGGGCGTAGATAGCGTGTATATAGGGAGAGTAGCATGATCCATTATTTTAGCTGTTACACAAATAATTGCTATCTAGGTTTTGTAGGTTTTCTGTTAAGCTAGATTTTTAGCTAGGATAAACTATTTCAGATTTATCGGTAATAATATTATTCATTATATTAAATTATGCCCTCATCTTTTATATGCTTTATATGCTCTACTTGGATCACAATATTAACTGAAAAAAGGAAATGGATGATCATTTGAATAATAAATTTAAATTTAATCTTTTTTTTTTGTTTGTAAATAAACCAAACCTTCAAGTTCAGTACCAGCAGCGCATTCTCTCCGTTCACATACATCACTTGTCGACAATCTTTGCTCCGATTTTGCTCGGACTGAATCTGGGAAAGGAAATAGAGGGAGGAAGTGAGGTTGTGGGCGGTCGATCACACTTTAATTAACCTAGTTAATAATGAATCGTCTTCATCTCGTGTATCTTCAACAGGTTTTTTCATTTGATCACGTGCACAACTAAATAATTTTATCCGTGTGTGAATCGGAAGGACTATCGTACAGACGAAATGTCATCCTTTTGGCCCCGCCATACACACTTGCAAATTTACTGTTTTTTTTAAAAATAATTTAATTTTACAAATTAAATGAATATAATGAAGTGGAAGATACGTGTTTAGGGACTATGATGAAGATGAAGCGCGAAGATTGGATAAAGTAATTCATACTTGATAGGCCCTTTTGGATCAAACAATGAGTCAAATGTAAATGGGTTCACTTCAATAATGTTCGAATTGTAACTTATGTTATTGATTTATTTGTAGGAAGATCTTGTGGTTTGTTTGTTATTATGTGGGTTGACCCCGGAAATCATAACATAGTTTCAACATATTATATTCAGTCTATTGTATTTATTTTTCTCGATTGATCATTTATATCTAACAAGTGCAACGCTCGAGCACACATCAAAAGCTTGGGTTAAATGACGTTACTAAATACATAGTTAATAACATATCTTTAGTGTTATTAATTTATATTCGGAATGATCTATTCATTTAACAAATCCATAATATAAGTCCGGGCCCAAATTTACACTTATTTTCTACCAATAATAATAAGATCATTTTCAAACCTAGCAAGAAGCAATCACATGCCTACATGAAGTGCATAAAGTCGAATTTCTTGCAGATGTTATTTACTTAAAGTTATCTTATTTTACTCTTATAATTTAGGCAATTTTTACTTTATCCTCTTTATTTTATATTTTTAAATTTTCTTCTTAACTAAGTAGTGTTTGACGATCACATAGAGTAAATAGATGGTCATGCCTTGATGGAAATCTTGTTTTGTATTGCCTATTGAAAATCTTGCTTTGTAATTGATTGATATTGAGGATATTGTCAAAATTGAGCAATTATCTAAAGTTTCTCAATAAAGTTATGCAAGTGTGAGCTCGTCTAATTTTTTTTAACTATACATTCGTTTTGTTTAGATTGTTTAAAACTTGATTATTTGATTTATTCAATTATAAGAACTATTTGTTTAATTTGTTCAAAACATGATTTTTTTGAAATGTAAAAAAACTTCAAAAATTCTGGTTGGTACCCCTGTGGTATGGGGTATTTCGGATTTTGCCCATGACTTGTTCAAAGTTCGGTTGATGCCCCTCAGTTTTTATGTCTTTCCGAATCTTGCCCATCCGTTAAAAATTCTGTTAACGCACGTTTTCTCTTGAAAAATAAAAAAGAAATTAAAAAGAACTCGTGAGTAACTGAGAATTATATAGATAAGAAGATGTTTTCTAGATAAGATTATTCGAAAACTTATCGCATATTCTTGTAATTCGATTGTACATATGCAGGTGGCACATCTTCGGTGAGCACTTACTTCAATTGGTGAATCGTACGATAAATTGTTTCAGATTGGAACTTTCAACGGCCTTGTATGTATGCAACTCAGGGATGCATTACGCAAAGAAGGTCCATTACATGTCCTATGGAACAATTGTGTGAGAAAGTTCTCTACTCTTCCTAGGCCGAGTATTACCTTTGTTTATTCAGTCTATAAGCTTGGCTATGATTCAGTTAACAATGACTATAAGTTTGTGCAAATTGTGGTTCTTCCACATAGCTATAACCAAGGGGATCTTGCTTCATTCGTATTTTTTAGTACTCACAAGCTCTTGGAAGAATCTGAACACCCTCCTGCGGACTTCGCACTTGCCTATAAAAGTGTGAACAATTATGTGGTCGTGAATGATGATTTACATTGGATTAGCTATACACCCTATTGTGTGGATATCTTGATCTTTAACTTGTCGAGTGAAGTATTTGGGAAGTTTAAGGTGCCTGAATCTGGGAGAAAATATTTGCCGCTAGTAGTTTCTTCTATCGTTATGTGAAATACAAAGAATTTTCGCTCTTATTTGTGCCCAAAGTTGGATTTATAACTTGACATATAATTTGCGGGTGGGTGATGAAGGAATATGGTTCGGTAGGATAGTGGACTAAACTAACTATTCGGGAGCCGGATTGGTTCCCATTCGATTCTTTGCAATCGCCGAAATGTTTCACAAAAGTTGTCAAGTATTACATGGGACATAAGATAATGGAGTAGTATCAACAGACTCCGAAAATGTGTCACTTGTATATGTACAATCAAGTTACTCACCAGTTCATAGAGCTCATTCCCTTGTTTTACTTTTGTTAATTTACGTTTTATTTTCAAGAGAAAGCATGTGTGTTAACGAAAATTTTAACAGATGGGCAAAATTCGGAAAGACTTAAAAACTAAAAGGCACCAACCGAACTTTGAAAATGTCATGGGCGAAATTCGAAATACCCCATACCATAGGTGTACCAACTGAAATTTCCCAAAAAACTTTTACTTATGAATTTGGGAATAGTTTATAAAATATCAGTTCTTAAAATAATATAAACAGCATGATTTGGTCAACAATACAATCAATTTGTTCAAATACAAAGTATATTTATTTTATTATAAGTGAATTTGTTCAACTTTGTTATATTTATTAAAACTTGAACATATTGTAACATCCGGAATTTTTATTCCGGATTGTGAGCGAGTTATCGAGCTTCCCGTGGTCGCGGCTCAGTTTCCCCGCATGCACGAAGTGTTGAGCGTCGGGTTTTATTCCAAATTTCGTTCTGACCTCTCGTTATTTCACCCTTCCTTTTGGACCCCTCGGTTCCTAACGTAAAGTGGGAGGATGGGTCAGTTGACCCTTAGGTTCCCTATATTGTTTGCAGCCTTGTCCCTTTCTCCCTCTCTCCTCATCTCCTTCTCATTCACGTTACTCTTTTCCCTCTTCCTTCACTTGAGCTCTCTTCTCTCCCTTTCCCCTTAGATCTCTTGGAGTGTGGCCAGTGGAGAGCAGTGGGTTTTAGTTTGGTAAGTACTTTCCCCTCCCTCTCTTCTTTTTTCTTGTTGAACATCTTCTTCTTCTTCTTTCCTTCTCCATTGTTATGGATGAAGCTTTGGAAGAGGTTTCTTCTTGATCCTTTGCATGCATGAGTTCTTAACTCTATTAGGTTATGAGGGAGAACCTTGATACCATGGATGATGTTTGGAGAAGACCCAACAAGAGAAGGTAGACGCCATTGAAGCTCAAGATCCACAGTCGAAGAAGAAGAAATCGTTATTTCTGTAGTTCTACCGCGGGGGCGGCATCAGGTGCTGTGGGGGCGGATCTTAGCCAGTCGCGGGGTGGTGAGCAGCGCCGCTGAGGCAGCGGCAGGTTTTGCCAGCATCCGCGGGGCGGATGAACAGTGCCGCGGGGGCCGTGACCTTCAGCACGCAGTCGCGCCTTTTGTTACCGCGGCTGTGTTTCTTCAACAGTAGGCTCTTCTTCTCCCTTCTCCTTCGTTCCTTCCTTAGTTGTGAGGTCGTTTCATGTTAGTATCATGCCTAGGATGGACCTAGGGTAGTTGTGAATGTCATCTAGTGGTTGTGAACCTAGTAGCCCTTAAGGCTCGATGTAGTTGTTGGTTTTGTGTATGATGAGCATGTTAGACCTTTTAGGCTAGATGGCTCCTTCTTGGTTGTGGTTTAGGTTCTTGTGAGGCTATAGACTGTTGTGAGTTTCATTTACATGTTGAGAGTGTTGTGAGTATCTTGGATCCTAGGATGCATTCCTAGCTTGAGGGTTAGGTGATCTTGCTTATATCACTAGCAGGGACGGCCCTTGGGGGAGCAGGGGGCAGCC
>BSUD01000007.1:113465109-113500210 GCA_033239045.1 Fagopyrum esculentum | reverse complement strand
TTTTTTTTTTTTTTTTTTTTTTTTTTTTTGTGAAAAAAATCTTTTCAAAATGGGCTGTGGCTCTCTCGTTTATAAAATTATTTTCTACGATTTATTTTTTTGTTAAATATCACTATTCTTGTGTTATATTTAAATGTTTTTTTTGGATCTTTTGCCGAAGTGAACGAAACTTCAAAAGAATTTCCCGTTTTAGACTCGGAGTGAAATAATTCACCAAAATGCACGAGATTTGTTGTTTGGATTAGAAGTGCGGTCTTAGACCACACTCTTATTTGTAAAAAGCGTTGTCGAGGACAACGTTTTAATATCTGAAATAAAGATAATAAAAAAACAAATAGAGGTGCAGACCTAGACCGCAGCTATAGTGTAACGTTTTTGAAAAAAAAACTAAAGAGGCGCGGTTATAGACCGCGCCTATAGGACAGCTTTTTTTTAAAAAAAATATATAGGCGGTCCACGACCGCGCCTTTTAAGTGTAATTGTTTTTAAATTTATTTTGTATTTTTGTTTATTGTAAGTAGATGACATATTGACTTTGTTTTTATCGCTATTTTATTTTCATAGATTTTTTTATCGAAAATAAAATATCGCCCCCCCTCCTTCAAAATCCTGCGGCCGCCACTAATCACTACAGTGAAGTCTAAGACTTTTTTAGCATGAGCGTGTGTTGATACGTATATTCTTGTGAGCAGGTTGTGGGTTTTTTTCCCAAGGGAAGCTAGAGTGTTGTGAGTTGAGAGTTGAGGCGAGATAAGTCTCCGGACTTACTTAGCTCGTATTTTACGTATTAACATTAATGTGTGTTTGGTAGTGTTTGTGTATGTTATTGTTTATGTTATAAACAACTAAACCGGTAATAGGACCACCAACCTTATATTATTTTGGCCCAAGTTTATGATAACGGGCGGTGACATCATCTGTCTTCCTCTTGTGAGAGTCTAGGAGGTTCTCAGTGACTATCCTAGGCGGGTAGACGGTCGGATGCATCAGTACCATTCCTTGCCAGTAAGTAGGGACCGAGGCGGGACCACGGTGGTCTCATGTCAACCGGATTGATGTGCTTTTGAGTATGTTGTGTGCTTATGATGATTTACGTGTGTTTGTGCCTTTCCCATTGATTTTAATGCCTAGAATATGAGCTAACGGTTTTAAACCGATTATGTAGTTGCCTTGTAGGTTAGGGATGCCGCCGAGTGAGGTGGAGGAGTGGGCAGCCGGGGTCTCTGTACATTATAGGTCGGGGATGTTTATGTCTTTCTTATTGTGGGTTGTGGTCTTATGTTGTACGATATTGGGTTATGTTTGGAGTTGTGCCATTTTGAGGACTTGGTTGAGTTTCCACGTTGTACCTTCACTTTCAGTTTCTCTCGCATACATTGTAAAACGCTTTAAGTATTTGCCTTTATTTGTGCCATGTTGGAAATATCCGGTGAAGTTGTTATCAGACTAAGGGTCGGGACCCATTGTGAGGTTTCCTCCGTAGCATCCCGAGTCTCGCGAATTCGGGGTGTTAAACATATTAAGTTATGAACAAATTAATAACTATTTTTGCTCAAAATAAGATGAATAAACGGATTTGTTCAACTAAAACGTCAATTTGTTAAATGATAAGTGAATATGTTCAATTATTGGTTCAATGTGTTCAAAACTTGATTTTCTGAAATGTAGAAACAAACTTTTACATATGAAGTTGGGAATAATATAATAAATATTAGTTTTCAAAATGATATAAACAAACTACTTTGTTCTAATACAAAGTACATTTGTTCAACTATATGTCCAATTTGTTTCAAAACTTGATTTTATAAAAAGTAAAAACAAAATTTTACATATCATGTTGAGAAGAAATTATTAAATATTAGTGTTGAACAATAATAAATTGTTTTGTTTAACTACAAAGTTAGTTTGTTCAAATGTAAAGTTTACTTATTCAACTATATATTCATTTTGTTCAAAACTTGATTTTCTGAAAAGTAAAAATAATTATATATATATATATATATATATATATATATATATATATATATATATATATATATATATATATATATATAATTTAGCTATTTGTGATCAGTGACGAAGCGGAAACGATTTGCCAAGTGGGTAAAATTTAAATTTTTTCGAAAAAGGAAATTAAGGTGAAAAGGTGGAAAAGTGGGTCAAATTTAAGATGAATAAACGGATTTTGTTCAACTAAACGTCAATTTGCTAAATGATAAGTGCATATGTTTAATTATTGGTTCAATGTGTTCAAAACTTGATTTTCTGAAGCGTAAAAACAAACTTTTACATATAAAGTTGGGAATAGTATAATAAATATTAGTTTTCAAAAATGATATAAACAAACTATTTTGTTCTAATACAAAGTACATTTGTTCAACTATGTAACACCCCGTACAATTGTCATCCCGCATCATATGAATGGGGATTTATGGTTCACTTATAAGGATGAGTTGTTATCCATGTCAACATTAATTCTTCTTTTCCAGTGGTAGAGCGAGGACAAATAACTTTGGAGTTAAGCGTGCTCGTGCGGGAGAAATTTGAGGATGGGTGACATCCTAAAAAGTTTCTGCGCAAGAATTGTTGGCATGGGGACAATGTCCCTAACACCTTGGGTCTTACAGATGGTATCAGAGCTAACCCTGAGTTACAAGTGTGCTTGCCCTAGTAGTCGGTCATTCGGCTCGGTGGACGGTCCTTGGACTGACGTGAACGCCAGGAGTTTAAGTGGGGGAGATTGTAACACCCCGTAAAATTGTCATCCCACATCGTGGTAGAGTGAGGACAAATAACTCTAGAGGTAAGTGTGCTCGTGCGGGAGAAATTTCAGGATGGGTGACCTCCTGGAAAGTTTCTGCGCGAGCAGCATGGGAACAACGTCCCTAAGACCTTGGGTCTTACAAACTATATGTCCAATTTATTCAAAACTTGATTTTATGAAAAGTAAAAACAAAATTTTACATATCATGTTGAAAAAAATTTATTAAATATTAGTGTTGAATAATAATAAAATGTTTTATTCAACTACAAAGTCAGTTTGTTCAGCTGTAAAGTTTACTTATTCAACTATATATTCATTTTGTTCAAAACTTGATTTTTTGAAAACTAAAAATAACTTTATATATATATATATATATATATAAAATTTTTTAATCACTACATCTTATTTCTAAATATATAGCTATTTATGATCAGTTGCGGAGCTGAGACGATTTGCCAAGTGGGTAAAATTTAAAATTTTTCAAAAAAGGGAATTAAAGTGGTTCCAATAGGTCTCAAACCTATTCCTTCATGTACCACATTCTACATTATTACCATCTCAACTACTATGACATTGTAATTTACTCAACCCTAGTAATTATATATACATATTTTAATAGGGGTCATGGCCCCCTCCAAACACCCCTAGCTATGCCACTATTTATGATTGAAAAACGACTATGTAGTTGAATTCCCAACAATAGTAATATGAAAACACTAATTTGTTCAATTGTGCACATGCACATTGATCACAAAACGTGCATGATCCGTACCATTGATCACAAAATGTGCACAAACAATATGCACATTCACATTGATGTTTATTTGCAAGTCTTCATGTAAACAAAACACACGTGCACTGCAAGAACTAAACATGCAAGCACGAATCCTAGTATTACATACTTAATAATATACTCGTGTTCATCATCTTTGTTTAGAAATATGCACACATATCTTCAACCAATTTTTTTATTTGATATGAACACATAATCGTGTTGGTGTAGAACTAAATAATTTTGTTCGTATCTTATTTTTTAAAATGGATGCTCTTGTTATCTATTGTTTAGACACTCGTAAAAGTGCAACAAAGAGTGTGTGTGAATCTAAGGAAGCTCGTGTGGAATGCACAAATTCAAAGGGAAGAAAGTGATGGGATTTTAAGGAGCAAAAGTATTGAGAAGGGTGATGACTTTTTAGAGGACCCATAGGAAGGACTCTCGGACGAGATGAAATGTCATTCTTTTGACCCAACCATAGGACTCACTTGCAAATTTATTGATATTTTTTTTGTTAAAAATGGTTTAGTTTTACAAATTAAATGAATATAATTAAATGGAAGAGACGTGTTGGGAGACTATGATGAAGATCAAGTGCGGAGATTGACGTGTTTTGTTGTTGGGAGCAACGACTGGACAAGGTAATTCATACTTGATAGCCTCTTTTGGATCAAACAATGATCCAAATATAAATGGATACACTTCACTTATCTTCTAAAAATAATAGGACAAGGTAATTCATACTTGATAGCCTCTTTTGTAACTTATGCTACTGATTAGTTTACAAGTAGATCTTGTGGTTTGTTTGTTAGTCTGTGGGTTAACCTTGAAAGTCATAACTTGGTTTCAACATATTATATTTAGTCTATTGTATTTATTTGTTCTTGATTTATCGTTTATATCTAAAAAGTGCAACTCTCGAGCACACATCAAAAGCTTGAATTGAATGATGTTACTAAATATATAATTAATAATATGTTTTAGTGTTATTAAGTTATTATTAGAATGATCTATTCATTTAACAAGTCCATAATCTAAGTCCGTACCTAAATATACACTTATTTGCTACCAATATTAATAAGCTCATGCCCGAACCTAAGAAGAAGCAATCACATGCCTACATGAAGTGCATAAGATCGAATTTCTTATATTTGTTATTCACTTGAAGTTACCTTATTTTACTCTTGTAATTTAGACAATTTCTACTTTATCATCTTTATTTCATATTTTTAGATGTTTTCCTTAGCTAAGTAGTGTTTGACGATCATATAAAGTAGTATTGATGAAATGAATTATGACCCATTTTTAGACATGTATTTATATAGATTTTCCCTTTATTTTCCATACATAGACATACATTCATGGTATTTATGATTATATTCACCTACTCTGCGAGAAATAGAGATCTACGCATAGTTTTATTGCATTTGTAGGTAATTTGGCGAATTTTGGAGCGAAGTGACATATTTATGGATCAAGCCTTGAAGCGAGACAAAAAAAAATGAGCATAAAAGAAAGTTAGGACGCGGCAAAGTATATTCTGATACCGTCTGACGCGCCAAAGTATATTCTGATATCGTATGACGCGCCAAAGTATTCTCTGATACCGTCTGACGTGCCAAAGTATTCTCTGATACCGTATGATGCGCCAAAGTATTCTCTGATACCGTCTGACGCGGCCCAGAGTATTTTCTGATACCAGCGGGCTCGACTTCTTTTTAACCCAAAAATTTAGGGTTTTGTCTTTAAACCCTAGATTTTATCCCTACAAATATTGGATAGTCTTCAACATTGAAGGGCGGACTTGGATCCCCAAAGAGAGGGAGGCTTGAAGATTTTATTGTGTACAGGGAAGATTCGGAGAATGACCCGTTTTGAGATTACGTACTTGGAGAAGATCTTAGGATTCCTTTGGAAGACGGATTGACAGCCCGTTCTTCATTATTCCTAGAGATTTTTATGAGGTTTTCTGTTCTTTAATTCTGATTTTCATTAGAACACAAACACGCTTTGGTTTATTTTGAGATTGATTGTTCGGATATTATTGAGTTTTTGAAGTTTTACCCTTTTTCTCTTTTGAATTTGATTATTGATTTGATGATGATGATTGTTGGCTAAAACCCTTTAGCGATTCTAAGGTGAAGGGTTGATAGTTGTGGTATAGATGATGATAGATTGAACTTAAACAGATTGGACCCTGAGAGTTGCGAGAAACCTCGCCGTCGAGGCTTTCCACGGTCTGTTCTTGAGTTCCACGTCCGTGGTTCTTCAAGATCTAGCCGTGGTTTCCTCTGTCGTACGTCCTTTGCTTTTGCTTTGATCCAAAGTTAAGGATTTGCTTTAACCTAGCCTTAGCTTACCTTTTCTAGGTAGTAGTGAGACTCAACATCATCTACTTCGTTTTCGAGTGTCACAATGGCTTATCTTTGATTTCCTTGGGTTTGGGCATGGGTGTTTGAGAGTAATTCTTTATCCTTTGATCTTTTCTATATTGCAGCCTCAACAACCTTTATAGAGAGAGCCTTTGGGTGAGACATATAGGGTTTCGGAACTTCACCGTACAATTACCCTACCTTAGATATACCTTTGCAATTCCGACTCTGTCCTTATATCCTTAGAATATCTTGAATCGATTGCCACAATTGGATACCTGAATCTTTAGAATCGTTGTTTTCCTTATCATCTTTACGAAAGCTTTTACTTGCCTGACAATCTTTATAAACTGAATTTGTTCCCCCCAAATCCCTAAGTTCGATACTCTGGAATTCTTGTTTTACTACGCCGATCCGTACACTGTGGGTTCGCTTTTGCTTAATTTCAGTTTTATAAATTTTAAGACTTTGACGCACACACTTTTGAGCGAACAAGTTTTTGGCGTCGTTGACGGGGATTTGGTCTAGACCAAATTCGGTTTTCGGTTGTCTGGCTTGGGAGGTTTTGCTCTTGTGATTTGATTTGTCTACTTGAGTGATTTTTTCAGATTCTTTAGGTATATGCGAAAGACTAGATCTACGAAAGATTTAGTTCCTTTTGATCCCGAATTGGAGAAAATTTTGAGAAGAAAATTGAAAGAGAAAAAGATGGCTGAAAACAATGAGAGAAACATCCAAGCTAGGTTGGATGAAGCTCCAGCTCAACTTAAGTTGAGTGAGAAGGCTCGTATGGAAGAATTAGAGCGTCATCAATTCCAATTAGATGCGCTCAAGGCTCTGATGCTCGACATGAAGTTGGAGCTGAATGATGCTAAGAAGAAGAAGGTCAAGAAACCTAAGTCCATTAGAGCTGAATCATCCGATGACGATGAGATGCCGGACCTAGAGGATATTACACCACTAGTTGGTCCAGTTCGTGATAATCCTAGACCACAAGCTAATCCTCACAATCCCGTTAGAGATGCAAGAGTTGTTGATGGAGGGGATGAACCACGAATCCTTGGACAAAGGATGGATCCAATTCAGCAACCGCGCCGTTTAGGTGTGAATTTCGGAGCTGAAGACGTCCAGGATTTCGGGTTTAGCCCGCAAGTTATTACCATGGTTCGCCAAAATCAGTTTGGTGGAACAAATGCTGAATCTCCACACCAACACTTGCAGAATTTCGAGATTATGATGCAGACAATGAAGCCAAAGAGGGCTATCAACAACAACTACAAGATCAAACCGTTTTTCTTCTCTTTGAAGGACAAGGCTTTGTCTTGATATCAAGCTCTTCCAGCTGGGAGACTTAACACTTGGGAGGATTTATCTATGGAGTTCTGTACCAAGTTCTTTCCGCCATCCAAAACGACGGAGTTGAGAGATAAGATTAATGCAATTTCTATGAAACCTAATGAAAGTTTGTTTCAATCTTGAGAAAGGTTTCAGGATCTCTTATTGGATTGCCCACACCATGGCATTTCAAAGCTGGAATTATTGGAGATCTACTACAAGGGGTTGGATATGGAAACACAATTCAATCTCCAATCTCTTTCTTGTGGTACATTTATGGACATGAGAGAAGATGACGCTTGAGACTTCATTGAGAAGCAAGCCCAAGTGATTGAGAAGTACTCCCACCGGAAGGTGTATCCGAACAACCGGAATCAAGGGGATCCGGGAGCTAAGTTGAATCAAGCTGCGCAAACTCAAATATTCTCCCTCAACAATGAGATCAAAGTGTTGAAGGAAGTCATAAAAACTAGCCTTTAAAAGGCGAAGGAGCAAGAGGCCAACTATCTAGGGAGAGATAACAACCAAGGGAATAAGAATGACTACCGGAACAACAACTGAAATAACAACAATAGGAACTCCAACAACAAAAACTGGAGATCCAACCAACAAAATCCAGGTAATCCCTATTCACATGCTGAAAATGCTTTAACACCTCCATCTTCTTCTACTCCTTTGAAAAGTCAGGGTCAAACATCGAATGGCTCGGGCAAGCCGGAGAAGGACAAGCATAAAGCCATGATGGAAACAATCCTAGGAAAGTTCCAAGGATTAGAAAATCACATCACTTCGGTTGACAAGACACAAAAAGCCTTAGAAAACCAAGTGTTCAGCAATGCCGGAAAAGTTCCGAGAGATCAAGGGAAGCTTCCCGGAAAGACGGAGGACAACCCAAAGGGAAGGGTGATGGCGATTACTACTAGAAGTGGTGTAACAACCACCGATCCACAACCCAAAGTAGTTGAGACCTCCGCTGAAAAAGGAAAGGAAAAGGAAAAAGAGAAGGAAGATGTCTATGTTCCTCCTCCCGCTTATAAACCACCTCTACCTTTTCCTCAATATAGAGCGAGAGTGCGTCTAGAAAAATACTTCGGTAAGTTTGTTGATCTTATGAGTAAGCTGCATATTAATATACCTTTTATGGATGCAATTTTAGATATGCCAGCTTATGGGAAGTTCCTAAAGGAGATCCTCTCTAACAAGAGGTAATTAGAAGATATTTGTGAAGTCAAGGTGAGCACGGAGTCATCCGAACTCATCAAGACCATGAAGGAGAACATGCCACCTAAGCTGCGTGATCCAGGATCGTTTTGCATACCCATCACCCTAGGAGAGGTCACCTATGATGCACTTTGCGACCTTGAAGCAAGCGTAATCATCATACCACTTGCTTTATGTAAGGCGGTTGGTCTAGGAGAACCTAGACCGGTGAAGATGACACTTTACATGGCCGATCGTTCCATCACCAGGCCTGTTGGGATAATAGAAGACATTCCCGTGAAACTCGGTAAGTTCTACATCCCTATAGATTTTCTCGTTCTTGATATCCCTGCAGATTATCCAGTTCCCATCATTCTTGGGAGACCATTCCTTGCAACTTCCGGATGCATGGTAGATTGCAAGAATGGACAGCTATCCTTCAATATAGGGGAAGATAAAGTGGAATTTGTAGTCTCCTCTTTAATCAAAGAGCCAGCTTTGAGAGAAGATGTTTTTAACATTTTTGATGAAGAAGAGTCTAGAGAAGTGGTGAGTTCAATCTTAATGAAAGTTCCTCTTCAAAAGGTTCTTAGCATGAGTATCATGAAGGAAGGAGTGGAGCATGATTGTGATGATGAAGTAAAAGCATTGAAAGATGCAGAGGAAGAGCCAGAGGTAGGATTTAAAGAGCTGCAAATAACCCCGGAATATGTGAAAAAAAATTGACCTACACAAATAAAATCACACGATTTGTGAAGAGGCAAGTCGATTTTTGACAACAGGAAGAAAAATCGTCCCAAAAATCGGACGATTTTCTACAGAGGGGGTCGATTTATCGGTGTATTCTCCAGTTTCTACGAACTCGACTGCAGTTGTTCTTAACTGTAATAGCACACTTCCTCCACCTTCAGAGGTTTCTCCCATGACATTAGATGATCATGAATCATCAATCAAGGCACCTCCTTTATTGGAATTGAAACCACTCCCTACACACTTAAGATATGCATTCCTTGGGCCTAACTCTACATATCCTGTTATAGTTAGTGCAAATCTGAATGATGATGAACTTGAGAAGCTTATGAATGTTCTAAGACAACATAGGAAAACATTAGACTATACTATTGATGACTTGGTAGGCATTAAACCTTCTCTATGTATGCATACAATCTTGATGGAAGAGGATTACAAACCTTTACGTCAACCTTAAAGACGGTTAAACCGATCATGAAAGAGGTCTTGAAGAAAGAAATCCTTAAGCTACTTGATGCAAGTATCATCTTCCCTATCTCCGATAGATAGTGGGTGAGTCCCGTGCAGGTAGTACCGAAGAAAGGAGGCATTACCGTTATTGCAAATAAGAACAACGAGCTTATTCCCACAAGGACAATTACGGGATGGAGAATGTGCATCGACTACCGTAAACTGAATGTGGCCACCAGGAAGGACCATTTTCCCCTTCCTTTTATTGATCAAATGTTGGAAAGGTTAGCCCAACACTCTTACTTTTGTTATCTATATAGTTATAGCGGTTTCTTTCAGATCCCCATTCACCCGGATGATCAAGAGAAGACGACTTTCACGTGCCCTTGGGGTACGTTTGCCTATAGAAGGATGCCATTCGGCTTATGCAACGCTTCAGCTACCTTTCAAAGGTGTATGATGACAATCTTTTCGGAGTATGTAGAGAACATCATGGAAGTATTCATGGACGACTTTTCGGTATATGGTTCTTCCTTTGATAACTGTCTCTCTAACCTTTCCCTAGTCCTTCAAAGATGTGAAGACACTAACTTAGTTTTAAACTAGGAAAAGTGTCATTTTATGGTCACCGAAGGAATTGTATTAGGCCACTTGATTTCGAATAGAGGAATAGAGGTTGATAGAGCCAAGATTGAAACCATAGAGAAACTAACTCTTCCATCCTCGGTGAAAGGAGTTAGAAGCTTTTTAGGACATGCAGGCTTCTATAGGAGATTCATAAAGGATTTTTCTAAGATTTCAAAACCCTTAACTAATCTTTTGATGAAGGACATAACTTTCGAGTTTTCAAAAGAATGTTTAGATGCCTTTCTGCAGGATCAAAGAAGCTTTGATTTCAGCACCCATCATCCAACCACCCGATTGGACTCTTCCTTTCGAGATCATGTGCGACGCAAGTGAAGTCCCTATAGGAGCTGTACTTGGACAGAAGAAAGATGGTCATACACACGCCATCTACTATGCTAGCAAGACGCTAGACGAAGCTCAATTAAATTATGCTACTACGGAGAAAGAGCTTCTAGCCGTAGTTTATGCTTTTGAGAAATTTCGTTCCTATCTTGTAGGTGCGAAGGTGATAGTCTACATGGATCATTCAGCAATCCGTTACTTGTTCACAAAGAAGGATGTGAAGCCTAGGCTTCTAAGATGGATCTTACTCTTACAAGAGTTCGATCTAGAGATCCGTGACAAGAAGGGCTCAGAAAATTTAGTTGCTAACCACCTTAGTCGTCTTCCACACCTCACCAATGAGGCGGATGAGCTACCTATCGACGACTCATTTCCTAACGAACAACTCCACGAGATTGAAGAATGTCTTTAACAAATCTCGAAAAGTAATGACCCATGGTTTGGTGACATTGTAAATTACCTTGTTTGTCAGGAAATTCCCCCCGGACTTTTGTATGCTCAAAGAAAGAAGTTCTTTAAGGACGTCCGACATTTCTATTGGAACAAACCTCTTCTCTTCAAGAGAGGTCCCGTTGGCATATATAGGAGATGCATTCCGGAGGATGAAGTGGAAAGTTTCATCCGCCATTGCCATTCTTTATCTTGTGGAGGACATGCTAGTTCCCACAAGACATGTGCTAAGGTACTCCGATCCGGTTTCTTTTGGCCTACCTTATTCAAAGATGTGTAGAACTATGTTGTTGCTTGTGATGCTTGTCAAAGGACATGTAATATAGGTAATATTTCAAGGAGGAATGAGATGCCCCTCAACAACATACAAGAAGTAGAGATATTCGACATATGGGGAGTGGACTTTATGGGACCATTCCCATCCTCTTATGGAAACCAATACATACTTCTAGCCGTAGACTATGTCTCAAGATGGGTAGAAGCAATCGCTTCTCCTACTAATGATGCAATGGTTGTGGTGAAGTTCTTTAATAGAACGATCTTCCTAAGGTTCGGGGCTCCTTGAACCATCATTAGTGATGGAGGAACGCACTTCACAGCCCGTCGGTTTGAGACTATATTGGCTAAGTATGGGGTGACCCATAAGATTGCTACACCATACCATCCGCAAACCAGCAGACAAATTGAGATATCCAATAGAGAGATCAAGGGAATTCTAGAGAAGACCGTCTCTAGAACATGAAAGGATTGATCAATGAAGCTAGATGATGCGTTATGGGCGTACAGGACCACATTTAAGACACCTATAGGTACAACTCCATATAACCTTGTTTATGGAAAATCTTGTCATCTTCCTGTAGAGCTAGAACATAAAGCATATTGGGTCGTCAAGTGGCTCAACTTCAACATGAAAGAAGCCGGAGAGAAGCGGCTATTGGACATCAACGAGCTAGAAGATATCCGGCTAAATGCGTATGAGAATGCAACGATTTACAAGGAAAGAACGAAGCGGTGGCATGATAAGCATATCATTCCAAAGAACTTGAAGGAAGGAGATCAAGTTCTTCTATTCAACTCAAGGTTTCGACTCTTCCCAGGTAAACTTATATCCCGTTGGACAGGACCTTATATAATTAAACGTGTTTTTCCCCATGGTGCAGTTGAAGTATGGGGTGAACAAAGCGGAAGTTTCAAGGTCAATAGCCAACGGTTGAAGAAGTACATACCGGATGTTCCGGTTGAGGAGATAGCTCATATCCTCCTCCATTGAACATCAAAACAAACAACGTCCAGCTAAAGATGATAAATCAAGCGCTTGTTGGGAGGCAACCCATGATAGTATAGTTTCTTTTTCTTTTCTTTTCATCTTAGAGTAGTCTAGTTTAGTTTTTTGTTTTTCCTCGATGCACTCTTGGTTTGTTTGTGTCAAAAATCTCAGGAACTAGGTCCAACCTTGGGAAATCCATGAAGAAAGGGGACATCAAATGGTTCAAATGCAATCTTCAAAGAAAAGAAGGAAGGAAATCGACCTACACAGATTAAATCGAACGATTCAGGAACAGAGCAAGACGATTTTTGGCAACAGGGGGAAATCGTCCCAAAAATCGACCCTCCCATAAAAAATCGTCCAATTTTCTTTGCAAAACCTCCGGCCTATATAAAGCCTTCTCCACTCGATTCTTTCATTCCACACTTCTCCATTCTCGATTTCCCTTCGTCCCAAAGAGCCGAAAATCGCCTACCCTCCCATCTCCCAATTTCTTAATCGTTTTGAACGATTCTTGAGCCTAAACTGAAGTACTTTCGACAAGGAACAAGGATCTAGCAACAACAAGCTTGGCAAACTGCTAACTCGTCTGGAATTCAGGTTTTTCATTTCGAAACCTAAGTTTTTTGCTCAATTTCGTTTATTACTTTGAAGCTGTTGTATTGCTGAAATTGATAGAGGGATCTGCTTAGAAATACCTCTAGGAGACTGTGTGAGGTGATAGTTTGATCAAAGCGTTACAGAATTGTGAATTGTGTTGAAATCGACGAAAAAATCGACCCCCCCAGGAAAATCGGACGATTTTTAGGAAGAACAAGGCGATTTTCTTTAGCAGAATGGAGACTTTGAAGAGAATCACTAGGAATGCGGGGAAGAAGAAGGGATCTTCTTCCAAAGCTCCTCCCCCACCACCACCACCCTCCCAAGCTAAACCAAAACTCCCTTCTCTCCTTTCCAAACATAAAAAGAGATACGAACGTCTCTTAGACCGTCCCTTTACCCCTCCTTGATACATTGTCCTAGATGACTTAGATGCTTTATTTGTTCGAGAGGATGTGGATATGATGCTAGATAGAGTGGGACTGAGTCGATTTTCTTTGATTAGGGAGGATGCCTACACCGAGATCACACTAGAATTCTCAAGTACATTTGAGCATGATCCTAGAGAGAGGACGGTCACTTTCCGTCTCATGAACCAAAACCATGCTATGTCTATTGATGATTTCGGAGATTTGTTTGGATTTCCCTATTCTTCTACAGGCACATTCGCAAGAGGGGTGAGTGCTAGTGCCTTTTGGAAAACCATTTAGTTGGAGAGTATGGAGGAGATAAGTGGAGACCCGGGAACTCCAAAGAGACAAGTATGTGCAACCTTTCCTTTAAGGTAGTTCATAGGATCCTTAGTGAGAGTTTGTTTGCAAGGACGGAGACTCCATAAAAGCTCAAGGCCGATGAGATGTCCTACTATATTGTATGACTAGTAGTACCATCCCCGACGTCACCTCCATGCTTGCTGACTATCTTGGGAAGATAGCCAACAAAGCAAAGGGTGATCTATGTGCTGGAGGCCTTGCCACTCACGTGGAAAAGGCATTAGAGCTAGACTTTTCGAATTGCACTTTAGCAGAGAGTGTCCAGCCCCTAGGTTCACAAAGATTGGTAGCGAGACAGGTTTTGATTCCTCGAGGTAGAGGAACTCTGCATGTGCCCATGCCGTGGGCAAAGGATCTATCAAAGAAGCCGTCCGAGATAGTGTGAAAGTCCGAATACACTATTCGGAATAAGAGAAACTGAAAGGAGAGATTTGTACTTATGCTTGAGGAGGTAGCTCCTCCTTTTGGTTATTATAATTGATGCAGGTGACACAAAGGACGAGGAGGACCATGAGGATGGAGCGTACTAGGGGAACATGCTGGAGTTTGAGAGTGATACCTATAGTGGACATGCTATGGATGCCATGGATACCGATACTCATGGTGCTGGACCTAGCCGGGCTAGTCGAGGTACCGATGAGACGGAGGATGAGATGCAACCACCCCGTCATTCTTTTGCACATACTCCTAGCCACGGTCGAGGACGTGAGCGCGGGCATGGACTTCCCCGACACTTTGGAGACTTGGTTTCTAGCTTCCAAGGTCTACGTACCGACTACCAGGGTCTTCGCTCAGATTATCAGGCCCTCCACACCGACTACAACGCCCTGAACACTCAGTTCACGGCGTACCGCCGGGAGACGGATGCTAGACACTCCTCCTATGATGGATAGATGAGGGACATGTACTATCATCAGTTTGACCACTACTATGATCTCAGCGCACCGAGATATCCATATCCACCACCACCACTGACTGAGGATTGAGTTTCCACTCCATTTTACATTATAAGTATTTTTCTCCATCTTATGCTTGATTTTTCACATTGGGGACAATGTGAAGGTTAAGTATGGGGTGGGGACAATGTGTCGCACTTGACGAATTGACTTGTAATAATTCTTGCACTACTTGCTTTCCTCTATGACATTCGCATTTGCATGCTTTCATACGAAATTTATGAGTTTTTCAAAAAATTTTGTGCTTCTTATGATGGATATGACCTCTATGATGAGAATTGTGATGTGGAAAAGGCAAAAAGATGACATAGTTATGTTGAGATATTAGTTATAGCATGAATGAGCTTGCTTTTCTTACTTAAATGCATGAATAGTTCATATGATCTTGATGTCTTGATAAGATAATGAAATAATGATCGAAGCTATATTATAAGTTCTTTTGCATCATATAGGAATGACCAAGGCAATTCACTTCTTTTCTAGTTCATATCTTGCTCATGCTAGCTCTTCAATGAAATATTTGACCTCCTTTTTACCATCCGGGAATTAGGATAAGTAATTGTAAAAGGCATGCTTGATGTGGGAGAGCCGATATGAATGTGTTAAGTGAAAGTTTAGCAAATTATAGGTTTGGGGACGTTGAACATGAGGATGAGTAACTCGACACCATTCACATAGCCGGGTGTTTGTGTCTTACCAAAGTCCGGTTGAACGACAAGTCCTAACGGGATATGGTATGTGGATTAAGGGTTTGAGGCATCTCGGAAATTGAGAAATGCCGATCTCCTAGGCTTCGGTTATTGTGCACCGCTATCCATACTCTCAAAAAGTAAAGTACAAAGAAAGCGAAATTTCACATGCAAAGCATGTGTGGTGAAGTTTAGTTCTTGAAAGTATTGTGTTGTTCCTCTTTCTCGAATTAGCATCACATTTTCTTAAAAGATTTCCCACCCTTGACACGTTTCTTAGACCTTTTTCTTTAATTGGAAGACCTTGATAATTTTATGCATGTGTTTAAGACTTCACGGCTTAGATTTATTTGACTTTGATTGTCTCTACATCTCTATCATATCCTTTATATGTGTCTTTGAGAAGGAAAAGATAGTTAGTTCATATTGTGATTATTATTGATACATGCTTTGTCTTCCATGTCTTAAAACTTCACTTTGAGGGTGATCCAATAAGAAGAAACAATTCCAAAACAAAAGGATTTTTGAGTTTTTCATATATATAATCCATGACATCTTGTATTCTAGGTTTGAATCTTGCTTGGGGACAAGCAATGGGCAAGTATGGGGTATTTTGATGACATGAATTATATACCATTATAATCATGCATATTGTAGAGGTTTACCTCAATTTACCTTGCATTTAGAGAGAATTTGTATACCTTTTAGGCTTATTTCATTTATATTCCGAAAATAGAGGTCTACACGACTTTTAGTTGAATTTTAGGTAAATTCGGTGGATTTGGAAACAAAAGTGGAGCAAGGATCATCTAAGGCTATTAAGGAAGCTTAAGAAGTCTTAGAGGAGTCACAAAGAGCAAAGGAGTTGTATAAAAGAGTCACAAAAGGGAGGAAGAAAACAAGCCAAGAGACGAGCATTTTCTGTTGAAGAAAATCGTGCCAATTTCTATAAAAATCGGACGATTTTATACTTAAAAATCGAACGATTTTATACTTAAAAATCGAACGGTTTCCTTCATTATTTCAGCAGCACGATTTTCTACAGCTTTCGGCCAAAGAAATATCACGACCTAAAGCCCATCACTTGTGGGCTTGAGATGTGTTTTGCCAAGCGGCCCATTAGCAAGGAACTATACATTGGAACCTTAGGAACGAAAATTGGGACCTCACAGCAGGAAATATTTACACAATTTGGAGAGATTGAAGGTTCTTGGAAGGAGATTGAAGGGAAGTGCCAAGAAGTCAATCTATATCATTATTGTGAGATCTTTTGCTTCCCTTTCCAATTCTTGTGGTTTGTGAACACATTACTTAGTGTTTTGAGAGATACTTTGATTGGATTTGAGATTTGTTTACAGATTCGGAGATTATTAGGTTTTTATTCAAAGTTCGGGTTTATTTGATTTTATTTATTCAATCTTAATTTTGATTTGATTTTGTAAATGGTTGGCTAAAAACCTTGTGATTCTAGGGAGAATAGTTGATGATTGATGCTTACATGATGATAGACTGAACTCATTTAACCATTTGGACCCTGAGAGTTGAGATTTAGACTTTGCGACAACAGGAAAATCGCCATGTTCTTGAGAAAATCGGACGATTTAACTATGAACAGGTCGATTTATTTCCCTGACGATCTTTAATTGATTTATTCTTTAACCAAAGTTAATCCTTGCCTAAATCTCAACCTTGCTTAACCTTTTTAACCTCTATTTAAGTGTGTGAAGATACTTCATCATTGATTCTACATTTAATAGATTAAGATTACAAGATTTGGGTAATAGAGAGACTCAACATCTTTTATTAAGGCTTAAGTGTGCTTTCTATCTTTACCTTGGAGAGTCATATCCTGAGGTTTTCGATAGTTAGTTTGAGTGTAATTCTTGTCCTTAGACCTTACTATATTGTAGCCTCAACAACCTTTATAGAGAGAACCTTTGGATTAGACAAATAGGTTTTGGAACTTCACCGTACGATACCTACCTTTGAAACACATAGCCTTGGCAACATCAACTCTTTCCTTTGATCTTTAGAAGTGTCTTGAATCGAAAGCCGCAGTCGGATACTTGAATCCTTGGAATCATTTGTCTCTTTATTAATCACAAAAGCTTTTGCATTTTGTCAAATATTTGAAGTCGATTTTTTTCTCACCAAATCCGTGAGTTCAATTCTGGAATTTCTTGCCTTACTACAGCTGATCCGTACACTGCGGGTTCGCTTTTTCTTAAATTCTAGATATAAATTTAAGACTTTGATGCACAAACTTTTGAGCGAACAAGTATAAATAGATGGTCATGCCTAATGGAAATCTCTCTTTATATTTGATTGATATCGAGGATAATGTCAATATTGATCAATTATCCAAAGTTTCTCAATTAAGCTTTGCAAGTGTGAGTTTGTTTAATTTTTTAACTATATATTCATTTTGTTCATATTGTTTAAAACTTGATTATCCAAATTTATTCAATTCTAAGTGAATTTGTTCGACTATTTGTTTAATTTGTTCAAAACATGATATTTTGAAATGTAAAAACAAACTCTTACTTACGAAGTTGAGAATAGTTTATTAAATATTAGTTCACAAAATAATATAACAATATGACTTGTGCAACTATACAGTTAATTTGTTCAAACACAAATTAGATTTTATTCAATTATAATTGAATTTGTTCAACTTTGTTCAATTTATCAAAACTCGGACATATTAAGTTAGGAATAAATTAATAAATATTGGTGTTCAGAATAAGATAAATAAACAGATGTGTTCAACTAATGAGTCAATTTGTTAAATTATAAGTGAATATGTTCAACTATTGCTCCAATGTGTTCAAAATTTGATTTTTTGAAATGTAAAAACAAACTTTTACTTACGAAGTTGTGAATAGTTTTATAAATATTAGTTTTCAAAATAATATAAACAACTGATTTGTTCAAACACAAAACACATTTGTTCAACTATATGTCAAATTTGTTCAAAATTTGATTTTTTGAAATATAAAAACAAAAATTTACATATCAAGTTGAGAAAAATTAATAAATAATGGTGTTTAGTATATTAACAACTTGGTTTCTTCAACTACAAAGCCAGTTTGTATAACTATAAACAACCCTATAACTTAAAACCTTATAACGGCCTCACAAGATAACAATACCACCCCAATCTCATAACAACATCAATCCATCAAACAATATCAAAACCTCAAAACTCACCTAAGGGTCCACAACCACTACTTGACATTCTCACTAGGTTATGCTAGATCCGACCTAGCATGATACGAATACTAAACATAACTAAATCGAGTAAGATCAAAAGCTCGGGGGAGAGGATACTCACGTGACGTCAAAAGACGGAAGACAATCTATGGATGTCGATATGGATTCGTTAGCCTTAAACGGGACGCTTCCGAACCTAGCACCAAAACTAAACAAATTTAGCATAACGCTAAAGTTGGACATACTACATAGTATATATATAAACTATAAGAATAACCCCCGTAATTCAAATCCGCTTTTAAAATCTTAAAAGCACTTTCCGGGCAATTTATACATAATTGTAAACATGGGTCAAAACCCGCAATCAACTTTTCCGGACAAGATATGAAACTCAAGCATTAAATAAAACATTGGGGCCAAATCTGTGATTAATTTCTACAGGGATATAAGATTTCATTTACAAAAATCATGAGTAGAAATTGCAAATACAAAATAGGGTTCACAAAGAGCAATTATACCAAATATTAGGGGCCCCAATTTAAATATCAAAAGGGGTTTTCTTTTAACCCAACATATGCAAATGGCACAGAGGAGGAAAGTAGGCAACGACAGAGGAGGGAGGCTGCACTGGCGGCGGCCATGAAGGAATTGTTTTCTTTATCCAAGGTGCAATTACTGATGATGAGATAGGACATGAAATATAGGGATATATATAATCCGATAATTGTAACACCCCAAATTTTATAACTTAGGGAGTTACTGGTTAGGACCGCACAGTGGGTCCCGACCTTAGTTTGACAACAACTTAACGAGATCTTACAACAAGGCACAGATAAGGAAAATCAGAAATCATAAAATAGTTCTTAATAATGCATGAATGTGACCAGATCGACTACAGCCGGAAAACGGAATATAACAAAGTACGAAAGGAAACAATGTTCGACTGTAAAACCCACAAATGCAGAAACTGTAAAACGTCCTAAAGTACGACACCCCGGCTGACCACTACCGTCTGGATCACTCGGCATCTGCTCTAACCTGTGTCAAATCTAAACAACATATCAACAGTTAGCTAACTATCCAAATATAAGCAAAATGATAACGGCACAAACACAAGCAAAAACAAAAATAAACAAACATCATGCTGGCACTCAACCAATTTATTATTTATTATTTAAGTGATTCACATTATTCAATTTAAGTTGTGGCACGAGAATTTTTATTAGTTCTCGCCTCCGTTCCTTATCCAACTGGTGTAGGTCTAGCTGACTTCCATTGGTAGCATCACTACAAACCACGTATGGACTAGTCCCGAAAGAAAACCCCCAGCGCCAGCCAGCTACTGAGCAGAATGCCACCGCCCGTTACTCTTAGGCCAAAATATAGGTCGGTAATTATATATCACAACCTATCTCTCTAAACATTTCAATCACACACCACCATCATCATTTATACTCATATCTAGAAGTCAGCTAAGTAAGCCCAAAGGACTTACCTGATATACAGCTCGACTCTTTGTAAACCACTCGTTCTATAAACTGTAGCAACTCAGTTGCCTGTCAAAGGCGATAAGTGTATTAGCACACTCTCACGTAGTTAGAAGTCTAAAACTTCTAAGATCGAATGATGTATTAAGACATAACTAGTTACAGTGTTAATTTAGGGTAAAATGACCATTTTACCCTTGGTCCCGAATTTCCCGTAAAATCTAGAATACATGTTTAATCTCCTATTTAAGTTTCTAAAATCATATTCTAACTCCTAGAATTTTATTTGGTTTCAAACTGACATTTTCCCCATGTTTCTATTTTCCGGAAGAAACGTAAAGGTCTAACTTCGGTTCTAAATATAAAATTCTTAACAACTTATAATTATTCCGAATTAAATCTCTAGATTATCTATGAGGTTCTATCTAACCTTAGGAGGAAAAATTTCTCTAAACTGTTCAGCCATTAATTTTATAATAATTCACAAAGTTGGCTACTTCACTCAAAATTCCTATACTTAGCCAAAAACTTAAGTTTACCAAAACTGCTCAACTACCCAACTTTGGGAGCTCATAACTTTCAATCCGATCGTTCATTTCTTCTCAATTTTTAATATGCTAAACTACATATATCCATCTACAACATATCCAAAATTCAACGGTGGATCTTTATCCAAACGTTCAATAATAATTCCTCAACATTGACCATTATTCACTTACAAAGCTGAGTTCTACAAAGAGTTTTTCATTTCTATTTCTAAGGCAATCTAATCTACTCTCATCATCATCTAGTTACTCTCAAATGGAATTACAGGAGACTTCAACAACACTCATTTACTATCCCTCCAATTCCTTGGCTTGATTTCTATTTATAACAAAACCGAAACATATATATATAATTTATACATTTTTAACATCTAGAGGCCAGCACTGGACTGCAGAAGAGAGTTCACCTCTTCAACAGCTGCTGGACCGAGGCTTTATCGGTCGGATCGTCCTCACCGGGTGCAAGGAGTCGGAGGCTGGCTAGCACGTCTTCCGACAGAGGCGGTTGCAGCGGTGGTTGGTGATCGGAAGGGCTTCTCCGCCCGCCTGGTTCAGCTGCCTGCAGCCTCGGTCGAGCGCGACATTCGTCGGGTCTGTGTTTGCGGAAATTAGCAACAACGGCAGAAGGTAGCAGGTTCGATAGGGAGGAGGACTTACCAGTGCACCGGTCCGGCGAGACGAGGCGGCTCCAGCGGCTGTCCTGGCTTCGGCGTCGGGAGGACGGTGGTCCAGTTGCAAACTCAGCGTGACTCTCTGCTGTGTGAAGCCCAATCAGTAGCTGCTGCACACGAGAACAGAGAGGAAAGGGAGAGACAGACCGAGGAGAAGATGGCTCACCTGGACGGCACGAGCGAAGGGTCCCGGCGCTGAAGAAGGAGCCCGCCGGTTGCAGATGCACTGACTTGCGGTAGTTGGCGTTTGCGTAAAACGTGCAGAGGAGAGGCGCCGTTGTGTAGTCGACAGAAGAGAACATCAGGAGGATTATGGGGAAAATTAGGTTAAGCGTGAGGTTAGAGTAGATCAGAGGAATGGGCTGGCTGGTGGATCACAAGGCCCAACTTCCTCCTCATCATTTGGGTCAGCCGAACTGGGCTACAAGATTGGGCTGCCCAATCCTCAATACCATGAGCTGAAATTAATACTAGTTATACGCCCGGAATCGTTAAAGTTCGGAAATGACATTACGGAAATATTTTCGAGATTATACCTGAAATTATGTCTTTTATCATTTTATTTTCAAGGTACGGAATTCTCTCCGGTTACATCTTTTATCATTTTATGTGAACTAAGGTCGCATAAGATGATAGGATTTACAAATTATTTTAGCTTTATTTATAGGTTAGAGGTCGGCGGATCGGAATCCGGTTGAACTCCGAATTAAACGGAGTTTAAAATTTTCGGTTATTACAATAATATTAGGGGTCATGACGTTTTGCTAGAAGCTAACCATGATCGGTACATTTATATGATAAAATGTGTTGCTAATGTTATCGGGTCCTACGAGGTCACACCATAACGAGCAGGAGAACTGAATCAATTAATGAGAGAATTACCATATAGGAGTATATGGTGGAAAAGGATATATTTTGTAGGAGTACAAAATATATCTTGGAGTTGATAATTAATAACAGATAAGGGATTATTTATTTATTAATTACTAAACATATATCTTATATTTTAAGGTCGGGATTTTTAATAGTTAAAAAGTCCAACCCTAATTTTATATATTCGATCGATTAAAAGGGTTTCACGTAAGAGACACCAGCTGTGTATCACGTATACCGTACGTGTTCTTCCTCTTCGATCCCTCTCTCAAAAGCTTCATCCTTTGTTCTAGCAATCGAAGGTTAAGGCGATTCTTGTTCAATCTCGGGTGGACCAACTAGAGGAGTAACATTTGAGACTCTACATATCCTTGAAGGAGTTATTGAACACGCATCAAAAGGTATTCCTTTTCCCCCTTATCTAATCTATTATGCATGCGATCCTTGTTTAGATGTTTAGGAAATTGTTTCCTGAAATTTTGCTTTTACACATCTAAAAGCCCTATAGTGGTATCAGAGCCTCTTGCATAAATTGATTAGATCAAATTAAAAAGGCCATGTTTTGATTCATGTTTTTGATTGTTTTCTTTCAATTATGAAAGAGATTGTTTGTATGGATTAAATTGCATGAATAAGGTGTAAAATTGGATGCTTAATGATGATTAAGCAAAAGTAAAATATACTATATATATGATATAGGTTACGGTATAGAGTACAACATTCTTAATGAAATTAGATGCTATAAATGAATTTTAATGATGTTTAATGATGATTAAGCATTCTAAATGACATAGTTTTCCTTGAACTTACTGTAAGTTACACATGGCCAACACTTTAGGCTATTGCACTTACTGTAAGTTACTGCCGTACTTCATTTAATTTTTTATTTTTTTTGGGTTTTAGTTTATTATTTTTATTAATTACCTAATATGATTAGTTAATTATCTAAATAATAATATTTATTTCCAAAAGATATTATATATGATATTATATCTAGATAAATATGATTTATCAAGCTGGAAATAAATAATTTTAGTTTGTTAAGATATGAGATATTTTAACTTAGTTAAATTATACCCTAAAATAAAAAGATAAGATTTGATTCCTAAAAGATATTATATGAGATATTCTATCTAGATAAATATGATTTATCAAATTGGAAATAAATAAATTTAATTTTGTTAAGATATGAGATATTTTAACTTAGTTAAATTATATCTTAAAATTAAAAGATATTATATGGGATATTCTATCTTGATAAATATGATTTATGATCTTTATGGAATATTGCTTATTTTGTATGAGGTCTTAATTTAGAAATGTTCTAAATTTTGACAAGTTACTAAAATAATAAATATGTCTAATCTTAGCAATGATCTAACATTAGAAATGTTCTAATATTAGCAAGTTACTAATTTTAGAAAGTTACTAATTTTGGAAAGGTTCCGAACTTAGAAATTTTACACCTTTAGCATTTTAATGATTAATATATGATATTAATACCATATGCAATATGATTGATTAAAACAATACCGGAAATGAGTTTCTAGTTTTTTTTTTCTCTCTTTATGTGATAAAGTGATTGTTATGTGCTTACGTGTATATATATTTCTTTTATATCATATGTGTTATGCTTGTATGTATGTGTATGGTGATATGCTCGTGCAGGCGGTTACTAGTATGACCCCAATCTTAGGATAGTTAAATACGATTTGCGTATCGTTATGGTTTTTTTGTACACGATTTGCGTATCGTTATGTATTTTTGTAATTTTCAATTTCTGCAAGAGATTTTTTAAATTCATTATACAAGAAGACCAAAGTTCTAAGGAGCCCGAATGATGGAGATCCATGAAGGTCCAAGAATGAAGATTCTTTTTAGGGGTCATACTAGGAACCATTTTTTTAATGCGTTTTTTGAATGCCTTAAATTTCCACTTGTATGCTTGCTTGTTATTTTTGCTATGAGTTCGCTTTAAAATAACAACCTTGCATGCTTAAACACGTCCCTTAAAAGAATATTGAGAATTGTCTTTCCATATCATAACCGATCCCTATCTAGGAATTTGTAGGATAGGTTCCGTCAAAGCGGGGTGTCCTTACTTTGACCTAGATACATTGCGGGTATGATCATACTAAGGGGCATGCTGCTTTGATATGGTTAACTCAACAAAAGACCACAAGATAAAATTTTGGATTTTGAGACATAAGGGTGAGTTCACATGAGATGTGTTCCCATCAACCAAGAATTATAAGGAGTTATAATTAGTAAAGGAGTTTACTTACCTTGATTATATGAGACTTAGGGCAGTGCCAAAGTACGCTAAGGTTCATATAGGATATGATCTTGGAATCATTTTTGCTCACTAAGGGAATTGATAATATGACTAGAAATGTGCAAAAACTTCAATTGTTTATAATTATTATAACAGTTTATAGCTTTTGCAAAATCAATCATAACTTATCTGCATTTTATTATTTTGTGTTTTTTTGTAGTCCACCATGTCAAACGATAACCTCAATTTTTCTCTACGCTCCATACTCGACAAAAAGAAATTGAACAAACAAAATTTCCTTGATTGAGAGAGAAATCTGAGAATTGTTCTCAGGTCGGAGAACCAAGAGGATGTCTTGGAATATCCAATCCCTCAAATCACATTGGAATCATCTAATGAGGATATTGTGAAGTATGATGCAGCCACAACAAAATCACGCTTTGTCACGTGTTTAATGTTGGCTGCGATGGAACCAGGACTTCAACAGAGATTTGTAGAAATGGATGCCTTTACAATCATGTCTAACCTCCAAGATCTCTTTAAGGAGCATGCTAGGCTTGAAAGGTACTCGACCTTGACATCCATCCTGCATTGCAAATTAGAGAGAGGCAAACCAGTCGGACCACATGTTTTCAAAATGATTGGCTTGTTTGACAAGCTGGACCGACTAGGTAGCGCATTCAACTTACAGATAGCCACGGATAGGATCCTAAACTCTCTCCACGACGGATTCATGCATTTCAGATCAACATATCATATGAATGCTATGAACAAGACATTGAATGAGCTACACATCATGCTCAAAACTGCTGAGCAGAACATGATTGTTGACCCGACGAAGGAAGTTAAGATGGTCAGGAACAAGGGATTTAAGAAGGGGCAAAAGCAGCAGCAAAAGGGGAAGGACAAGCATGTAACACCCCAAGTTCTTGGAACTCGGGGAGCTACTGGTTAGGACCTCACAATGGGTCCCGACCTTGGTTTAACAACAATTTTACTAGGATCTTACAACAAGGCACAAATGTATATAAAACAATTTCCAAAACATAATGTTTTTATGGTATGAATGTACACATGTGACAGCCTTACAAACATATATATATAGATACATAACATGCATGCTGTATGGAAGACTCCCCCGTCCCCATCTAATGAGTACGTGGACCCGGCTGACCATCAATCCCGAATCTCTCTGCAACTGTTTATCTCTACAATGTCTATAACACGGATAAACCGTTAGCTAACTAAACAAATATAAGTAGAAAGATAAATAGCACAAGCACATAGAAGAAAATATAAACACTCAACATGCTGGCACACAATCCGGTTATTATCTGACAACTTATGTGATTCACTTTATCCGGTTTTAAAAGTTGTAGCACGAGAAATCTTAAGATTCTCGCCTCCGTTCCTTATCCAACTAGTGATGGTTTGGCACACCTCCGCCGGTGGGGTCCCCGCAAACCAAGTATGGACTAGTCCCGAAAGAAACCCCCAGCGCCCTCGGGCTAACTGAGCAGAATGCTACCGCCCGTTACTCTTAGGCCAAATATGTAAGTCGGTTGATGGTTACTATGCAATACACTAGTACACACATCATTCAAACACCACTATCATCATTCACACTCATATCTGACAGCTAGCTAAGTAAGCCCAAAGGACTTACCTAAATCCAAACATAATCCCGTTATCTCGACTCGGTCTGTAACCGCAGGAACTCAACCGCCTGTTATAAAAGGCAAGTGGATCAATAATGTATCTCACTTCATTAGAAGTCTCTGACTTCTAAGATATTTAACTCCATCAACAGATAAATTACGAAAATACCCTTATACAGGTAAATGATCATTTTACCCCTGATCCCGAAAACTCTCAAAGATCCTATAATATATGCCCAACCTTTCTTTAGGACTTAGTTTCATAATCTAACTCTTGAGAGTTAGTTTAGGTAGAACTTATAGATTACACATTTTTCTTAACTTTTAACAAGGTCACTAAGGTCCAACTTTAGCCTATGATACGAGTCCCGAATAAACATATAAAAAGTCTAACAAAATCTCTAAGTCTTTTATGCTATGCACTCTATCCATAGCGCCCAGAATTTCCCAAAAATACATAAAAATCACTTCTACACAAATTCTCAAAGTCGGTTCCAAAACCAGAAATTCAGACTTAGCCAAAAACTGAGTATTTCTTAACTGCTCAGCCAGTCCACTTTGGACCTTCATAGATCTAAATCCAACCGTTGGATTAACCCCAACTTTTGATACACCACACTATGCATGACACTCTATAACATACTAAAAACTCAACGGTGAATTATGTTTCTAAGGTATCCAAACTTAAGCCCAAACATGAATGCACAACACCAAATAATTCCAGCACTCAGCAATTTCAGCAAAATCCAGAAAACTGTTCAAGGTCCCAACTTCGAAAAATCATAACTCCTAAACCACTTTCTGGATTCATCCCAAATTTTAATATGTTCTATCACAATATGCCAACTATATCGTATCCAAAGTTCAAGTCCAACAGAGATCAAAAGCCTAATCAAAAATATCTCACAAAACAGCATCCCATGTTGTTTTTCTCAACACTCAGCACTTTTATAAAAAATGTATGAGGAGTCAACTTTGAAACACCATAACTCTCAAACCGTAACACGGATTCCTCTGAAATTGTAGTATGATGTACTATGCAATACCGTCTATGAAATATCCGAAAACCAGTGAAAAAGAAAGAGTCTAGCATACCCAGAATTAAACCCGAAGTTTACTGCTAGTCACTTCTCAAATACAACAAAAAAAACGCACATATCTTGGTTGCTCCTCGATGAATTTTCTGGGTAGATTTAGGAGACCTAAAAGACAGTCGTTAGGCATGAAATCTGTGGACAGAAATGCAAGGAAGAGAAAGGCATTAACCTTACCCAATTTCAAAACTCGTGGAGAAGGAAGGAGACTACACAAGGCCACTGTACAGCTTGTTGTTGCAGATAAGAGAGGAGGAACGTCCATGGTATTCCAGGACTGCGTGCACTAGAAGGGAAGAGTTTGGCCACTGTCTTCCAGAGGCGCACCTGCGACCGGGATGGGCGCGACTGGTTTCTCTTGGCTCATTTTGTGCGATAGTAGAGGAGGAGAAGAAGGTGAGTTCGAGTGAGGGTTCCGGTATAGGGCTGCGAAAGACAGGAGGCGTGAGTGGTGATTGTACAGAGAGGAAGAGGAGGCGATGACCTGCGTGAGTAAGAGAGACCAAGAAGGAGATTTGTTGCTTGTAGGAGTATCTTCACTGGAGGGTTGTGTAACTGTCGCTGAAGGCAGAAGAGCGTGACACAAGGCTTGGATCCGGAGGCAAGCGGCTCGGCGTGGAGTCCGCCTGAAGGTATAAGGGAGTACAGGAGGGCATTGCTGTTCGGTCGAAGATGACTGCGGCTCACCGGCGTGGAGGCGAAGGTGAAGGGGAGCGGCTGTTGCGTGATGATGAGAGGCGTGAAGAGAGAAGCGGCTTAGGGCAAGGAGACGCAGGAAAATGAGATGGGGATAGAAGACATAGCTGTCCAACGGGCTTACTCGAAAACGGCCCGGATGTAAGGTTCATGGCTGAAATTGGGCTTGTCAAACACATGTCATGACTTTGTCAAAAGTTGTCACGACTTCGTCTTGGTTTCGTCACGACCTTGTCAAAACTCGTCTTGGCCTCGTCAAAAGACCTAGGTATATATAACTAGGGTTTGATGTATTTTATCATTTTATATGGTGACCAACTTACATAAAATGATAAAATTAAAGCTAGACATAAGATTAGGTATCTTAAAGAGGTCAAGGGTCCCTAAAACTTGGTTTGGCTTGGAATTAATCGGAAATAAATTTTTCGGTTATTAAATCAGTACCCCTAAAAATAAGTTTTGTCCCGAAACTTAGGGTTTAATAATCATGATTGGCCTTTAAGGCACCAGTCGGGTGTATCAAATCACTACACAAAAGCATCGTCGTTTCCACATCTAAGTACTCCCACACCAAAGGTCATCAATATAACACACATGACTAAGCACTCAAGCATGAAATAAACAAGTAGTCAAATAGTGTCACACACATGCAAGGTCAAGGCCTAACTAGTTGTTTTCAAGGTTACAACTATCTTTGCAAGGTTACGAAGTCACATACTATTTCAATATCTCAAGTAGCCTCGTCGGCTTTCCATAAACCACTGACTCCGAAAATCTTTTAATGTACATACATCCCAAGCGCTTGTTACCCCGTTCTAGACTGGTTATCGGATAACTCACCGGTATCATTCAGTCCAACTGTCAGATCCTTTATTCTGAGGACCTAACTCGTATCTAGTAGGTATTCCCTCTAACTAAATCCGTGGCCTATGGGGTTGCTCTCCTAAATAGGGTGAGGAATACTAGTCCTTCAATCACTTTCAACTCCGCTTGCAAGGTCTCACAAGGTTGTCTTACATAACTCATCTCTAGATCTTTTGATGACCTTCATGAGGTGATTTAATCCAATTCCTTTCTTTATGGCCTTCTGAAGGCTTTCGGGTATCCGATCTAGGATATCCCCCCTTATACATCTTCCGACACTTTACTATGTGCTTAAGGCTAGTTGTATCACAACTCACTTGGTCTTATGTCCTAATATGACTCCGTCATATGGTTCCTCCATTAAAGAACCGTCCTCTGCTCATTTTTAGTCTTAAACTTGATATAACTTAACAATCAAAACCCGGTGGTCAATCTTTGTGTTCTATCGAGGTCATCATATTATTTTATAGATCTCTAGCTCAACTCAAGCTTCTTACGCAATATCAAGATCTTAGGTGATATAGAATGTATTCGCGATGACAACACTAGACACAAGGTGATCTTACCTCACCATCGTTTGATCATAATTACTTGATAACTGCTAACACCCCATCAACATTCGACTCTTATATCCCTCTCATCTATTAGACGGATAATATTTCTCTGACTTGCAACGCAACTCGGATCCGTTCTGATATAACATTACACGTAAACTCTACCCGAGATTATGCTTTCTCTAGGTGCGATTACTAAGTTGCAAGCATACCCTTGTCGCTTCTTCCCTTATCTATCTTCTGACTCGGTAGGGTAGTTATTCACTCTGAGCTTCCTAGGGTAAACCCTGCACAATACTTCTATTACGTCGTTAATTCTTCTCCTAATCCCTCAAGAAAACTCACTCTAGAGTACTCCATTAGTACAACAGTCAAAACCCACTTGTCTAGGAACATGTAACGAAGCCGCCATTCTTCACTCGGAACCATAATAGGGTAACACTCTTTTTATATAACCTCTATATTCCCATACAGTATTTCCAATCACTCCGCGGAACTTTTCTCACGTTCTTTCCAAATAAATGCATCTCACCCACTATCTTCGTTTTAAACTCGACCCGTTTTTTTTTTTTGTGCCTTTGAGCTTCCTGCTCTGTGGGTTAGGACCCACCACGCTTCCGCTACGCTACTCTGATAGTTCTATTGTCCTCCCTCGATCATAAGGACCCTTTTTTTTTGTGAGTGCAAAGTGATTGTCCCCAAAATTCTCTCCCCCCGATTACTCCATAAGCCCTATCCGGATGTAGTGTCAAGAACCTTCATTACTTGACCTAAGGAAATAAGTTAATGTTTAGAAGACAACCTCTCCCGTTCATTTTTTTTTAATACGGATCCAAACTCTTTGACTCGTTCGGAGTTTGATCTAAACCCGCCATCACGAAATCTCTAACATGGTTCTCTTTATACCCTTCGTTCATCCAAGAAGGTGGTCGCTGCCTACTGGAGGAAATCCTCCAAGGCGTCGGTAAAGCTACCTCGTAAATCCCCATTCACAATTATCTCTTCTTAACAGCACATAACTCATCAATACCAACAGCACTTGCACGTCCTCCGCTGACGTTGGTTAGTCTATAGTTGACTTATCTCAATATACCGTACTCACTCTTCTCATACTTCTAATGGCGTAAAGTTCCTGGTACGCATCCACTTCTCGGTTAACTCTTTTCCCCTTCGTTAGTTTGTTCTATCCTCCCCACTTCTGTTTCCTTAGACCAACTCTCTTTCACGAGTCCCCTAGGTCATTCTCACATGTTCCTTCATTAGCGTTGTTTATAATATTGCTTTGTTGAACTCCATTCACTTTGCTACCGGCCTCTTACTCCTTTTGATACTGGCATCGTCATTCCTTACAACTTCTTATATCTCTGACGAGGTCAAAACTCCTCTACACTTGTGGGGTCTATCTTCGCTCTTACACTCAATTGTAGGTCTTCATTCTGTGCATCTCTTGGTCACAAGGGTTTCTTCCACAATTATCGTATGAGAATCCTCATCCTCCCTTGTATGAAAGGTTACACACACTTTGTCTTGACTAACATAAAACCTTATCAAAGTGTATACTTACTCCTCTAGTTCTCCTTTTATAATCCATCTGTACTAGTTGTGATATGTACCTTTTTCCTAGCCAGTAGGTAGTAAATCACTTACACAATTCCCTTGGTCTCAAATAACATAAGGGGTCATTCCTGGCCGTCTAGTCTCCCTTCTTAAGTTCTTATATAGGGTTACTGACTCGACTTTCTCCATGTTACTATTAAGGTTATTAGCACGTGTACCCATTTAACTTCACATTTGTCGTCGTTGATCCCTTGATGGGTCCTTTAGATGTTTATAAAATTCTTTCATAAGTTTATGGTTATCCTCCTTATCTGCCAACCAGTTACTACTAATTGACCTGCACGTGTTATGTCTCAGTTATCACCAACTAGTCTGTAGTTGACCTTCTATAAGATCACAGACTTATTGTTCTTCTATCTCTTTTGAAGTTTGATACACTTGGGGAAATCTATCTCCTCCAGTTTCTTTGTTAATACTCCTTAAGCTCCTTCCAAGTCTGCACTTCTCTTGTTCTCTTATGGGATTACTATATTCTTTTGAGTCTAGTCTTAACATTCATTTGTCGTCAAAGAGTTTATTAAGGCTTCCACGATAACTTGTAAGCGTGTCTGCACCATTCTTCTTACTTTGTTCATCGTCTGTTTGCAGTTCTCTGATATGACCGTTATTGTTGGTAACTTAGATTTTTATGTGAATGACAAGTTATTGTGGACTCTCTAGTCCACCAAAATCACTTTCCCACATTCTCCCCTTTGTCTAGTGTTGTGTTGTAATGCCACCTTTATAGAATTTTGTTGTCTTAAATTCAGACTTCTACTGTATTTGATCCTTACGTCATGATTTCTTACAAACTCTTGCATCTCTAAGTAAGTCAACCAATTTCTATGATGATGAAATTTATTTCACTTCTTTAGGCTCATTTGTCAATGTTTGTCTTTGTATTCTTTTAATTATTCACCTCGGGTCAACACCATATCTTCTTTGTACTCTCAGGCCCATATTTGCCTATGACGTCGTCTGCCTCGATTTTAACGTCCTTTACTCCGCAAATCTTGGTTATACTATCATTTTACCCGCCGAGTATAGTTGTACTCTACCCCGCTGGATTTGTATTCCGATATTGTCCTTTTCAATCCGCGCTTCTTGTCAGTCCTTAAATGCATTTTGGAGTTTCATCTCTCATCTTCAGTCCGTTAAGTCCCTTGAATGGCTTCATATTATTTCTTTTTGAGTTGATATGATATTCTTCCTCGTCTAATTATTATTGTGGTTAAGAATCGTTTGGCAATCTTCATCTTCTTGTCCACCCGTCCTTCGGAAGACTTATAAGAGTCTCCAGAGTGTCTGCTAGATCTAGTACTCTGTTTTGAGGTCTGATTCCACTACCTTGTATTGATACTCCTAAACTACTAACATTTTACCACGAGGCAATGTCCACATCGTGAGATCTCAACTAAAGGATAATAGGCATTATCCTTTAAGGTGCTAACATGCTACATGTATATGTATACATATCCAAATAACGTACATAAGAGTACAATCTCATAAATCCATAAGCTATTTTACTAATCTTATTAAGTTGTAGAGATCCACGAAAGGTGATGGTGGTCCGACGTACTACTATCCCAACAACCCGACTATGCACATGATTTTGAAATAGAAATTCATTTTGAAAATTTCAGACACCTTTCGGGTTCTAGTTATTTTCTACATTCGGTCTATCAGAAGATTCCAAGTGCCATTGTTGCCACCTGGCTCTGATACCATGTTGTAACACCCCAAGTTCTTGGAACTCGGGGAGCTACTGGTTAGGACCTCACAATGGGTCCCGATCTTGGTTTAACAACAATTTTACTAGGATCTTACAACAAGGTACAAATGTATATAAAACAATTTCCAAAACATAATGTTTTTATGGTATGAATGTACACATGTGACAGCCGTACAAACATATATATATATATATATATATATATATATATATATATATATATATATATATATATATATATACTGACAACTTATGTGATTCACTTCATCCGGTTTTAAAAGTTGTAGCACGAGAAATCTTAAGATTCTCACCTCCGTTCCTTATCCAACTGGTGATGGTTTGGCAAACCTCCGCCGGTGGCGTCCCCGCAAACCAAGTATGGACTAGTCCCGAAAGAAACCTCCAGCGCCCTCGGGCTAACTGAGCAGAATGCTATCGCCCGTTACTCTTAGGCCAGATATGTAAGTCGGTTGATGGTTACTATGCAATACACTAGTACACACATCATTCAAACACCACTATCATCATTCACACTCATATCTGACAGCTAGCTAAGTAAGCCCAAAGGACTTACCTAAATCCAAACATAATCCCATTATCTCGACTCGGTCTGTAACCGCAGGAACTCAACCGCCTGTTATAAAAGGCAAGTGGATCAATAATGTATCTCACTTCATTAGAAGTCTCTGACTTCTAAGATATTTAACTCTATCAACAGATAAATTACGAAAATACCCTTATACGGGTAAATGATCATTTTACCCCTGATCCCGAAAACTCTCAAAGATCCTATAATATATGCCCAACCTTTCTTTAGGACTTAGTTTCATAATCTAACTCTTGAGAGTTAGTTTAGGTAGAACTTATAGATTACACATTTTTCTTAACTTTTAACAAGGTCACTAAGGTCCAACTTTAGCCTATGATACGAGTCCCGAATAAACATATAAAAAGTCTAACAAAATCTCTAAGTCTTTTATGCTATGCACTCTATCCATAGCGCCCAGAATTTCCCAAAAATACATAAAAATCACTTCTACACAAATTCTCAAAGTCGGTTCCAAAACCAGAAATTCAGACTTAGCCAAAAACTGAGTATTTCTTAACTGCTCAGCCAGTCCACTTTGGACCTTCATAGATCTAAATCCAACCGTTGGATTAACCCCAACTTTTGATACACCACACTATGCATGACACTCTATAACATACTAAAAACTCAACGGTGAATTATGTTTCTAAGGTATCCAAACTTAAGCCCAAACATGAATGCACAACACCAAATAATTCCAGCACTCAGCAATTTCAGCAAAATCCAGAAAACTGTTCAAGGTCCCAACTTCGAAAAATCATAACTCCTAAACCACTTTCTGGATTCATCCCAAATTTTAATATGTTCTATCACAATATGCCAACTATATCATATCCAAAATTCAAGTCCAACAAAGATCAAAAGCCTAATCAAAAATATCTCACAAAACAGCATCCCATGTTGTTTTTCTCAACACTCAGCACTTTTATAAAAAATGTATGAGGAGTCAACTTTGAAACACCATAACTCTCAAACCGTAACACGGATTCCTCTGAAATTGTAGTATGATGTACTATGCAATACCGTCTATGACATATCCGAAAACCAGTGAAAAAGAAAGAGTCTAGCATACCCAGAATTAAACCCGAAGTTTACTGCTAGTCACTTCTCAAATACAACAAAAAAAACGCACATATCTTGGTTGCTCCTCGATGAATTTTCTAGGTAGATTTAGGAGACCTAAAAGACAGTCGTTAGGCATGAAATCTGTGGACAGAAATGCAAGGAAGAGAAAGGCATTAACCTTACCCAATTTCAAAACTCGTGGAGAAGGAAGGAGACTGCACAAGGCCACTGTACAGCTTGTTGTTGCACATAAGAGAGGAGGAACGTCCATGGTATTCCAGGACTGCGTGCACTAGAAGGGAAGAGTTTGGCCACTGTCTTCCAGAGGCGCACCTGCGACCGGGATGGGCGCGACTGGTTTCTCTTGGCTCATTTTATGCGATAGTAGAGGAGGAGAAGAAGGTGAGTTCGAGTGAGGGTTCCGGTATAGGGCTGCGAAAGACAGGAGGCGTGAGTGGTGATTGTACAGAGAGGAAGAGGAGGCGATGACCTGCGTGAGTAAGAGAGACCAAGAAGGAGATTTGTTGCTTGTAGGAGTATCTTCACTGGAGGGTTGTGTAACTGTCGCTGAAGGCAGAAGAGCGTGACACAAGGCTTGGATCCGGAGGCAAGCGGCTCGGCGTGGAGTCCGCCTGAAGGTATAAGGGAGTACAGGAGGGCATTGCTGTTCGGTCGAAGATGACTGCGGCTCACCGGCGTGGAGGCGAAGGTGAAGGGGAGCGGCTGTTGCGTGATGATGAGAGGCGTGAAGAGAGAAGCGGCTTAGGGCAAGGAGACGCAGGAAAATGAGATGGGGATAGAAGACATAGCTGTCCAACGGGCTTACTCGAAAACGGCCC
>BSUD01000007.1:113437475-113455193 GCA_033239045.1 Fagopyrum esculentum | reverse complement strand
AGATCAAAAGCCTAATCAAAAATATCTCACAAAACAGCATCCCATGTTGTTTTTCTCAACACTCAGCACTTTTATAAAAAATGTATGAGGAGTCAACTTTGAAACACCATAACTCTCAAACCGTAACACGGATTCCTCTGAAATTGTAGTATGATGTACTATGCAATACCGTCTATGACATATCCGAAAACCAGTGAAAAAGAAAGAGTCTAGCATACCCAGAATTAAACCCGAAGTTTACTGCTAGTCACTTCTCAAATACAACAAAAAAAACGCACATATCTTGGTTGCTCCTCGATGAATTTTCTAGGTAGATTTAGGAGACCTAAAAGACAGTCGTTAGGCATGAAATCTGTGGACAGAAATGCAAGGAAGAGAAAGGCATTAACCTTACCCAATTTCAAAACTCGTGGAGAAGGAAGGAGACTGCACAAGGCCACTGTACAGCTTGTTGTTGCACATAAGAGAGGAGGAACGTCCATGGTATTCCAGGACTGCGTGCACTAGAAGGGAAGAGTTTGGCCACTGTCTTCCAGAGGCGCACCTGCGACCGGGATGGGCGCGACTGGTTTCTCTTGGCTCATTTTATGCGATAGTAGAGGAGGAGAAGAAGGTGAGTTCGAGTGAGGGTTCCGGTATAGGGCTGCGAAAGACAGGAGGCGTGAGTGGTGATTGTACAGAGAGGAAGAGGAGGCGATGACCTGCGTGAGTAAGAGAGACCAAGAAGGAGATTTGTTGCTTGTAGGAGTATCTTCACTGGAGGGTTGTGTAACTGTCGCTGAAGGCAGAAGAGCGTGACACAAGGCTTGGATCCGGAGGCAAGCGGCTCGGCGTGGAGTCCGCCTGAAGGTATAAGGGAGTACAGGAGGGCATTGCTGTTCGGTCGAAGATGACTGCGGCTCACCGGCGTGGAGGCGAAGGTGAAGGGGAGCGGCTGTTGCGTGATGATGAGAGGCGTGAAGAGAGAAGCGGCTTAGGGCAAGGAGACGCAGGAAAATGAGATGGGGATAGAAGACATAGCTGTCCAACGGGCTTACTCGAAAACGGCCCAGATGTAAGGTTCATGGCTGAAATTGGGCTTGTCAAACACATGTCATGACTTTGTCAAAAGTTGTCACGACTTCGTCTTGGTTTCGTCACGACCTTGTCAAAACTCGTCTTGGCCTCGTCAAAAGACCTAGGTATATATAACTAGGGTTTGATGTATTTTATCATTTTATATGGTGACCAACTTACATAAAATGATAAAATTAAAGCTAGACATAAGATTAGGTATCTTAAAGAGGTCAAGGGTCCCTAAAACTTGGTTTGGCTTGGAATTAATCGGAAATAAATTTTTCGGTTATTAAATCAGTACCCCTAAAAATAAGTTTTGTCCCGAAACTTTGGGTTTAATAATCATGATTGGCCTTTAAGGCACCAGTCGGGTGTATCAAATCACTACACAAAAGCATCGTCGTTTCCACATCTAAGTACTCCCACACCAAAGGTCATCAATATAACACACATGACTAAGCACTCAAGCATGAAATAAACAAGTAGTCAAATAGTGTCACACACATGCAAGGTCAAGGCCTAACTAGTTGTTTTCAAGGTTACAACTATCTTTGCAAGGTTACGACGTCACATACTATTTCAATATCTCAAGTAGCCTCGTCGGCTTTCCATAAACCACTGACTCCGAAAATCTTTTAATGTACATACATCCCAAGCGCTTGTTACCCCGTTCTAGACTGGTTATCGGATAACTCACCGGTATCATTCAGTCCAACTGTCAGATCCTTTATTCTGAGGACCTAACTCGTATCTAGTAGGTATTCCCTCTAACTAAATCCGTGGCCTATGGGGTTGCTCTCCTAAATAGGGTGAGGAATACTAGTCCTTCAATCACTTTCAACTCCGCTTGCAAGGTCTCACAAGGTTGTCTTACATAACTCATCTCTAGATCTTTTGATGACCTTCATGAGGTGATTTAATCCAATTCCTTTCTTTATGGCCTTCTGAAGGCTTTCGGGTATCCGATCTAGGATATCCCCCCTTATACATCTTCCGACACTTTACTAAGTGCTTAAGGCTAGTTGTATCACAACTCACTTGGTCTTATGTCCTAATATGACTCCGTCATATGGTTCCTCCATTAAAGAACCGTCCTCTGCTCATTTTTAGTCTTAAACTTGATATAACTTAACAATCAAAACCCGGTGGTCAATCTTTGTGTTCTATCGAGGTCATCATATTATTTTATAGATCTCTAGCTCAACTCAAGCTTCTTACGCAATATCAAGATCTTAGGTGATATAGAATGTATTCGCGATGACAACACTAGACACAAGGTGATCTTACCTCACCATCGTTTGATCATAACTACTTGATAACTGCTAACACCCCATCAACATTCGACTCTTATATCCCTCTCATCTATTAGACGGATAATATTTCTCTGACTTGCAACGCAACTCGGATCCGTTCTGATATAACATTACACGTAAACTCTACCCGAGATTATGCTTTCTCTAGGTGCGATTACTAAGTTGCAAGCATACCCTTGTCGCTTCTTCCCTTATCTATCTTCTGACTCGGTAGGGTAGTTATTCACTCTGAGCTTCCTAGGGTAAACCCTGCACAATACTTCTATTACGTCGTTAATTCTTCTCCTAATCCCTCAAGAAAACTCACTCTAGAGTACTCCATTAGTACAAGAGTCAAAACCCACTTGTCTAGGAACATGTAACGAAGCCTCCATTCTTCACTCGGAACCATAATAGGGTAACACTCTTTTTATATAACCTCTATATTCCCATACAGTATTTCCAATCACTCCGCGGAACTTTTCTCACGTTCTTTCCAAATAAATGCATCTCACCCACTATCTTCGTTTTAAACTCGACCCGTTTTTTTTTTTTTGTGCCTTTGAGCTTCCTGCTCTGTGGGTTAGGACCCACCACGCTTCCGCTACGCTACTCTGATAGTTCTATTGTCCTCCCTCGATCATAAGGACCCTTTTTTTTTGTGAGTGCAAAGTGATTGTCCCCAAAATTCTCTCCCCCCGATTACTCCATAAGCCCTATCCGGATGTAGTGTCAAGAACCTTCATTACTTGACCTAAGGAAATAAGTTAATGTTTAGAAGACAACCTCTCCCGTTCATTTTTTTTTAATACGGATCCAAACTCTTTGACTCGTTCGGAGTTTGATCTAAACCCGCCATCACGAAATCTCTAACATGGTTCTCTTTATACCCTTAGTTCATCCAAGAAGGTGGTCGCTGCCTACTGGAGGAAATCCTCCAAGGCGTCGGTAAAGCTACCTCGTAAATCCCCATTCACAATTATCTCTTCTTAACAGCACATAACTCATCAATACCAACAGCACTTGCACGTCCTCCGCTGACGTTGGTTAGTCTATAGTTGACTTATCTCAATATACCGTACTCACTCTTCTCATACTTCTAATGGCGTAAAGTTCCTGGTACGCATCCACTTCTCGGTTAACTCTTTTCCCCTTCGTTAGTTTGTTCTATCCTCCCCACTTCTGTTTCCTTAGACCAACTCTCTTTCACGAGTCCCCTAGGTCATTCTCACATGTTCCTTCATTAGCGTTGTTTATAATATTGCTTTGTTGAACTCCATTCACTTTGCTACCGGCCTCTTACTCCTTTTGATACTGGCATCGTCATTCCTTACAACTTCTTATATCTCTGACGAGGTCAAAACTCCTCTACACTTGTGGGGTCTATCTTCGCTCTTACACTCAATTGTAGGTCTTCATTCTGTGCATCTCTTGGTCACAAGGGTTTCTTCCACAATTATCGTATGAGAATCCTCATCCTCCCTTGTATGAAAGGTTACGCACACTTTGTCTTGACTAACATAAAACCTTATCAAAGTGTATACTTACTCCTCTAGTTCTCCTTTTATAATCCATCTGTACTAGTTGTGATATGTACCTTTTTCCTAGCCAGTAGGTAGTAAATCACTTACACAATTCCCTTGGTCTCAAATAACATAAGGGGTCATTCCTGGCCGTCTAGTCTCCCTTCTTAAGTTCTTATATAGGGTTACTGACTCGACTTTCTCCATGTTACTATTAAGGTTATTAGCACGTGTACCCATTTAACTTCACATTTGTCGTCGTTGATCCCTTGATGGGTCCTTTAGATGTTTATAAAATTCTTTCATAAGTTTATGGTTATCCTCCTTATCTGCCAACCAGTTACTACTAATTGACCTGCACGTGTTATGTCTCAGTTATCACCAACTAGTCTGTAGTTGACCTTCTATAAGATCACGGACTTATTGTTCTTCTATCTCTTTTGAAGTTTGATACACTTGGGGAAATCTATCTCCTCCAGTTTCTTTGTTAATACTCCTTAAGCTCCTTCCAAGTCTGCACTTCTCTTGTTCTCTTATGGGATTACTATATTCTTTTGAGTCTAGTCTTAACATTCATTTGTCGTCAAAGAGTTTATTAAGGCTTCCACGATAACTTGTAAGCGTGTCTGCACCATTCTTCTTACTTTGTTCATCGTCTGTTTGCGGTTCTCTGATATGACCGTTATTGTTGGTAACTTAGATTTTTATGTGAATGACAAGTTATTGTGGACTCTCTAGTCCACCAAAATCACTTTCCCACATTCTCCCCTTTGTCTAGTGTTGTGTTGTAATGCCACCTTTATAGAATTTTGTTGTCTTAAATTCAGACTTCTACTGTATTTGATCCTTACGTCATGATTTCTTACAAACTCTTCCATCTCTAAGTAAGTCAACCAATTTCTATGATGAAATTTATTTCACTTCTTTAGGCTCATTTGTCAATGTTTGTCTTTGTATTCTTTTAATTATTCACCTCGGGTCAACACCATATCTTCTTTGTACTCTCAGGCCCATATTTGCCTATGACGTCGTCTGCCTCGATTTTAACGTCCTTTACTCCGCAAATCTTGGTTATACTATCATTTTACCCGCCGAGTATAGTTGTACTCTACCCCGCTGGATTTGTATTCCGATATTGTCCTTTTCAATCCGCGCTTCTTGTCAGTCCTTAAATGCATCTTGGAGTTTCATCTCTCATCTTCAGTCCGTTAAGTCCCTTGAATGGCTTCATATTATTTCTTTTTGAGTTGATATGATATTCTTCCTCGTCTAATTATTATTGTGGTTAAGAATCGTTTGGCAATCTTCATCTTCTTGTCCACCCGTCCTTCGGAAGACTTGTAAGAGTCTCCAGAGTGTCTGCTAGATCTAGTACTCTGTTTTGAAGTCTGATTCCACTACCTTGTATTGATACTCCTAAACTACTAACATTTTACCACGAGGCAATGTCCACATCGTGAGATCTCAACTAAAGGATAATAGGCATTATCCTTTAAGGTGCTAACATGCTACATGTATATGTATACATATCCAAATAACGTACATAAGAGTACAATCTCATAAATCCATAAGCTATTTTACTAATCTTATTAAGTTGTAGAGATCCACGAAAGGTGATGGTGGTCCGACGTACTACTATCCCAACAACCCGACTATGCACATGATTTTGAAATAGAAATTCATTTTGAAAATTTCAGACACCTTTCGGGTTCTAGTTATTTTCTACATTCGGTCTATCAGAAGATTCCAAGTGCCATTGTTGCCACCTGGCTCTGATACCATGTTGTAACACCCCAAGTTCTTGGAACTCGGGGAGCTACTGGTTAGGACCTCACAATGGGTCCCGATCTTGGTTTAACAACAATTTTACTAGGATCTTACAACAAGGTACAAATGTATATAAAACAATTTCCAAAACATAATGTTTTTATGGTATGAATGTACACATGTGACAGCCGTACAAACATATATATATATATATATATATATATATATATATATATATATATATATATATATATATATATACTGACAACTTATGTGATTCACTTCATCCGGTTTTAAAAGTTGTAGCACGAGAAATCTTAAGATTCTCGCCTCCGTTCCTTATCCAACTGGTGATGGTTTGGCAAACCTCCGCCGGTGGCGTCCCCGCAAACCAAGTATGGACTAGTCCCGAAAGAAACCCCCAGCGCCCTCGGGCTAACTGAGCAGAATGCTATCGCCCGTTACTCTTAGGCCAGATATGTAAGTCGGTTGATGGTTACTATGCAATACACTAGTACACACATCATTCAAACACCACTATCATCATTCACACTCATATCTGACAACTAGCTAAGTAAGCCCAAAGGACTTACCTAAATCCAAACATAATCCCATTATCTCGACTCGGTCTGTAACCGCAGGAACTCAACCGCCTGTTATAAAAGGCAAGTGGATCAATAATGTATCTCACTTCATTAGAAGTCTCTGACTTCTAAGATATTTAACTCTATCAACAGATAAATTACGAAAATACCCTTATACGGGTAAATGATCATTTTACCCCTGATCCCGAAAACTCTCAAAGATCCTATAATATATGCCCAACCTTTCTTTAGGACTTAGTTTCATAATCTAACTCTTGAGAGTTAGTTTAGGTAGAACTTATAGATTACACATTTTTCTTAACTTTTAACAAGGTCACTAAGGTCCAACTTTAGCCTATGATACGAGTCCAGAATAAACATATAAAAAGTCTAACAAAAATCTCTAAGTCTTTTATGCTATGCACTCTATCCATAGCGCCCAAAATTTCCCAAAAATACATAAAAATCACTTCTACACAAATTCTCAAAGTCGGTTCCAAAACCAGAAATTCAGGCTTAGCCAAAAATGAGTATTTCTTAACTGCTCAGCCAGTCCACTTTGGACCTTCATAGATCTAAATCCAACCGTTGGATCAACCCCAACTTTTAATACACCACACTATGCATGACACTCTATAACATACTAAAAACTGAACGGTGAGTTATGTTTCTAAGGTATTCAAACTTTAGCCCAAACATGACTACACAGTATCAAATAATTCCAGCACTCAGCAATTTCAGTAAAATCCAAAAAACTATTTAAGGTCCCAACTTCGAAAAATCATAACTCCTAAACCACTTTCTGGATTCATCCCAAATTTTAATATGTTCTCCCATAATATGCCAACTATATCATATCCAAAATTCAAGTCCAACAGAGATCAAAAGCCTAATCAAAACTATCTCACAAAACAGCATCCCATGCTGTTTTTGTTAACACTCAGCACTTTCATAAAAACTGTATGAGGAGTCAACTTTGAAACACCATAACTCTCAAACCATAACACGGAATCCTCTGAAATATTAGTATGATGTACTATGCAATACCGTCTATGACATATCCGAAAACCAGCGAAAAACAAAGAGTCTAGCGTACCCAGAATTAAACCCAAAGTTCACTGCTGGTCACTTCTCAAATACAACAAAAAAAATGCACGTATCTTGGTTGCTCCTCCATGAATTTTCTGGGTAGATTTAGGAGACCTAAAAGACAGTCGTTAGGCATGAAATCTGTGGACAGAAATGCAAGGAAGAGAAAGGCATCAACCTTACCCAATTTTAAAACTCGTGGAGAAGGAAGGAGACTGCACAAGGCCACTGTACAGCTTGCTGTTGCACATAAGAGAGGAGGAACGTCCATGGTATTCCAGGACTGCGTGCACTAGAAGGGAAGAGTTTGGCCACTGTCTTCCAGAGGCGCACATGCGGCCGGGATGGGCGCGACTGGTTTCTCCTGGCTCGTTTTGTGCGATAGTAGAGGAGGAGAAGAAGTTGAGTTTGAGTGAGGGTTGCGGTATAGGGCTGCGAAAGACAGGAGGCGTGAGTGGTGATTGTATAGAGAGGGAGAGGAGGCGATGACCTGCGTGAGTAAGAGAGACCAAGAAGGAGATTTGTTGCTTGTAGGAGTATCTTCACTGGAGGGTTGTGTAACTGTCGCTGAAGGCAGAAGGACGTGACACAAGGCTTGGATCCGGAGGCAAGCGGCTCGGCGTGGAGTCGGCCTGAAGGTATAAGGGAGTACAGGAGGGCGTTGCTGTTCGGTCAAAGATGACTGCGGCTCACCGGCGTGGAGGCGAAGGTGAAGGGGAGCGGCTGCTGCGCGATGATGAGAGGTGTGAAGAGAGAAGCGGCTTAGGGCAAGGAGACGCAGGAAAATGAGATGGGGATAGAACACATAACTGTCCAGCGGGCTTACTCGAAAACGGTCCGGATGGTAAGGTTCATGGCTGAAATTTGGCTTGTCAAACACATGTCATGACTTTGTCAAAAGTTGTCACGACTTCATCTTGGTTTCGTCACGACCTTGTCAAAACTCGTCTTGGCCTCGTCAAAAGACCTAGGTCTATATAACTAGGGTTTGGTGTATTTTATCATTTTATATGGTGACCAACTTACATAAAATGATAAAATTAAAGCTAGACATAAGATTAGGTATCTTAAAGAGGTCAAGGGTCCGTAAAACTCGGTTTGGCTCGGAATTAATCGGAAATAAATTTTCCGGTTATTAAATCAGTACCCCCTAAAAATAAGTTTCGTCCCGAAACTAAGGGTTTAATAATCATGATTGGCCTTTAAGGCACCAGTCGGGTGTATCAAATCACTACACAAAAGCATCGTCGTTTCCACATCTAAGTACTCTTACACCGAAGGTCATCAATATAACACAAATGACTAAGCACTCAAGCATGAAATAAACAAGTAGTCAAATAGTGTCACACACATTCAAGGTCAAGGCCTAACTAGTTGTTTTCAAGGTTACGACTATCTTTGAAAGGTTACGACGTCACATACTATTTCAATATCTCAAGTAGCCTCGTCGGCTTTTCATAAACCACTTACTCCGAAAATCTTTTAATGTACATACATCCCAAGCGCTTGTTACCCCGTTCTAGAGTGGTTATCGGATAACTCACCGGTATCATTCAGTCCAACTGTCAGATCCTTTATTCTGAGGACCTAACTCGTATCTAGTAGGTATTCCCTCTAACTAAATCCGTGGACTATGGGGTTGCTCTCCTAAATAGGGTGAGGAATACTAGTCCTTCAATCACTTTCAACTCCGTTTGCAACGTCTCACAAGGTTGTCTTACATAACTCATCTCTAGATCTTTTGATGACCTTCATGAGGTGGTTTATTCCAATTCCTTTCTTTATGGCCTTCTGAAGGGTTTCGGGTATCCGATCTATGATATCCCCCTTATACATCTCCCGGCACTTTACTTAGTGCTTAAGGCTAGTTGTATAACAACTCACTTGGTCTTATGTCCAAATATGACTCCGTCATGTGGTTCCTCCATTAAAGAACCGTCATCTACTCATTTTTAGTCTTAAACTTGATATAACTTAACAATCAAAACCCGGTGGTCAATCTTTGTGTTCTATCGAGGTCATCATATTATTTTATAGATCTCTAGCTCAACTCAAGCTTCTTACGCAATATCAATATCTTAGCTGATATAGTATGTATTCGCGATGACAACACTAGACACAAGGTGATCTTACCTCACCATCATTTGATCATAACTACTTGATAACTGCTAACACCCCATCAACATTCCACTCTTATATCCCTCACATCTATTAGACGGATAATATTTCTCTGACTTGCAACGCAACTCGGATCCGTTCTGATATAACATTACACGTAAACTCTACCCGAGATTATGCTTTCTCTATGTTCGATTACTGAGTTGCAAGCATACCCTTGTCGCTTATTTCCTTATCTATCTTCTGACTCGGTAGGGTAGTTATTCACTCTGAGCTTCCTAGGGTAAATCCTGCACAATACTTCTGCTACGTCGTTAATTCTTCTCCTAATCCCTCAAGAAAACTCACTCTAGAGTACTCCATTAGTACAAAAGTCAAAACCCACTTGTCTAGCAACATGTAACGAAGCCGCCATACTTCACTCGGACCCATAATAGGGTAACACTCTTTTTATATAACCTCTATATTCTCATACAGTATTTCCAATCACTCCGCGTAACTTTTCTCACGTTCTTTCCACACAAATGCACCTCACCAACTATCATCATTTTAAACTAGACCCGTTTTTTTTTCAGTGCCTTTGAGCTTCCTGCTCTGTGGGTTAGGACCCACCACGCTTCCGCTACGCTACTCTGATAGTTCTATTGTCCTCCCTCGATCGTAAGGACCCTTTTTTTTGTGAGTCCAAAGTGATTGTCCCCAAATTCTCTCCCCCCGATTACTCCATAAGCCCTATCCGGATGTAGTATCAAGAACCTTCATTACTTGACCTAAGGAAATAAGTTATTGATTAGAAGACAACCTCTCCCGTTCATTTTTTTTAATACGGATCCAAACTCTTTGACTCGATCGGAGTTTGATCTAAACCCTCCATCACGAAATCTCTAACACGGTTCTCTTTATACCCTTAGTTCATCCAAGAAGGTGGTCGCTTTCTACTGGAGGAAATCCTCCAAGGCGTCGGTAAAGCTACCTCGTAAATCCCCATTCACAATTATCTCTTCTTAACGGCACATAACTCATCAATACCAACAGCACTTGCACGTCCTCCGCTGACGTTGGTTAGTCTATAGTTGACTTATCTCAATATACCGTACTCAGTCTTCTCATACTTCTGATGGCATAAAATTTCTGGTATGCACCCACTACTCGGTTAACTTTTTTCCCCTTCGTTAGTTCGTTCTATCCTCCCCACTTTTGTTTCCTTAGACCAACTCTCTTTCACGAGTCCCCTAGGTCATTCTCACATGTTCCTTCATTAACGTTGTTTATAATATTGCTTTGTTGAACTCCATTGACTTTGCTACCGGCCTCTTACTCCTATGATATGCACTCTATCCATAGCGCCCAGAATTTCCCAAAAATACATAAAAATCACTTCTACACAAATTCTCAAAGTCGGTTCCAAAACCAGAAATTCACACTTAACCAAAAACTGAGTATTTCTTAACTGCTCAGCCAGTCCACTTTGGACCTTCATAGATTTAAATCCAACCGTTGGATCAACCCCAACTTTCGATACACCACACTATGCATGACACTCTATAACATACTAAAAACTGAACGGTGAATTATGTTTCTAAGGTATCCAAACTTAAGCCCAAACATGACTACACAGCACCAAATAATTCCAGCACTCAGCAATTTCAGCAAAATCCAGAAAACTGTTTAAGGTCCCAACTTCGAAAAATCATAACTCCTAAAACACTTTCTGCATTCATCCCAAATTTTAATATGTTCTACCACAATATGTCAACTATATCATATCTAAAATTTAAGTCCAACAGAGATCAAAAGCCTAATCAAAACTATCTCACAAAACAGCATCCCATGCTGTTTTTGTCAACACTCAGCACTTTTATAAAAACTGTATGAGGAGTCAACTTTGAAACACCATAACTCTCAAACCGTAACACGGAATCCTCTGAAATATTAGTATGATGTACTATGCAATACCGTCTATGACATATCCGAAAACCAGCGAAAAACAAAGAGTCTAGCGTACCCAGAATTAAACCCGAAGTTGACTGCTGGTCACTTCTCAAATACAACAAAAAAAATGCACGTATCTTGGTTGCTCCTCCATGAAATTTCTGGGTAGATTTAGGAGACCTAAAAGACAGTCGTTAGGCATGAAATCTGTGGACTGAAATGCAAGGAAGAGAAAGGCATCAACCTTACCCAATTTCAAAACTCGTGGAGAAGGAAGGAGACTACACAAGGCCACTGTACAGCTTGTTGTAGCACATAAGAGAGGAGGAACGTCCATGGTATTCCAGAACTGCATGCACTAGAAAGGAAGAGTTTGGACACTGTCTTCAAGAGGCGCACCTGCTGCCGGGATGGGCGCGACTGGTTTCTCCTGGCTCGTTTTGTGCGATAGTAGAGGAGGAGAAGAAGGTTAGTTCGAGTGAGGGTTGCGGTATAGGGCTGCAAAAGACAGGAGGCGTGAGTGGTGATTGTACAGAGAGGGAGAGGAGGCGATGACCTGCGTGAGTAAGAGACCAAGAAGGAGATTTGTTGCTTGTAGGAGTATCTTCACTGGAGGGCTGTGTCACTGTTGCTGAAGACAGAAGGGCGTGACACAAGCCTTGGATCCGGAGGCAAGCGGCTCAGCGTGGAGTCCGCCTGAAGGTATAACGGAGTACAGGAGGGCGTTGCTGTTCGGTCGAAGATGACTGCGGCTCACCGGCATGGAGGCGAAGGTGAAGGGGAGCGGCTGCTGCGCGATGATGAGAGGTGTGAAGAGAGAAGCGGCTTAGGGCAAGGAGACGCAGGAAAATGAGATGGGGATAGAGCACATAACTGTCCAGCGGGCTTACTCGAAAACGGCCCGGATGGTAAGGTTCATGGCTGAAATTGGGCTTGTCAAACACATGTCATGACTTTGTCAAAAGTTGTCACGACTTCGTCTTGGTTTCGTCACGACCTTGTCAAAACTAGTCTTGGCCTCGTCAAAAGACCTAGGTATATATAACTAGGGTTTGGTGTATTTTATCATTTTATATGGTGACCAACTTACATAAAATGATAAAATTAAAGCTAGACATAAGATTAGGTATCTTAAAGAGGTCAAGGGTCCCTAAAACTCGGTTTGGCTCGGAATTAATCGGAAATAAATTTTCCGGTTATTAAATCAGTACCCCCTAAAAATAAGTTTTGTCCCGAAACTTAGGGTTTAATAATCATGATTGGCCTTTAAGGCACCAGTCGGGTGTATCAAATCACTACACAAAAGGTTCGTCGTTTTCACATCTAAGTACTCTTACACCGAAGGTCATCAATATAACACACATGACTAAGCACTCAAGCATGAAATAAACAAGTAGTCAAATAGTGTCACACACATGCAAGGTCAAGGCCTAACTAGTTGTTTTCAAGGTTACGACTATCTTTGAAAGGTTACGACGTCACATACTATTACAATATCTCAAGTAGCCTCGTCGGCTTTCCATAAACCACTGACTCCGAAAATCTTTTAATGTACATATATCCCAAGCGCTTGTTACCCCGTTCTAAAGTGGTTATCGGATAACTCACCGGTATCATTCAGTCCAACTGTCAGATCCTTTATTCTGAGGACCTAACTCGTATCTAGTAGGTATTCCCTCTAACTAAATCCGTGGACTATGGGGTTGCTCTCCTAAATAGGGTGAGGAATACTAGTCCTTCAATCACTTTCAACTCCACTTGCAAGGTCTCACAAGGTTGTCTTACAGAACTCATCTCTAGATCTTTTGATGACCTTCATGAGGTGGTTTATTCCAATTCCTTTCTTTATGGTCTTCTGAAGGGTTTCGGGTATCCGATCTAGGATATTCCCCCTTATACATCTCCCGGCACTTTACTTAGTGCTTAAGGCTAGTTGTATCACAACTCACTTGGTCTTATGTCCTAATATGACTCCGTCATCTGGTTCCTCCATTAAAGAACCGTCATCTGCTCATTTTTAGTCTTAAACTTGATATAACTTAACAATCAAAACCCGGTGGTCAATCTTTGTGTTCTATCGAGGTCATCATATTATTTTATAGATCTCTAGCTCAACTCAAGCTTCTTACGCAATATCAAGATCTTAGGTGATATAGAATGTATTCGCGATGTCAACACTAGACACAAGGTGATCTTACCTCACCATCGTTTGATCATAACTACTTGATAACTGCTAACACCCCATCAACATTCCACTCTTATATCCCTCACATCAATTAGACGGATAATATTTCTCTGACTTGCAACGCAACTCGGATCCGTTTTGATATAACATTACACGTAAACTCTACCCGAGATTATGCTTTCTCTATGTGCGATTACTGAGTTGCAAGCATACCCTTGTCGCTTCTTTCCTTATCTATCTTCTTACTCGGTACGGTAGTTATTCACTCTGAGCTTCCTAGGGTAAACCCTGCACAATACTTCTGTTACATCGTTAATTCTTCTCCTAATCCCTCAAGAAAACTCACTCTAGAGTACTCCATTAGTACAAAAGTCAAAACCCACTTGTCTAGCAACATGTAACGAAGCCGCCATTCTTCACTCGGAACCATAATAGGGTAACACTCTTATTATATAACTTCTATATTCTCATACAGTATTTCCAATCACTCCGCGTAACTTTTCTCACGTTCTTTCCACACAAATGCACCTCACCAACTATCATCATTTTAAACTAGACCCGTTTTTTTTTTCAGTGCCTTTGAGCTTCCTGCTCTGTGGGTTAGGACCCACCACGCTTCCGCTGCGCTACTCTGATAGTTCTATTGTCCTCCCTCGATCATAAGGACCCTCTTTTTTTTTGTGAGTCCAAAGTGATTGTCCCCAAAATTCTCTCCCCCCGATTACTCCATAAGCCCTATCCCGATGTAGTATTAAGAACCTTCATTACTTGACCTAAGGAAATAAGTTAATGATTAGAAGACAACCTCTCCCGTTCATTTTTTAATACGGATCCAAACTCTTTGAATCGATCGGAGTTGGATCTAAACCCGCCATCACGAAATCTCTAACACGGTTCTCTTTATACCCTTAGTTCATCCAAGAAGGTGGTCGCTGCCTACTGGAGGAAATCCTCCAAGGTGTCGGTAAAGCTACCTCGTAAATCCCCATTCACAATTATCTCTTCTTAACGGCACATAAATCATCAATACCAACAGCACTTGCACGTCCTCCGCTGACGTTGGTTAGTCTATAGTTGACTTATCTCAATATACCGTACTCAGTCTTCTCATACTTCTAATGGTGTAAAATTCCTGGTACGCACCCACTACTCGGTTAACTCTTTTCCCCTTCGTTAGTTCGTTCTATCCTCCCCACTTCTGTTTCCTTAGACCAACTCTCTTTCACGAGTCCCCTAGGTCATTCTCACATGTTCCTTCATTAGCGTTGTTTATAATATTGGTTTGTTGAACTCCATTGACTTTGCTACCGGCCTCTTACTCCTATGATATGCACTCTATCCATAGCGCACAGAATTTCCCAAAAATACATAAAAATCACTTCTACACAAATTCTCAAAGTCGGTTCCAAAACCAGAAATTCAGACTTAGCCAAAAACTGAGTAATTCTTAACTACTCAGCCAGTCCACTTTGGACCTTCATAGATCTAAATCCAACCGTTGGATCAACCCCAACTTTTGATACACCACACTATGCATGACACTCTATAACATACTAAACACTGAACCGTGAATTATGTTTCTAAGGTATCCAAACTTAAGCCCAAACATGACTACACAGCACCAAATAATTCCAGCACTCAGCAATTTCAGCAAAATCCAGAAAACAGTTTAAGGTCCCAACTTCGAAAAATCATAACTCCTAAAACACTTTCTGGATTCATCCAAAATTTTAATATGTTCTACCTCAATATTCCAACTATATCATATCCAAAATTCAAGTCCAACAGAGATCAAAAGCCTAATCAAAACTATCTCACAAAACAACATCTCATGCTGTTTTTGTCAACACTCAGCACTTTTATAAAAACTTTATGAGGAGTCAACTTTGAAACACCATAACTCTCAAATCGTAACACGGAATCCTCTGAAATTTTAGTATGATGTACTATGCAATACCGTCAATGACATATCCGAAAACCTGCGAAAAACAAAGAGTCTAGCGTACCCAGAATTAAACCCGAAGTTGACTGCTGGTCACTTCTCAAATACAACAAAAAAAATGCACGTATCTTGGTTGCTCCTATATGAGTTTTCTGGGTAGATTTGGGAGACCTAAAAGACAGTCGTTAGGCATGAAATCTGTAGACGGAAATGCAAGGAAGAGAAAGGCATCAACCTTACCCAATTTTAAAACTCGTGGAGAAGGAAGGAGACTGCACAAGGCCACTGTACAGCTTGTTGTTACACATAAGAGAGGAGGAACATCCATGGTATTCCAGGACTGCGTGCACTAGAAGGGAAGAGTTTGGCCACTGTCTTCCAGAGGCGCACCTGCGGCCGGGATGGGCGCGACTGGTTTCTCTTGGCTCGTTTTGTGCGATAGTAGAGGAGGAGAAGAAGGTGAGTTCGAGTGAGGGTTGCGGTATAGGGCTGCGAAAGACATGAGGCGTGAGTGGTGATTGTACAGAGAGGGAGAGGAGACGATGACTTGCGTGAGTAAGAGAGACCAAGAAGGAGATTTGTTGCTTGTAGGAGTATCTTCACTGGAGGGTTGTGTAACTGTCGCTGAAGGCAGAAGGGCGTGACACAAGGCTTGGATCCGGAGGCAAGCGGCTCGGCGTGGAGTCCACCTGAAGGTATAAGGGAGTACAGGAGGACGTTGCTGTTTGGTCGAAGATGACTGCGGCTCACCGGCGTGGAGGCGAAGGTGAAGGGGAGCGGCTGCTGCGCGATGATGAGAGGCGTGAAGAGAGAAGCGGCTTAGGGCAAGGAGACGCAGGAAAATGAGATGGGGATAGAACACATAACTGTCCAACGGGCTTACTCGAAAACGGCCCGGATTGTAAGGTTCATGGCTGAAATTGGGCTTGTCAAATACATGTCATGACTTTGTCAAAAGTTGTCACGACTTCGTCTTGGTTTCGTCACGACCTTGTCAAAACTCGTCTTGGCCTCGTCAAAAGACCTAGGTATATATAACTAGGGTTTGGTGTATTTTATCATTTTATATGGTTACCAACTTACATAAAATGATAAAATTAAAGCTAGACATAAGATTAGGTATCTTAAAGAGGTCAAGGGCCCCTAAAACTCGGTTTGGCTCGGAATTAATCGGAAATAAATTTTCCGGTTATTAAATCAGTACCCCCTAAAAATAAGTTTCGTCCCGAAACTTAGGGTTTAATAATCATGATTGGCCTTTAAGGCACCAGTCGGGTGTATCAAATCACTACACAAAAGCTTCGTCGTTGCCACATCTAAGTACTCTTACACCGAAGGTCATCAATATAACACACATGACTAAGCACTCAAGCATGAAATAAACAAGTAGTCAAATAGTGTCACACACATGCAAGGTCAAGGCCTAACTAGTTGTTTTCAAGGTTACGGCTATCTTTGAAAGGTTACGACGTCACATACTATTACAATATCTCAAGTAGCCTCGTCGGCTTTCCATAAACCACTGACTCAGAAAATCTTTTAATGTACATACATCCCAAGCGCTTGTTACCCCGTTCTAGAGTGGTTATCGGATAACTTACCGGTATCATTCAGTCCAACTGTCAGATCCTTTATTCTGAGGACCTAACTGGTATCTAGTAGGTATTCCCTCTAACTAAATCCGTGGACTATGGGGTTGCTCTCCTAAATAGGGTGAGGAATACTAGTCCTTCAATCACTTTCAACTCCGCTTGCAAGGTCTCACAAGATGTCTTACATAACTCATCTCTAGATCTTTTGATGACCTTCATGAGGTGGTTTATTCCAATTCCTTTCTTTATGGCCTTCTGAAGGGTTTCGGATATCCGATCTAGGATATCCCCACTTATACATCTCCCGGCACTTTACTTAGTGCTTAAGGCTAGTTGTCACGATTTCGTCTTGGTTTCGTCACGACCTTGTCAAAACTCGTCTTGGCCTCGTCAAAAGACCTAGGTATATATAACTAGGGTTTGGTGTATTTTATCATTTTATATGGTTACCAACTTACATAAAATGATAAAATTAAAGCTAGACATAAGATTAGGTATCTTAAAGAGGTCAAGGGCCCCTAAAACTCGGTTTGGCTCGGAATTAATCGGAAATAAATTTTCCGGTTATTAAATCAGTACCCCCTAAAAATAAGTTTCGTCCCGAAACTTAGGGTTTAATAATCATGATTGGCCTTTAA
>BSUD01000007.1:113401269-113437465 GCA_033239045.1 Fagopyrum esculentum | reverse complement strand
TTCGTCTTGGTTTCGTCACGACCTTGTCAAAACTCGTCTTGGCCTCGTCAAAAGACCTAGGTATATATAACTAGGGTTTGGTGTATTTTATCATTTTATATGGTTACCAACTTACATAAAATGATAAAATTAAAGCTAGACATAAGATTAGGTATCTTAAAGAGGTCAAGGGCCCCTAAAACTCGGTTTGGCTCGGAATTAATCGGAAATAAATTTTCCGGTTATTAAATCAGTACCCCCTAAAAATAAGTTTCGTCCCGAAACTTAGGGTTTAATAATCATGATTGGCCTTTAAGGCACCAGTCGGGTGTATCAAATCACTACACAAAAGCTTCGTCGTTGCCACATCTAAGTACTCTTACACCGAAGGTCATCAATATAACACACATGACTAAGCACTCAAGCATGAAATAAACAAGTAGTCAAATAGTGTCACACACATGCAAGGTCAAGGCCTAACTAGTTGTTTTCAAGGTTACGGCTATCTTTGAAAGGTTACGACGTCACATACTATTACAATATCTCAAGTAGCCTCGTCGGCTTTCCATAAACCACTGACTCAGAAAATCTTTTAATGTACATACATCCCAAGCGCTTGTTACCCCGTTCTAGAGTGGTTATCGGATAACTTACCGGTATCATTCAGTCCAACTGTCAGATCCTTTATTCTGAGGACCTAACTGGTATCTAGTAGGTATTCCCTCTAACTAAATCCGTGGACTATGGGGTTGCTCTCCTAAATAGGGTGAGGAATACTAGTCCTTCAATCACTTTCAACTCCGCTTGCAAGGTCTCACAAGATGTCTTACATAACTCATCTCTAGATCTTTTGATGACCTTCATGAGGTGGTTTATTCCAATTCCTTTCTTTATGGCCTTCTGAAGGGTTTCGGATATCCGATCTAGGATATCCCCACTTATACATCTCCCGGCACTTTACTTAGTGCTTAAGGCTAGTTGTCACGATTTCGTCTTGGTTTCGTCACGACCTTGTCAAAACTCGTCTTGGCCTCGTCAAAAGACCTAGGTATATATAACTAGGGTTTGGTGTATTTTATCATTTTATATGGTGACCAACTTACATAAAATGATAAAATTAAAGCTAGACATAAGATTAGGTATCTTAAAGAGGTGAAGGGCCCCTAAAACTCGGTTTGGCTCGGAATTAATCGGAAATAAATTTTCCGGTTATTAAATCAGTACCCCTAAAAATAAGTTTCGTCCCGAAACTTAGTGTTTAATAATCATGATTGGCTTTTAAGGCACCAGTCGGGTGTATCAAATCACTACACAAAAGCTTCGTCGTTGCCACATCTAAGTACTCTTACACCGAAGGTCATCAATATAACACACATGACTAAGCACTCAAGCATGAAATAAACAAGTAGTCAAATAGTGTCACACACATGCAAGGTCAAGGCCTAACTAGTTGTTTTCAAGGTTACGGCTATCTTTGAAAGGTTACGACGTCACATACTATTAAAATATCTCAAGTAGCCTCGTCGGCTTTCCATAAACCACTGACTCCGAAAATCTTTTAATGTACATACATCCCAAGCACTTGTTACCCCGTTCTAGAGTGGTTATCGGATAACTCACCGGTATCATTCAGTCCAACTGTCAGATCCTTTATTCTGAGGACCTAACTCGTATCTAGTAGGTATTCCCTCTAACTAAATCCGTGGACTATGGGGTTGCTCTCCTAAATAGGGTGAGGAATACTAGTCCTTCAATCACTTTCAACTCCGCTTGCAAGGTCTCACAAGCTGTCTTACATAACTCATCTCTAGATCTTTTGATGACCTTCATGAGGTGGTTTATTCCAATTCCTTTCTTTATGGCCTTCTGAAGGGTTTCGGGTATCCGATCTAGGATATCCCCCCTTATACATCTCCCGGCACTTTACTTAGTGCTTAAGGCTAGTTGTATCACAACTCACTTGGTCTTATGTCCTAATATGACTCCGTCATATGGTTCCTCCATTAAAGAACCGTCATCTGCTCATTTTTAGTCTTAAACTTGATATAACTTAACAATCAAAACCCGGTGGTCAATCTTTGTGTTCTATCGAGGTCATCATATTATTTTATAGATCTCTAGCTCAACTCAAGCTTCTTACGCAATATCAAGATCTTAGGTGATATAGAATGTATTCGCGATGACAACACTAGACACAAGGTGATCTTACCTCACCATCGTTTGATCATAACTACTTGATAACTGCTAACACCCCATCAACATTCCACTCTTATATCCCTCACATCTATTAGACGGATAATATTTCTCTGACTTGCAACGCAACTCGGATCCGTTCTGATATAACATTACACATAAACTCTACCCGACATTATGCTTTCTCTATGTGCGATTACTGAGTTGCAAGCATACCCTTGTCGCTTCTTTCCTTATCTATCTTCTGACTCGGTAGGGTAGTTATTCACTCTGAGCTTCCTAGGGTAAACCCTGCACAATACTTCTGTTAAGTCGTTAATTCTTCTCCTAATCCCTCAAGAAAACTCACTCTAGAGTACTCCATTAGTACAACAATCAAAACCCACTTGTCTAGCAACATGTAACGAAGCCACCATTCTTCACTCGGAACCATAATAGGGTAACACTCTTTTTATATAACCTCTATACTCCCATACAGTATTTGCAATCACTCCGCGTAACTTTTCTCACGTTCTTTCCAAACAAATGCATCTCACCAACTATCATCATTTTAAACTCGACCCGTTTTTTTTTTTCAGCTTCCTGCTCTGTGGGTTAGGACCCACCACGCTTCCGCTGCGGTACTCTGATAGTTCTATTGTCCTCCCTCGATCATAAGGAACCTTTTTTTTTTGTGAGTCCAAAGTGATTGTGCCCAAAATTCTCTCCCCCCGATTACTCCATAAGCCCTATCCGGATGTAGTATCAAGAACCTTCATTACTTGACCTAAGGAAATAAGTTAATGATTAGAAGACAACCTCTCCCGTTCATTTTTTTTAATACGGATCCAAACTCTTTGACTCGATCGGAGTTTGATCTAAACCCGACATCACGAAATCTCTAACATGGTTCTTTTTATACCCTTAGTTCATCCAAGAAGGTGGTCGCTGCCTACTGGAGGAAATCCTCCAAGGCGTCGGTAAAGCTACCTCGTAAATCCCCATTCACAATTATCTCTTCTTAACGGCACATAACTCATCAATACCAACAACACTTGCACGTCCTCCGCTGACGTTGGTTAGTCTATAGTTGAATTATCTCAATATACCGTACTCACTCTTCTCATACTTCTAATGGTGTAAAATTCCTGGTACGCATCCACTACTCGGTTAACTCTTTTCCCCTTCGTTAGTTCGTTCAATCCTCCCCACTTTTGTTTCCTTAGACCAACTCTCTTTCACGAGTCCCCTAGGTCATTCTCACATGTTCCTTCATTAGCATTGTTTATAATATTGCTTTGTTGAACTCCATTGACTTTGCTACCGGCCTCTTACTCCTATGCTATGCACTCTATCCATAGCGCCCAAAATTTCCCAAAAATACATAAAAATCACTTCTACACAAATTCTCAAAGTAGGTTCCAAAACCAGAAATTCAGACTTAGCCAAAAACTGAGTATTTCTTAACTACTCAGCCAGTCCACTTTGGACCTTCATAGATCTAAATCCAACCGTTGGATCAACCCCAACTTTTAATACACCACACTATGCATGACACTCTATAATATACTAAAAACTGAACGGTGAATTATGTTTCTAAGGTATCCAAACTTAAGCCCAAACATGACTGCACATCACCAAATAATTCCAGCACTCAGCAATTTCAGCAACATCCAGAAGACTGTTTAAGGTCCCAACTTCGAAAAATCATAACTCCTAAACCACTTGCTGGATTCATCCTAAATTTTAATATGTTCTACCACAATATGCCAACTATATCATATCCAAAATTCAAGTCCAATAGAGATCAAAAGTCTAATCAAAACTATCTCACAAAACAACATCCCATGCTGTTTTTCTCAACACTCAATACTTTTAGAAAAACTGTATGAGGAGTCAACTTCAAAACACCATAACTCTCAAACCGTAACATGGATTCTTCTGAAATTTTAGTATGATGTACTATGCAATACCGTCTATGACATATCCGAAAACCAGCGAAAAAGAAAGAGTCTAGCATACCCAGAATTAAACCCGAAGTTGACTGCTGGTCACTTCTCAAATACAACAAAAAAAATGTACGTATCTTGGTTGCTCCTCCATGAATTTTCTGTGTAGAATTAGGAGACCTAAAAGACAGTCGTTTGGCATGAAATCTATGGACGGAAACGCAAGTAAGAGAAAGGCATCAGCCTTACCCAATTTCAAAACTCGTGGAGAAGGAAGGAGACTGCACAAGGCCACTGTACAGCTTGCTGTTGCACATAAGAGAGGAGGAACGTCCATGGTATTCCAGGACTGCGTGCACTAGAAGGGAAGAGTTTGGCCACTGTCTTCCAGAGGCGCACCTGCGGCCGGGATGGGCGCGACTGGTTTCTCCTGGCTCGTTTTGTGCGATAGTAGAGGAGGAGAAGAAGGTGAGTTCGAGTGAGGGTTGCGGTATAGGGCTGCGAAAGACAGGAGGCGTGAGTGGTGATTGTACAAACAGGGAGAGGAGGCGATGACCTGCGTGAGTAAGAGAGACCAAGAAGGAGATTTGTTGCTTGTAGGAGTATCTTCACTGGAGGGTTGTGTAACTGTCGCGGAAGGCAGAAGGGCGTGACACTAGGCTTGGATCCGGAGGCAAGCGGCTCGGCGTGGAGTCCGCCTGAAGGTATAAGGGAGTATAGGAGGCGTTGCTGTTCGGTCGATGATGACTGCGGCTCATCGGCGTGGAGGCGAAGGTGAAGGGGAGCGGCTGCTGCGCGGTGATGAGAGGCGTGAAGAGAGAAGCGACTTAGGGCAAGGAGACGCAGGAAAATGAGATGGGGATAGAAGACATAACTGCCCAGCGGGTTTACTCGAAAACGGCCCGGATGGTAAGGTTCATGACTGAAATTGGGCTTGTCAAACACATGTCACGACTTTGTCAAAAGTTGTCACGACTTTGTCTTGGTTTTGTCACGACCTTGTCAAAACTCGTCTTGGCCTCGTCAAAAGACCTAGGTATATATAACTAGGGTTTGGTGTATTTTATCATTTTATATGGTGACAAACTTACATAAATGATAAAATTAAAGTTAGACATAAGATTAGGTATCTTAAAGAGGTCAAGGGTCCCTAAAACTCGGTTTGGCTCGGAATTAATCGGAAATAAATTTTCCGGTTATTACAAAGCAAGTTGCCCAACCCACGGTTTCACATCCAAAGGTGAAAAAGGCTGCGGAGCATGAGTGCTTTTACTGCAAGGCCAAGGGGCACTGGAAGAGAAACTGCCCCAAATACTTGGAAGATAAGAAGTAGGGGAATGTCTCCACTTCAGGTATTCATGTTATTTAAATTTTGTCAACTAATTCCATTTCGTGGGTATTGGATACCGGATGTGTTTCTCACATTACTTCGAATGTGCAGGCACTAAGAAATAGAAGGACACTACGGAAGGGAGAGGCAGATCTACGGGTCGGTAATGGAGCAAGAGTTGCTGCTGTTTCCATTGGAGATTATTGCTTGTCTTTACCTTCTGGCTTAGAGATAGAACTTAATAACTGTTATTTTGTTCCATGCATTACTAAGAACTTAATTTCAGTTTCAGTTTTGAACCATGAAAGTTATACATATACCATTACTGATCACATGGTGATGGAGATTTGTAGGAATGATATTTATTATGGTCGTTCGAATATGAGTAGTAATGGACTATACATATTAGACCTCAAAACTGAGATATATAACATTAATACAAAAAGGCAAAAGTCGAATGAAACAAACGAAGCAAACCTATGGAATTGTCGATTAAGTCACGTAGACATAAAGCGCATCAAGGAACTCTAAATTGTTGTATTACTTAAACCATTTGATTTGGAATCATTTGAAACATGCGAATCGTGCCTAATGGGAAAGATGACAAGGTCACCTTTCACTGGTAAGAGTGAACGGACTTCTGAACTTCTAGCCCTCATACATACGGATGTATGTGGACCTATGAGTAAAGAGGCTAGGTCTACCTATCGCTACTTCATTACATTTACTGATGATTTTAGTAGATATGGGAATATCTACTTAATGAAACAGAAGTCGGAATCCTTTGAAAAGTTCAAGGAATTCCAAAATGAAGTAGAAAGACAAACATGCAAGAAGATAAAAGTACTTTGATCAGATCAAGGGGGTGAATATATGAGCCATGAATTTGATCATCATTTGAGGAGTTATGGAATTGTGACACAACTCACTCCCACGGGCACTACACAACTAAATGGTGTGTCTGAGAGGAGGAACAGGACTCTGTTAGACAGTGTCCGTTCAATGATGAGTTTTGCGGATCTTTCATTATCCTTTTGGGGATATGCTCTTCAAACAGCTGCGTTCGTTCTAAACAGGACTCTTTCACGTTCAGTTGACAAGACACCATATGAGATATGGACAGGAAAGGTTCCTCACTTGTCATTTTTGAGGGTCTGGGGGTGCGAAGCTTATGTAAAACGTTTACAATCTAATAAACTAGCACTGAAATCAGACAAACGTTACTTCGTAGGATATCCCAAGCAAACAAAGGGGTATGATTTCTACCATCCCATAGAGAACAAAGTGTTTGTTGCTCGGGATAGTGTCTTTTTGGAAAAGGAATTCTTTTCCAATAAGCCAAGTGGGAGAAAAGTTCAAATTAATGAGATTAATTGTGAGCAAGAAACGCAACAACACGAGGACATGTAAGATGTCACTGAGGAACTTGACTATTTTAATGAACCTCTTATGAGGCAAGTTAATCCAGTTCAAGAATCAATTGCTATAGTAGATCAGGCTAAAGAGGAACCACATATTGATGTGGAGAACTCTACAAATGAAGAATTGCATAATGATGTAGGAAATCATACAGCTGAAATCTCCTATTGTTGGCCCAAATTGGAGATCAAACAGGGTAAGGCAGCAACCTAGACATTTGGATGACTATGTGTTGAATGCCGAGATCGAAGTGCTCCTCATGGAGCATAATGAGCCCGCATCCTACAAGCAAGCTGTGATGGATCAAAACTCCGAAAAATGGCTTGAAGCCATGAGATCCGAAATGGAATCCATGTCTGAAAATCAAGTATGGGACTTGATTGATTTGCCTGATAGGGTAAAACCTATTGGTTGCAAATGGGTCTTTAAAGTAAAGACAAACAAGGATGAAAATATCTTTGTTTATAAAACAAGGTTGGTTGCTAAGGGATTTAAACAAATTATGGTATTGACTATGAGGAGACATTTACCCCGGTCGTCATGATCCGGTCCATTAGGATAATCCTAGTGATTGCCGCCTTCTATGATTATGAGATATGGCAAATGGATGTCAAGACCGCATTTCTAAATGGCTATTTAGAAGAGGATGTATATATGATGCAACCTGAGGGTTTTGTGGATCCGAAATATCCTAGGAAGGTCTGCAAGCTTAAGAAGTCAATTTATGGACTGAAGCAAGCATCCAGGAGTTGGAATCTTTGATTTGATGAAGTGATCAAACAGTTTGATTTCATCAGATGTGAAGAAGAACCATGCATTTACAAAAAGTTGAGTGGGAGCAAGGTGACTTTCCTAGTCCTGTATGTGGATGACATACTACTCATTGAGAATGACATTCCGATGCCGGAAACAGTAAAGGGAAGGCTTAAGAAGCATTTCTCAATGAAAGATCTAGGGGAGGCCGAGTACATACTAGGCATCAAGATCTATAGAGAGAGATCTAGAAGGCTTATTGGTCTTTGTCAAGGAACTTATATAGATAAAGTCCTACAGAGATTCAAGATGGCAGATTCCAAGAAAGGATACCTGCCTATGCAACATGGGATCCATCTCAACAAGACCCAGTGTCCTAAGACACCTAGTGAGATTGAGAGGATGAGAAAGGTTCCCTATGCCTTTGCTATAGGATCCATCATGTATGCAATGACGTGTACTCGACCAGATGTTGCATATGCTTTGAGTATGTGTAGCAGGTACCAGTCGAACCCCGGTGACATTCACTGGCAAGTTACGAAGAACATCCTAAAGTACTTGCGAAGGACTAAGGATGATCTACTGGTATATGGAGGTGATGATGAGTTAGTCATCAAGGGCTATACCGATGCTAGTTTCCAGAATGACAGAGATGGCTTTGAGTCGCAGTTTGGATACGTCTTCATTTTGAATGGAGGAGCGGTAAGTTGGAAAAGCCAAAAACAGGACACGGTTGCGGACTCAACCACAGAGGCAAAATACATTGCTGCGGGAGAAGCGGCTAAGGAAGCGATCTGGATTAGGTAGTTTATAGCTGAGCTCGGCGTTGTACCTAGCGTTACGAGGGCAGTTGACGTCTATTGTGACAACAATGGCGCGATTGCTCAAGCAAAGGAACCTAGCTCAAGCTCCAAATCCAGACACGTTCTGCAGAAATATCACATGATCAGACACTATGTTGATCGGGGTGATGTAAGGGTGTGCAAGGTGCACACCGATGATAATATTGCAGACCCACTGACTAAACCCATGAATAGGCCTAAGCATGATAGTCATACTTGGGCCAAAGAGCTGAAACACGTTAGAGAATTCTTTTGAACTTCTATGTTTGGATTGAGAAAATGTTTGTTTTTGTCATGGAGTTTATGATTGTTTTATATATGATTTTTCATATTCTTATTTGATTATTACTTGAATATTAAATAAAGTATTCAAACAATTTATTAATTATCAAATGTGCTTACTGGAAAAGTTCTAGTCAATGAAACCACATTAAGTGAACTAAAATTATTAAATTAAAAGGATCCGTGGTTTGAGTCGTTAACTTGGATACAAACGACTCTAAAGTAGACCATCTTGTGAGTGAATGATGAACGTGGGTTTCATAGTTCATAGGACATGGAGATGTCCAATCGCTTACATAGGTGAGTATGGTGATACTCATCGGATAGACCGATTCTATGACTCTCATGACTTATTGAGGAGTTATAGCGATTATCATTATCAGTGAGTTCCTTAACATGAGCTTGATATAACTTTCATTTGAAGGATGACATATCTTAGATACTGTTAAGCGCTGACCGTAACAGGCAGTTACAAAAGCAGTAATCAGGATGGTCAAAATTTGAGTGGGAGTTATAGTCGTTGCAAGATTGGATTAATCCTCTTATACCGACATACTTTGATGTGTTGGGAAGGATTGGTGTCCCCGGCCACTTGAAGAGTGAGAACTGTGTAAACGCATGGCCATGCTCAGATTTGATCTGTACAGACAGTTTGATCTCAGGAGTTCAAGAAACATATCTGATGGCAAAGATGGTTTCCATCACATAGTCACATAAGGACATTAAGCGATAAGGGAATTTTAACATTGCACACTTGTATGAAAGTACAAGTGGGAGACTGAAGGAATTGTGTCCTTTATCCAAGGTGCAATTACTGATGATGAGATAGGACATTAAATATAGGGATATATATAATCCGATAATATTAGGGGTCATGGCGTTTTGCTAGAAGCTAACCATGATCGGTACATTTATATGATAAAATGTGTTGCTAATGTTATCGGGTCCTACGAGGTCACACCATAACGAGCAGGAGAAGTGAATCAATTAATGAGAGAATTACCATATAGGAGTATATGGTGGAAAAGGATATATTTTGTTGGAGTACAAAATATATTTTGGAGTTGGTAATTAATAATAGATAAGAGATTATTTATTTATTAATTACTAAACATATATCTTATATGTTAAGGTCGGGCTTTTTAATAGTTAAAAAGTTCAACCCTAATTTTATATATTCGATCGATTAAAAGGGTTTCACGTAAGAGACACCAGTTGTGTATCACGTATACCATACGTGTTCTTCCTCTTCGATCCCTCTCTCAAAAGCTTCATCCTTTGTTCTAGCAATCGAAAGTTAAGGCGATTCTTGTTCAGTCTCGGGTGTACATATCCTTCAACTAGAGGAGTAACACTTGGGACTCTACATATCCTTAAAGGAGTTATTGAACACGCATCAAAAGGTATTCCTTTCCCCCTTATCTAATCTATTATGCATGCGATCCTTGTTTAGATGTTTAGGAAATTGTTTCCTGAAATTCCGCTTTTACACATCTAAAAACCGTACAGGCCAAGGCTCCGGCAAGACTCCAGTAGCGGCGAGGCAAGCCGGTGGAGCTGTGGGGTTGTTCGCGGCGGCTGCAGGCTCCGGCGCTAGGGCATGCGAGGGAAAACAGAACACAGGCAAGTTTTGGTTGCGCAGACGGCGGTTCATGGGTTGCGCAGGCAAGGGTAGAGGTTGGAGACAGCGGCTCCGATGGCTTCCTCCGGTGGTGCAGCGCATCGAAGACAACAGTAACTCCGGTGACCTGTTGCAACTGTTCGAGATGAGGGAAACAAAGGGGCTCGAGGGTGGTTGTGGCTCGTCGAGAAGCTCCGGTTGAGGTGCGGGAACAGAGAAAGCAAGCAAAGGAAGGCTTGGGGAGATGGAGGGATCAAGAGGTTGCAGAGTTCCGGTGGAAAAGAAGCTCGATGTTGAGTGTAGGAAGAGGAGAAGGGTTGAGTTGTAGAAGACAGATGGGGATAGGAAGTGTCAGCAAAGCATCAGACAGGGAAGTGAGGTTGAAGGGAGGGTGGAGGAGAGGGATGCTTGAGTCCGAAGGGTCGGGCTAGCAAGCATAGGTTGCCAGGGGCAGGGCTAGCTACAACTCCTTTTGTAACTGCATACTAGTCCAAGATGACTATCTGTATATTGATTTCCCCTCCCCCTTTCTATAATGTAATACCGTTTTGTCCCACCAAAAAAAAATGTTATACCGTTTAAAAAAAAATAAAAAAAGCTTAATATAAAAACTCGTAATAAATTTTTTTATAATAGCAATGAGAGACGTAACCTTCTATCCTAGAATAACTTCTTAAGACTTAATTTTACATGAAAATTAAATCGTAAATTATTGTTAAAAATGGAATTACAAATTATTTGGAATATCTAAATTAAAAAATATAACAAGAATCTCTGAAATTAAAATTCTAAACAATAAACAGTTTAAAATGACACACTCCGATCCAATCCGAAGAGGGGTGTTATTTGACGGTTCAAGATTTCGTTAACGCACCACTCATACGCAATGTGTGACTGTCACGGTCACGCATTGCGTAACCATAAAAAAAAAAAAAAAATTCCTGACATCACGGTTTCGGGTTCCGTAACCGTGAAGGGGTCAGATTTTTTTTTCCGGGTTAGAATTCATGTAGAAAATTATCACAGATCCGCAACCCGTAAAGTTCACGGTTACGGATACCGTAACCGTAACATTATGACGGTTACGAGATCCATATGCGTGGTGCAATAACGAAATCTTGAACCGTGCGAATACGACATCAGAATCCGAAACATCCTAATCTTAGCCGTTTTAATTCGTCTAAGATGGTCAAATTTGTAGTAGTGTTAATAAACAATAATATACATGAATCACAACACATGCAGTAGAGACTATTAAAGTAATTACTAAAAATACCGTAATCACATACAAAAAACACTTAAACTTTGATTATTAAAAAGATAGCGAGTCGTATAAAGGTGACCTTAGAGTCAACTAAAATGATGATGTCATCGCTGACATCAACCCACCCCTAAAAGGTTACATATATGGTAACGTCATAGCGCATACGCAGCTTATAAGGTATCCTTAGAGTAAGTGCGCAGATGCAAAACCATAACGCGTTGACGTTACAATTTCAGACAACACTGGTACGTTAGGTTCAGAGAAAATGACCGGCAGCGGCAGAACGAGGATTAATCCAGTAGGGGAGAGTCCACCGAGGGCCTTAGAGACCATCACATGTGATGATCACCGGAGCTTACCACAGGAAGACTGGCTTCCGATAACGGAATCAAGGAAGGGAAATATATACTCGTGTATCTTCCATTTGGTCTCCTCCGGCGTCGGCTTTCAGGCGTTGCTTCTCCCTCTTGCATTCCTTCACCTTGGCTGGTAATTTTTATTTTATAATTATTTTCTCTCGTGTACATGAACCATTTTAGACTGGTTTGGTATTTGATAATTAAGTATTACCAAATATCAATATGAGATGAATATCTTATATTTTCTTATAGGTTTTAGATTATTAGTATGTGAACGACAACTTTTAGATTATCAGTATATGAACGATAACTTAAAAAATAAATTAAATTTATAATTGACTATACAAATTTTGTGATGAAAATTTTCACATTCTTTTGACGAGAAACGTTTTATTTTGGCTGAAATTAAAATCCCAAAAAGTGTATTACAATGTAGGTATTGCAGTGCTTTGTTTTCAGACCCAACAATCTTAAGCTTTTGAATATTTTCATTGACAAATTAAGTGGAAAGTATAATCTAACAGCTGTTAACTTTTATAAGTTGTCTATTTTATTAACTTTAACATATTGTTCTAAGAATGATGCTAGACGAATCAAAATTAGTGATACTTACCTAACTTGTGGTTATGACTTAAATAATAATGCAAAGAATATCACCGTTAAGCTTCAATTCTAAAAAGAATTTTCTTTTGTGGTAGGGTTTGGGGGATCTTCACCTTGTGTATAGCATTTGCATGGAGTATGTACACTACATGGCTTCTTGTTGAGCTGCACGAGTCACCCACCGGACCGCGTTACAGTCGATACCTTCAGCTATCCATAGCTGCATTCGGTCCCAAGCTGGGAAAGCTTTTCGTGCTTTTTCCGGTGTTGTATCTATCAGGAGGCACCTGTGTGATGCTCATAATAACCGGTGGCGGAACCATGAAGCTCCTGCACGCCCTCATTTGTGACTACAACGGACATCGCTGCGATCCGAACGCGTTGTCCGCGTTTGAGTGGTTCTTGATCTTCATATTCCTGGCCATTCTGATCTCTCAGTTTCTACCCAACCTCAATTCCGTTGCTTGGGTTTCCTTAATTGGCTCTTTGGTAGCACTTACTTATTGCTCCTTGGTGTGGATCTTGCCGGTTACTAAGGGTAGACCTTCGGGTGTGTCGTATAGTCCCCCGACGGCTTCTCAAGGTGATCGGATCATGAACTCTCTATCCGCATTGGGTATCATCGCCTTATCTTTGAGAGGCCACAACGTTGTGCTTGAGATTCAGGTAGATATATAACATCTCCATTCTAAAACCAATTGATAATATGAAAAGTAGCTCTTGGACTTATAAAATGCTTATTTGACGGCCGCAGGGTACGTTGCCTAGAAACCTGAAATTTGAAACCAAGGCGATAATGTGGAAAGGAGTGAAAGTATCATATGTATTCGTCTTTCTTTGTGTGTTTCCTCTTGCTATATGCGGGTTTTGGGCGTACGGAACTTTGGTAAGTACGTAATTGGTTTCGTCTTTTATTTCTATGTTGTCAAGTGTCAACCGAACTGAACTGAGCGAATTCATTTGTTGGCAGATACCTAGTGGAGGGATGCTAAATGCCTTTGCCCAGTTCCACAACCACGGCAACACACGAGCTCTGTTGGGCATGTTGTACTTTCTCCTAATAATCAATAGCTTATGCACATTCCAAATCTACGCCATGCCAGCTTTCGACAACTTAGAGCTAAGAGCGACGAGCATGTTGGGCAAGCGTTGCAGCTGGTGGCAAAGAGCTGCCTTAAGGGTATGTTTTGGAGGGATAACGTTGTTCATTGCGGTCACATTCCCGTTCCTGCCCAAGTTGGCGGCTTTAGTAGGCGGTGTCGCGTTGCCTCTGACGTTTGTGTACCCGTGTTTCATGTGGATCGCCTTGAAGAAGGCCAGAGTGTGTAGCCTGATGTGGTGGTTCAACCTTAGTCTTGGGTGCTTAGGCGTTGGGGTAGCTCTTCTTGTGGTGGCCTCCGCTATATGGAATCTAGTGAATAATCACTTTCACGCCAACTTCTTTCATCCTAAATGACAAAACGAAAGTGCGATTCATTATAGTTCTGAGGATTTTGTAATCAACTTTAATAAAGAATTTTCATGGCCTATTGACGACTATAACCTTTGTAGCATTTTCACTTCAGAAGTAATTTTTGGTGTGAGATACTAATCAACTAATCTTCAGACTTTTTTTTATATAGCTTATGATGTCTTAAACTCTACTTAATACTATTTGTGGTAAATTTTACTGAATTTTTTATTTCAATTGCACATTTCACATGAAATGAAGTCAAATAATAGGTTAGTAAAATTAGAGTTAGAGTTTTTAATTGTGGTACGTGGGTTGTATTTTGTGGTTGAGATTTAAAAGAGATTTATGTAGATTCAGGTTTTGTAAAAAAAATAAATGTTTGTATACATTTAGTAAAAATAGTTATTAATACGGAAGTATGCCTACATTATACATTAATTTCATTTCCTACTTTCATTCTTTTTTTTGGTCGTGTTATATTATTTTCTCTTCTTCCTCAACCTGAACCTCATTCCAAACAACGAATAATTTGCAGTGTCAGATTTGGGCAAATCGAGAAGAGAGTAGCCATTCTTTGTCCATTGACTTAGATCTAGGCAAATCGGTGAAGAGTGTCCGAGAAACCTGAAGACATAGATGTGCATTTTTTTTCTTTTTTTTTTTTTTTGAAAAATTACTTTTAGAAGAGAGAATAGAAGGATTTACAATGTCAGTTTAGACAACCAAGAAACAAAGAGATCAACAAAGAGAGAGAGAGTAAGAGAGAAGATGTTAGGGAAGATGAATTTCAAGAATCTTGGCCCATGAAAGAGTGTCTTGAGAACGATCTTTCTAGTAAGCGGAGGTATAGTTTTTTGTCATGGTGATGATGCTACTAGTACAGTTGATATCTGTGGTTGTAGATGAGGTCGGTGTGAGCCTTCCATGTGAAATAGATGAAATATGTGATGCTTGAGACTCGAACACTAGAGATGAAGTTCCTTTTGCATTGTTTGAGCGAGTTGAGCCAGGTCCAGGGGTCTCGGGAGTAAGGAGGTGGGGAGGGGCTCCTAGTCCATCTAAAGACAATGTTAAGGGTAAGGGAGGTGTAGGAGCAACCGGTCCAGAGGTGATTCTCATCTTCCAGGTGGTTAAGGCAAAATTTGCATAGGTTGTTGGGGATGAGGAGCCATTTGTGGAGCTTTGAGAGGGTGGGGGAGGTCTTTGTATACCCGAGAGCTAGGTGATGAAACTGCATTTGGGGATGATGCCACTCCAAATGAGCGAGCACCATGGAGTAATAGTTGTGCATCTTGGATCTGGGCAACTTGTTGTTCATTGATTTGGAACGAGATCTTGGAATTGGACAGCCTTTTTCCAATGAACGTTTGATAGAGCTGAAGGAACAAATGTGAACGTTTGATAGAGAGAAAGCTGAAGAAACAAATATTTTATATGGAACTAGCTTTTACTTGTTACAACCATGAAATCGGTTGAAGAGCTGGGGGTGCAACCATTTAATTAGTCAATAAGGATGGTTGGAGAAAGACAGGTCATAATTGTAACAAATTTCAAATCTGAAACTAAAATCTATTGAAATCTTCAATTTGAAAGATTTGTGAAATCTAATTTTTAAATACGTTCAAACACAAAATAAATATAATTCATAAATCTCAAACTAAACAGGATTAACATACCCTAATTCATTATCAACTATATAATGAATTGATTGTGACTTGTCGATTACATAGGAAGCTCAGAACTTGATAAGATATGTACCGGCCTCCGTCGCACTCAAATCCAAATCATATTTTTCAAAATATGTAAGTTTATATTCTTATTTTTGTATGGGCGTAATTGTTTTGTAGAATTTAGACTTTTAGACCTTTCTTACATGCATAGACACTCTTTGGTAGAAGGTGAGTTTTAAACTTGAACCTCTATTGCTTTAAAAATAAGTTTGGAGTCAACTCGTGGAAAAATGTATGCGACCCAAATCACCATTACCAAAGGTCCTAACATTTTCTATTGATTTGTCCTCTGTACTGGACTATTTTGATTCTTAATTATCCGTCGTTATGTTGTTCCCAAGGACTAACAAGATCGAAATAGCAAAACTCTTGGGTCATCTCAATGGGTTCAGAAATCACACGTTTCTCTAGATCATTATAATGTATTTCTACATAGCTACTCAGAGGAAGGTCTTTTCGTAATCGATAGGTTCTCATTTGTAATTGCTACAAAATCGCGTACATTGTAACCTAAGGATCACCAGTATGCCAACCTTAATGGTTGGTTGTGTTTATGGTATATATATCAACAATTGCACCTACTTATTTTCTGGGTGTTGGCTCAAATGTTTGCAAGGGAAGCTTGTCAAGGCTTTCATGTTGAACGTACTCATAAATGTTGAACATAATTATAAACAAGAGGTTTCTCATCTCCTGAAGCATAATATACGAACAGATTCACAACATTACGATGTTGCATGTCAAAAACCTGGCTTCATTTGAAACTCAATCTTCCCTTGCTTTGAGCTTTTTCCCTCTCACATAGGGAAACCAATACATTACAACTTACGCTTCATGAATTGGTGATGAAGATTAACACTAGATCCTTGTTGAATATTTGTACAAGAAAAAGCCTGAGCTAGAAGATCTGATAATGTTTGCAAGGACCTCACTGGCCCCCTCTACTCCTCTAGTACCAAAGGCAACACTCCTACTACTTGAATTAACTTCATCAAACTATAAAATTCCACCAAAAATGCATATCCACTCAAATTTGCCAATTCAAAATATCTCCCGTCCAACACAATATGGCAATATTCAATAAATTTGTATTCTCTCCCTAAATTTATTTATGTCATATTGTCATATGAATAAATATCACAATAAAAGTATTCAACAGCTTTTAGCAAAACTTTTTTTTGAATCAATTTCGTTTACTAAACATTTTTTTAAGCATATGAATTTATTACGATATTTATTCATATGCCTAAAAATATATTTTTAGCTAATTTATTTTGTAGTTCTAAATTTGTTTAGTTTAATTTTTTTTGTTAGAGAGTAATTGAGAACATAAATAAATTTAATCTAAAAATATGGCAATTTGAAGGTTGTTAACATGAAAAATTATTGTGACAAAAAAATCAACTCCTCATCTCATTTTGTTAAGGTTAAAAATTTTAATTCTCATTTCTCGTATCAGAAAATTTTCATACCAGAAATTCATATCATATTTTTTTTTTTGTCTTTTTTAATTTTTTATAATTTTCTGGTATGAAATTTATACTAAAAACTCGTACCATAATTTTTTTTCTTCTTTTTGTCCTTTTTTTATTTTTTATAATTTAAATACAGTCACACATAAACAATAAAATGCATACTTTGGCACATAGTAATTAGATATAATAGAGCAACAGTTGTTTAATCAATGTATCTATTTATGAACACTTCAGGTTTAGCTCACTGATCAAATACTTCAAGTTTACCTCACTATTTAAAGATTTCCTGTCATGAAATAGTAGTTGAGATAGACATGAACACTAAATTAGATTTAAAAATAATAAGATTTCAGTGTAATGGATAAGCTTTGAAGTTTTCAATATCTTATCAGGTGATGACGACAACAAGGAATTAATAAAGAAGCCTCATCATGCAAGCTAAGCTTGGAAACGATCAAGAGCAAAAAATCACAATTGTATTTGGATCCCACAACAACAAATTCCACTTTATAAATTCAAATCCCATTATCCAACAACAAACACAGAGGGTTACAATAATCAGTGAGTATGTCAATTTGCTACCCAATCTGTTAAAGTTGCAATGTTACCAGAAATAAAAAAGATTGACGAGCCTACATCTCACCTGGATACCCAAGTGCACCCCTGCAATAGTCAGGTGGAAGTATGAAGAAATAATTAAAAGCTAATTATGAACACCCAGGTTTTCAAGATCGGACAAAATAGCACAAACAAATAAACTAAATAAGCAGAACAACTTACATTCTAGCAACCTGGAGTTGTTCTACAGTAGGTTGTTCAAGATGTTGCATGACTTCAATCTCTCCACTGCTCTCTTGCAATAATAAATCATCTCTACATCGAAATTTATCGATTACTAAATCCCTGAGATAGGACCTGATCTCAACTCCAACTTCATTGAATGGTCAAATCCTGTAATGTCTTTAACAGTGCTGCTATGCAATCTAGCAACCCTTTCAACATCCCCTGCATCCTGCATTACCACTCGAAACACACTGGTCCAATCCTAATGTCGAATCTTCTCCATCAAAAGTGCTCAAAAATTTGGGTGAACTTACTCCAAGCACATAACCAGAAGCATCCTCATAACATAACTGATGATTCATCCAACTACTAACATAGAAATATATATATCAATTAATTCCTTGTTGGAGAAATTGGTGGAAATCTAACAGTAATGGCGCTCATATCCATCGAATACCTCACTAATCATGCCCTAAATTTCTTCAAAATTCTCGATTTGTTCAAAATCAAGGATTTCAACACAATAAGCGAACGATTCCGTTGGATTCGATGATGGACAAGCGAAAAACAACAGGGAAATGGAAGAGTGAACAAGGAATCTGACCGGTCAATTGGTTGTTAGAGAGATCAATTTGAACAAGGAAGAAAAGATTGGAGAAAGAATCAGGGATTGGGCCTTGCAATCGATTATGAGAAGCATCGAACAACCCTAGGTTTTTGAGTTGGAGCGTGAGAAGGGAGATGGCGGAAGAGGAAGACAGGTTCACGGTAAAAAAAAGTTTTGGGTACATTTACCTAATGAAAAAATATAAATGGATACTTATTATAATGATTTTTAACTTAAAAAAAATCTAGTTATTAAAATTGCCCTTTATTTTTTATGTTCCAATATTGCTAAGGTCAAATATCAAATAAATGGAACGGTAAATCTTGATTCTTGATTTATTTGAATGTATGAAATTTGTTTTTGTTTTTTTTAAGGGCTGAAATAAAGGGTTTTAAATGGTTGAAATTAAACTTGCATGTTTTTGGCACCATTAAAGAATAACTTGAACTTCAAGGTAGATGTTTACTTATAACTTAGATTTTTTGTTCGTTTGTGATGCCTCCACCACAAGCAGGCATTATCCTCACAGTTAACGTTGAACATTTTAGTATTAGTACTAGTATAATACCCGCACCTTATGTGAATTTTGAAAAAAATAAGAAAGAATATTGTAAAATAGGTTTTTTTTAGGTGGTTTTGTTTTATATACTTCTCTAATCTAATCGACCTACCAATATTACTTTATTAACGATAAATTTACTAAATGAGATTATACTATGCACATACTTAATAGAATAATAATATTATTATATATATATATATATAACAACATTTTTCTTTTTTTTCCATGTAATGAGTTTAGGGATTTTTTTTGGTTAATGGCTAACAATTTGATTTTACAATTTTTTTTTATTTAACAACTCTTTTTTTTTTGGGATTATAATGCTTATTGGTGTATTAAAAATTTTATTTTAATTAATTATTTTTGGACTATAAATCTATTAGTTAGTTAGTTAATTTTATTTTTAATTATTAAAATTACAAAAGATTTATGTGATCTACAAGCTAATAAACTTAAAATAATTAAACAAAAATTTAATTAATATAACGTGGTCTATATCTACAAGATAAAAAAAAATTAACAAAAATTTAATTTAATTCAAAATTAACTTCAAAGTCCGATAGCTATTATCTAAAAATAACCTATTGCTGATGGGTGGAAGAAAATCAATAAATAAATAAAATTAACATAAAAAAAGGTGTACACATCAATTTTTTTTAATAACTTGAAAATAGATCAGATACACGGGGTTACGGTTAAAAATCAAATCCCTGATGAAACAATAGAAAAACGATTGTTAATTATACAATTTCAAAAAAAATTGTGGGAGCTCCATTTCGAAATACTACTCTCACAACGCATCACGTAAACTGTCATGTATACTGCCCTAGTAGTAGATATAGATTCGCCCATAACGTAAAATTTTTAGTTCCAAAAAAATAAATTTTGTTCGACAAATTTGTAAAACATAAAAAGTTCTAAGGGAACCATGAAAAAAATCACATGGAACGTTCGAAAAAAAAATCCCTTCGAATAAAAATCCTAACAGAAAATATAACTAAAATGGAAATGAAATCGAAACCAATTTAATTAAAAGCCATAATAAAAAGATATAACAACAATGGAAATCAATTTACCGTCAAAATGGAAATCAATTTTGTTGATTAAATGGAAGTTTTTTATTTAAAAAACTTCAAAAAATCCAATGGAATCATGTAAAAATTTATTATATATTTATTGGTATTTTTCAAAAAAAAAAAAACAACGTAAATTTTGATGGATTTTATCAAAAAAATAATTGTTCGCTTAAGATGGAATGTTTCGAAAATAAAATTCAATTCGAAATCAATTTAATTAAAAATCGCACATAACGTAAAGTTGTAGTTCCAAAAAAATAAATTTTGTTCGACAAATTTGTAAAACGTAAAAGTTCTAAGCGAACCATGGAAAAATATGATGGAACGTTCGAAAATAAATCCGTCGAATAAAAATCCTAACTGAAAATATAATTAAAAGGGAAATCAAAATTGCAATATCTTTTAATATATTTTTATAAATATTTAATTATTAAAAAAATGATTTGGTTGTTAAGGTGATTTGATTGTTAAGCTAATTCGATTACTTTTTTTTTATTATTCAATATTTTATTATAAAATAATTGTTCAAAGAAAATATTCGTTCGATTAACGTGAATTTGTTCCTATAAAATTGTTAATTTAATAATAAAAGATTTTTGGCCTAAAAAATTATTTAAAAATCAAGATTTATTGGCTTTAATTGTGGGAGCTCAATTTCAAAAATCCTGCGTCCATAGCGCGTCACGTCATCAACTTGTGCTCTGTTTTAGTAAGTATAATAAATATGGGTTTTTCTAGTGTGATTATTAATAATTATTTGTGTTTTTTTTTTCTAAAAAGTAAATTAAAATGTATTATAAAATTACACATCATGTAATTAATGAGATGAACTTTAATTTCTCTACTCTAATCAATTCATATACCTAGAAGGATGCATAATTCTTAAAAAAGCAAATAACATTTAATAAAAAGTAGAATGTTATTACTACTATTGTGTGCCTATGGACTCTCATTAGAAAAACGGTTTGTGTAATTACAGAATTTGACCTAATTTTATAAATACGGTATATTGCCTAGATTTTTTTATTGTTATAATTGGGCTTGTGTAACTCGATGAATTTGGACTTATATAACCAAGCCTTGCATAAATGACGGACTTGTGAAAATGACGAACTTTTTAGTTTGTGCAACTCATTTGAGACGGTGTAACTCAATTTTGTGTAAACAAACGAAACTTGTGTAATTGAGAAATGACCAAGGTTGTTGACTACGCAAATTTACATTGTAACTGAAAATGTGTATTAAAATTGTGTAATTGAAATTTTGTATTAACACTGTGTAATTGAAATTATTTATTAAGATTATGTAATTGAAATTGTGTATTAAACTTATGTATTAACATTGTGTATTAATACTGTGTATCAACAAGAGAGTACACAAAGTTCAATTAGTTCAGCTGGTATAAGAGAGGTAGGGAGGGCCTTTCTTAATCTTACGATTCATTCACTTATGAGGCTTGTTTATGAATTTGACAACTGTTGAATTTGAGGTCCTAAGATAGGTGTTAATGTATGAGAAATTATATGATAGGTAGTGACGCCCTTAAGGTGTTCAACAAAATTCTCTATACAAAATTTTATTGATGTATGTTGAACTTGTTATGCTATTTTAATATTAGTTTTTGATAGCATGTATTATATTCTATATTTTGGGACTTGTTTAGACGTTTTATCTTCAATAATCTGCATGTATGGATGTATATTATGTGATTATATTGTCGTTTCATCTACCTTTACGGGAATCGAGGTTTACACCAAGTTTCGTTGTAATCGTAGGTAAAATGGCACATTTTGGATCGAAATGAAGCTAAGGAGCAAATGAGTCATAGGAGCTAGGAGCTACATTCAGGAGCTTAAGAGAGAACTCAAGAAGCATGGAACTAATAAAGAAGATTTACTTTGGACCAGATTTGAGAGATTTCATATTCAGTTGAGATTCACCTCGGTCAGCTATAGTATCACCTCGACCGAGGTGATCTTGAGGAGCGTCCCGACCGAGGCGAACACCTTGGCGCCGGTGAGATATATTTTTTAGCTGAGATCTTTTATCTTTGGAAGGAAGAGATCTTATATTTTTGGGCTGGATTTCCTGAAAGAAGATTTTATTTTAGGGAGATCTATTTTAGAGATATGGATATATTTTATAGGAAATTATCTTTTTAAGATATTATTATCTTTGAAAGATAATTCTCCTATAAAAAGGGCTGGATTTTTCACAATTCAGCATCGTCGCATCACCGCAGGCTGGAAGCCGAGAATACACTGCAGTTAGGAAGAATTTTTGGAAGTTTGAAGGAAGTTTTGAAGATTGAAGGAAGGAAGTTTCATAGCTTTGAGATAGCTTTTGAGGGGATTTGTAAGACTTTCTTAGATTCCCTTTGGTTTTATTGTCTTGTATTTGTGATCTAAGGAACGCTGATTTGTGAACTATTTGATTCAGTTATTGAAGCCTTGTTCTTAAGGTTTTTGTGTTCAAATATTCATTACCTTCTCATATTTTTTATTATTGTTATCATGATGATGAGTGACTAATTTCCTTGTGCGATTCTAGGGTGATTGGCTGAAAGTTGTGGGAAAGACGATGATAGAATGATCTTAATCTCAGTAGGACCCTGAAAGCTCGAGTCTTTAACCTTAAACCTAGATTACATCGCTCAGTCGATGAACATCTCGGCCGAGGTGGAACTTGACTGACCGTGGTGACCTTTTCTAATCCGAAGCTGAGAGTTAAGTGTTTTAGTTTGCCAAACCCTATTCTTATTACACATTTCCTGGTTAAATGCAAGCCTAGGATGAGACTTACCCGGTGATTCCTTTGTTTGTTTACCCATGATCATAAGTGTAGGTAATAAAGGTTTATCCTTTATTGGGGTTTGAGTGTGCCTTCATCCCATCTTTGTGAGTTAGCCTGAGACTTACCCGGGAAATGTTGATTATATTCCCTTAGTTGGTGTGTTGGTTTGAGATTATAGTTCATTTCCTTAGTACCTTGAGACTTACCCGGTGATAGGAGATTTGGTTTGGGATAGTGAGTAGTGAGACTTACCCGGTAATCTATTCCCACCTTAGAAACACCTTCCCTTTGCAAAAATCTCAGCTTTGTTCACTTTATCTTGAGATCTTGAGTTGGAACCACAACTAGATGCTTTAATCCCTAGAATTTGCATAATTCCCCTATTTGACTTTATTATCATCTTTGATTGCTTTAATCGCTTTTGTGGTTATTAGTTGCATTGACAACCTCTATTTTCTTAGTTTCACCTAAGTCCCTAAGATCGACACCCCGGAATTCTTGCTTTTTACTATAATTGATCCGTACACTACGGGTTCGTATCCTTGTTTTAAGCATATTTCTTGGGATATAAATTTAAAGCTTGCACACACCATTTGGAGCGAACAGTTTTCCTATTCTTTTCTTCTATTTTCCTAACAATCACTAAGACGTTAACATATAATATGCAGATTTTGGGAGTCTAATTAATAGGAAAGCATATGTCGTCATGAAAGGATCTCAAAGAGTGCCTTAGTGAGCTTTCACTCGCATATTACTCTCTCCATCGCTATGTACTTCTTCCTTCATGCACTTTGTAGCTTGTATCATTCTTTGTTTACTTATGAAACAATGATGGCACTGAATCTTGTTTCTCTCCCCTGCTTCACAAAAATAGCCAAACGCCTACGTTTTGCGCATAAACTTTCCAAGAGGTCACCCATCTTGAAATTGCTTCTGCACGAGCACGCTGAACTCCAGAATTCTTTGTCCTCACTCGACCAGTAGAAAAGAATAATACTTGTTGACATGGATAACAACCCATGCTTATAAGTTAATCATAAATCCCCCATCCAAATGATGCGGGATAATAGTTTTACAAGGTGCTACATGATGACTGTCGTTGTGCAATCAAAAGCTCCACAAAAGTAGTTGCCCAAGTAATTGTTCGAAGTTATTTCATTTCTAATCCAATTTCTTTTTTATTTAACACTAGTTTAGTGCCCACACCTTGTGCGGGTTTGCCTAAATAAAAATATAACATTTTCACTTTTATGTATCATATATTAGATATTTTTTCAATAAAATATTATATTTTTACTTTTATGGATCATGTATTGGATATTTTACCTAAACTCAATCGTTTTTTATTAACTAAAATGGCTAACTTTTGTGAAGATTAAATTATAACTTTTTATAAATCAAAGGACATGATTAAAAATCTATATAAAAGATTATTGTTAGAGTATTATATTTATACATGAATGTATTATTTGTATAATCTTTGGACTCTCTATTTATACAAGTTCTAAAGTCATCAATCTTAGTTGGTAATTGACGTGGGATAACAAAATTTCTCAAAATATTTAACATAAATATATCGGGCTGATAATCCTTCAAACAAAAAAAAAATCGTCCCAAAAAATAAAATTTGAGGGATACAATTACTTAATATAGATTTTAGGTAAACTAATTATTTGATTTGTTTAAAATTATATAAACGACGTCAACGACCGACAATAAGACTCAAATAGTTGTAGATTAACGATCCTACAAACATATATTAATCCGATATGAATAATTGTAGCACCCAAAATTCTATAAACTCGGGATGCTACAGGTTAGGACCTCACAATGGGTTCTGACCCTAGCTTGACAACAAGTTCACCAGATCTTACAACAAGACACAAATAAATATAAAACCGACATAGATAAAGTTAAAATTTCATAAACCAAAATACAGATAAGCCTCGCAGCCGGGTTTTACAACTATACAATCAACTATCTATACATACAAAACTCGCATCCCATCCTAACATGTACGGGAATCCTGGCTGATCCCTCCAACCGGATCACTCAACCGCCTTTCTATCGTGCACAACATCTACAAAACGGATAAACCGTTTGCTAACATTATATATATATATATATACATATATATATATATATATATATATATATATATATATATATTATAACACATACATTCACATAAGAATTATTAAACACATAGCATGCTCACAAACAAGCCGTTATTTTCTTTTATTTAACTTAGGTTGTGACACGAGTAACACCCAAACCTCGCCTTTGTCCCCGTATACCATCAGGAGTGGTTCGGAGTACTGTTCGCCCGAAAACGTGCGTGCAAATAAGCTTTATATTTATAAAACTAGAATAACAGCAAGCGAACCCGCATTGTACGGATCGGCGTAGATTAGCAAGTATTCCAGAGTATCGAACACAGGGATTTGGTGAAACAAAATCTAATTTCAATTGTCAAGCAAATAAAAGATGTAAAGCTTTACAAATATTGGGGAAAACAACAACCCTAAAGATCCAGGTGTCTAATTGTGGCAATCGATTCAAGATATATTAAAGAATTAAGGACTGAGTCAAGAATTGCGAAGGTATACTAAAGTAAAGTAATGTACGGTGAAGTTCCAAAACCTTATATGACTTACCCAAAGACACTCTCTATAAAGGTTGTTGAGGATGCAGTATAGAAAGGAACTAAGGACAAGAATTAATCTCAAATACCCAAACTTGTAACCCAATGATCAAGATAAACTCAAACGGTTAAGGTTGTGACACTCGAAACCGAAATAGAGGATGTTGAGTCTCACTACTATCTAGGAAGGGCAAGCCAAGACTAGGTTAAAGCTAATCTTTAACTTTGGATTAAAGTAAAAGCAAAGCTCATAAACTGGGGTGAATCACGGGTATATCTTAAGAACCACGGCCGTGGAAACCTAAGAACATGCCGTGATTTAGGTTGTCGATGATATTTCTCTAAATCTCAGGGTCCAATCAAATTACGATCGATCTATCATCATCTAAGCCACAACTATCAACCCTTCACCTTAGATTTGCTAAAGGATTTTAGCCAATAACCATTGTCATGATATCAATATTCAATTTAAGAAGAATGAAAGATGAAAACCCTCGAATAATCAATAAAACTTCAAAATCAAATCTGAAATCCTAAACACAAGAAGCAATGTTAATGAATTCAGAATATATAACACAAAACCTCACAATGATCTAAGGCAAGTACGGAGAATGAGATGTCAATCCGTCTTCAATATCAAAACCTAAGAAAAAGGCTAAACTTCCGATGTAAGCAATCTCCAATCTCCAACAATCCGGCGCTTCCGCAACTCTCGGCGACCTCCAATCAACCCTAAGCAAGAGTGCTGAAAACAAGGGTAAGCGGCCGTCCTCGAAACTCTCTTTTCCAGCCTTTTTATAAGACGAGAAAGGGTTACCGTCAAGGCCCAATACGTAAATGACGTGGCAAATAATGACACGTCAAAAGATTGCCTAAATCACGGTCTCACAGCCTTCCACGACCGTGGTTTAGAGCGTGGAAACATATATGGTGCCTTGTGACTTCCACGACCGTAATTTAGACCGTGTAACTTACTGAAGTGCTCTAAACTCTCTTCCACGTTCATAATGCTAAGTCCACGGCCGTGCTTTAGAGCGTGGACTTCAAATCATCTTCTCCACGGCCGTAATTCAGGGCGTGGAAGTGCATATTGCTTGTTGTTGCCTTTGTTTCGTGTCATTCTTCATACTAGCTCCTTCCTTAGCTTCTTTGATGTATATCCTAATCCTCGAACATGATCGATTACTCCCTTTTCTCCTCAAATGCTCTGATTCCAGCTCCTATTCACCTATAATCAACACAAAACTAGTGTAGACTTCCATATCGACAAAATAGATGAACAAGCTAATATTTGCTTCAAAACCTTATCCATGTACACAATAATAAGTGAAAAACAACCAAAATAAGTGCCTAGAATATCGCCATATTTCATGCTAAAAAATACCCCATACTTGTCACTTGCTTGTCCCCAAGCAAGATTTTCAAAAGCTTAGATCACAAGTTAGAATGAAATATGCATGCATATTCAAAACAAGCCATCCTTTAGGCAAATGTGCTTCTAGTCAGTAGATCATCCTCAAACCTTGCTTCATTCATCCTTGAAAACTCTCATATGCATAAACCAAAGAATGTAAAGTAAAGAAACATCATAAATCGCTTAAACTTCAAGACAAACATCAAAACCTTCAAGTATTGTCAAAATCAAGCATGTGAAACTTCAATTTAGATCACCAAGTCAAATAACACTCTTTTAATCTTAATGTAATATCCGGAAATTTTTATATCCGTTTAATTCGGAGTCGAACCAAATTTCTGACAAGCTTAAATCCCCTCACTCGATATATATCGTCAGAAGTCATAACATTTCATCATTTTATATCTATCCCCATAGACTCCCCCTTGCGAGACCAACCTCCTACATACTTAGATCATTCTCATGATTTTATGTGATACTTAACATCACAAGCCATATTGGTATCATCATTTCATATGGATATAGTTATATATCACATACTTTAATCTAGCATTTTATGTAAAGATTTCATTCACACAAATGTCCAACTTCTTAACCAAAATTTTAGTTAAACAATTACTACTCACACATATCTTTTTTTTTTATGAATGATATCACTTATATTCTACCTAGTTGTTTACCTCTTCTAAACATGTAATTAATTTTATATACAAAAAGACAAGAAATGACGTTCACCCCTCTTAAATGCCACATTGAATTTTGATTATATAAACATTTTTAGCCTTAACCTATTTTTCTAATCACATTGATTCCCCTGGCATTATTGGGCGGATTTCTTGCCTGATTTCACGCAAGCAGTAACTATGCAAGAGCCCCTCCCTTCCAGCTCTTGTAACCGTCTTCTCCCTCCCTGCTGTGCATACTCGTCCATGACCATGTTGTCAAGCTCCCTCCCTTCCAGCGACTCACAGCAGCCCCTACCAGCACCCCTCTCTGTAGACAGACGCCATCACCGACGCCCCTTCCTTCTCCTTCACGAACGTAGGATGACGTTCTCTCTCCTCCTGCGCAGTGATACCGCCTTCCCTCTCCCTTCTCCTATTCTCTCTCTCGGATCGCCAACGATGACCCTCCCATCCCTTGCACGCAACGCCTCGACGAGCCCTGAGTTCAACAGCAGCAGATGACCAGCCACCTCATCAGATTGAGTACGCTCTCTTCTTCCTGTTTGCTCGCATTAGATAGCGTCGGTATTCGATATCGTCACCGACCGAAACCACGAGTCAAGGACGGCTAGAACCTTCCCCCACCTTACATAGTCGCCGGCGAACATCGTCCCAGTCTGATCACAATCGTCCAAGACTTAAAACTGTTCCATCATGGAGCGACCTCGCCTCTATAAGTAATCGAACTTTCTTCGGCGGTTATTCTGACATAGAACTAGGTCGTCTTGTCATTCTGAGTTGATTAATAACTGCGTTGCCGACCAAGAAGCTATCGGTGAGTCCTCCTCTTCCATCTACCTTAAATTCTCGTGTAGGACTTGTGGGTTATGCGAGAGGTTGGGCTGTACAATAGCTATGGTAGGGGAGAGAGGGTCAGATGTCCGTAGTGAGTGGGTAGGTAGGTTTGGCTGAGTATGTCTGGTTAGGTACAACAGCCTTATGAGGAATACCAATACACTTGCTAGTGTATGGCTCAAGTGAGTCTGGTGATGTATACAGAAGTTAGATAGAAGTACGGAATTATGGGTAGTGTAGTGACGCAAGTTATTATAGACTCTTATAATTGGATGCAATTAGAAATTAAGATTTGTTAAGGCCTTTGATCCTACCGGTATGTATATAACGTTGTTAGGGTGTTGAGTTTTCCATGTTAGATGTTTCGTGATTAGCATGTTAGTGTAAGCTACGCTAAGTTGCATCTTTATTCTCTCTTGGTACATATGTTGTACAGGGATATGTATACTTTGAGGCACGACGGTTAGATCTAGATCTATAAGGTTCCAACGTAGGCTAGTTGTGCACTATGGTAAAATGCAGATTTTTGGCTAAATATAGAATGTGAGTTAGGAACCAACTTCGGAAAATTTTGTAGAGATAGTTGTTGAGAATTCTAGAGAGATATTTGTTCCTATGAATTGTATGCATATCATAGATGCCTTGGGTAATTTTTCTTAGAATTTTTATATTTTATTTGAGTCTCGTATTATAGGCTAAAGTTGGACCTAAGTGATTTTTTTTAAAGTTAAGAAAAGTGTGTAATCTATAAGTTCTATCTAAACTAACTCTTAAGAGTTAGATTATGAAATTTAGTCCCAAAGAAAGGTTTGAGCTTATATTATAGGATTTTTGAAAGTTTCAGAACCAAGGGTAAAATAGTCATTTACCCGTATAAGGGTATTTTGGTAATTTATTTGATGATAGAGTTAAATATCTTAGAAGTCAGAGACTTCTATTTATGTGGGATACATTATTGATCCACTTGCCTTTTATAACAGGCGGTTGAGTTCCTGCGGTTACAGACCGAGTCGTGATAACGAGATTATGTTTGAATTCAGGTAAGTCCTTTGGGCTTACTTAGCTGACTTCTAGAGATGAGTATGAATATTGGTAGTGGTGTGTGAATGAGATGCTTATAGTGATATTTTAGTAATATTTATATACCGACCTATACCTTGGCCTAAGAGTAACGGGCGGTGGCATTCTGCTCAGTTAGCTTGAGGGCGCTGGCGGTTTCTTTAGGGACTAGTCCACACTCGGTTTGTAGTGATGCTACCGGCGGAGGTAAGCTAGACCTACACCCAGTTGGATAAGGAACGGAGGCGAGAACTCTTAAGATTCTCGTGCCACAACTGTAAAATGGAATAAGGTGAATCACTTAACTACTAGATAATAACCGGTTTGTGTGTCAGCATGATGATTGTTTATGTTACCTTGTTTGTGTTTGTGCTATCCTTATTCTGCTTATATTTGGATTGTTAGCTAACGGTTTATCCGTGTTGTAGATTCGTAGAGATAGACAGTTGTAGAGTGATCCGGAACGGATGGTCAGCCGGGTCCACGTACTCATTAGATGGGGACGGGGGAGTCTCCCATACAGCATGCATGTTATGTATATGTTTATGTTTTGTAAGGCTGTCACATGTGTACATTCATACAATAAAAATATTATGTTTCGAAATTGTTTTAAGTACATTTGTGTCTTGTTGTAAGATCCAAGTAATGTTGTTGTTAAACCAAGGTCGGGACCCATTGTGAGGTCCTAACCAGTAGCTCCCCGAGTTCCGAGAATTTGGTGTGTTACACTTAAGGACTTTCAAGTAAGGTCTAGAATGCGGAAAGGAGGGAAACTTGTAAGGGATGTGGTGCTTGAATCCGGGAAAAGGGATAACCCAACTCTTTCTCTTTTTATTTTGAATTGCAACACCATCAACTTAGAGCTTTGTACTTTTATTTTTCACATTATTTTTCGACTTTACTTTTGGAAATATGAATAGAGGTGAACAAAAACCGAAGCCTAGGAGATTGACTTTTCTCATTTTCGAGATGCCACAAACCCTTGATGCACATACCATAATCCGTTAGGAATATCGCTCAATCCGACTTTGGCAAGACACAAACACCCGGCCATGTGAATGGTGCCGAGTTACTCATCGTCATGATTAACTTCCCCAAACCTATTAGTTCTATTCTTTGAATGTAAAATTTTGCTTTCATGGCCCTCCCACATCAAACATGCCAAATATCAACTCCTCCAAATTCCCGGATAGGTAAGGGAGGCAATTACTTTTATTGAGGGGCTAAATGATCAAAGAAAGAAGTAAGAAAATCGAATTGCCTTAATCATTTCATAAAAAAGTATAAGAACTCATCATGTGATTTCAACCTTAATTTCTCAATATGATTTAGATAAAACTCTCACATTATGAAACTTGCAAGAAAGGATAAATAACACATTTAATTTCTTTTCAATTCATAATTTCGTTTAAGCATACAATTGTCATCAAAACTCATTCCACAAGTGAAAACTATCATAGAAGTCATCTCTAATCTTAGAAGCACAAAAACTTTTTCAAAATTTTTCAAATTTTTATGGATTTTTCAAAGCCTTTTTCATGCAATGCAATAACGAAACGTGTGACTATGGAATGAAACATGCGAAGTGTCATGGATAGAAGCAAGCAAATGTAGTAGAGTTATTACACACAATAGTCACACCCCACCCCATACTTAAAACATACATTGTCCTCAATGTTCAAAAAGAAATAAAGAAAAGAAAGAAAAGCAAAATGAACTCACTAGACGGTGGTGGGGTGGCTGAAACTGGCGATCATCAAACTCATAACTGTGGAGGAGGTGGTGGTGGAAATGGACGGAAGTCATGGCTATAGTACCGCCCGAACTGCTAGCGGTAAATGTAACTCATCATCTCATCATGCTCCCAGCTCCGTATCTCCTGGGTCTCCCAGTGGATCGCCAAGTCTCCAACTCTCCTAGAAAGGTCGGTGGCCCACGCCGGTAGCTGCTCGTACTATGATGGTGGCTGACCGTACCATGCCGGTGCGTCCTGTGGAGTTGGTGCTGTTGGTGCTGCGGGTGCATGATCATACCACGGAGGTGGAGCTCCCATCCATGAAGGCTGCTCCCCATACCAAGTGGGAGGAGCGTCCATCCAAGCCGGCCTCTCACTTACGCTAGCACGGCGAGAGGAAGAGGCTCCGGAAGGTCCGGAAGGTCGTGGGGAACATCTAAGAGGGTCGGGGAAGTGTGCCGGCTGATCCGGAAAAGTGCCAAAGTCCTGCTCATCACCTCCTCCTCAACATCCGCAGCCGGGACATCATCCGGCACAAAAGGAGGTGTTGCCAACCTATTCGAATGCATGGCGGCGAAAGTCTGCTTCCAGTTATGGCGTCCGGCCATAATTGAATAATCGTGGAGCCAAGGGATACCTCTACCTCCTCTCTCCTCCCAAGGCATACCGGCGGTAGGTGGACTGTGGTGTCTAGGGAAGATGATGCCTCTAGTCATAAGGCTATTGTGACCCAAAGGTCTCGCCGCTATCCTAGTACAAGCAGAATAGTCTATCCCTAGTTGCGAGGCAATGTGAGTGACCATACCACCATATCCTATATTACCGGCCCTCTTGTTCTTCAATTTACTCATGGTGGAGGCTAGGAGGGTAGCACAATCAACGGGTCTACCATGGAGCATAAAGTAAAGGAGGAAAAGCTCATCGGTCTTAATCTTTTGAGGGGTATCAGTCCTAGGGAAAAGGCACTCGGAAAGGACCCTATGAGCTATCTTCAAGGCTAAGTGATAGATAAGCTTAGCCTTAGTGTCGGCCGGTTGCCAACGGTCCTCACTAGCATAAATCATAGCTATATCCTCCTAAAAATCCTTAGCGTATACCCCGCTAGGAAACCGACCATTGAAGGTCTCTTGGAACCCAAAGAAGGCTCCAAACTGCAAGATCGAGAACTCATAGTTCTCCTCCATCAACCGAAAAGAAACCGTCCTATCGACGGCGCTATGCTCAAAGGAAGTGACGAACTCCCTAGTGATTTCCTCATAAGCATCTTCTCTAATAGCGGAGAAGACAATCAAACCGGCCCTATCTAGAAGCCATGTCAAATCATTCACTACGTTCAGCGGTTCAAGCTCCTCAAGCACTAAGTATTGCGGTCCTATGACCGGCCTCTTCTCGATCCTTTCTAAGGCATCGAGGTAATCCTCATGAATGGTTGGAAATCTAGGAGGTGGGGGTGATGGTGGTTCACTAGGGGGGACTTGGGAGGAAGAGGAAGTGTCACCTTTCCTCTTCTTGTTCCTACTCGACTTTCTCCTAAACAAATTGTCCATTATAGGGGAAATCACGGTCTGTTCTAGGAAAACCACGGTCGTGGAACCTACATGGACCGTGGTTCGGTTCTGTTTCGATCAAATCTCAATCAAATCACACCAAATTCACCAAACACAGTCCTAGACTAGTTCCAAATCCAATTCCAATCAGTTATCCTAAAAATCTTGCGAAGAATTGAACCAACTTAACAAGTAGAGAAGGAGGAGAAAAACCTAGGTTTTGGATTTTAATATCCAAATTTCTTCTTCTGCAAGGATTGTTCACTTGAAGTGTTGATTGGATCTTGTAGATGATCGAAAATGCTTCACTTTAGGCTCAAGAATTGTTCGAATCGGACTCCGAACGAAGATTTGTGAGAAGGGGAAAGATTTCGGCCATTAGGGCGTGGAAAAGGGCATGGATTTGAGAATTTGTGGTGTTTTTGTGAAGGAAGGTGGTTTATATAGTGGCCGTAAAAATTTTGGAAAATCACGGTCACTCGGGGTGTTCCACGCCGTGGAATTGTACGGACCCGTGGTTTTGGTGATTTTTCTCAGACTTTGGAAGAATTACGGTCACTGTAGCTTCCACGACCGTGGTTTAGGACGTGGAACTCTTTGTAATGTGCCAAAATCCAAGTTTCGTCAATTCCTTCCAACTTTCCCATCTTCCATTGCCTATTCCATTGCTCCTACATCCAAAAACACGACATACTGGGAGGTATCGAGGGCAAGACAAAGCAAAAACGACTAAACTAATCTAATCTAAGAATGAAAAATGAAAGCATAAGTGCAATACCTTGGTTGCCTCCCAAGAAGCGCTTGTTTTAGGTCCGTAGCTAGACCGTACCTGCATCTATTCGAGTGTGGTGGGTGCGAACTCCTTAGCTTGGAGCTCCGGTGTATACTTCTTAAGTCGTTGACCGTTCACCTTGAAACTTCCGCTCTTTTCACCCCATACTTCAACTGCGCCATGGGGAAAAACATTTTTGATTAGATAAGGTCCAGTCCAACGAGATTTAAGCTTATCTGGAAAGAGCCGAAGTCTTGAATTGAAGATGAGAACTTGATCTCCTTCTTTGAGGTCCTTTGGAATGATATACTTATCATGCCAACGCTTCACTCTTTCCTTATAGATATTGGCGTTTTCATAAGCGTTTAAGCGGAGTTCTTCAAGTTCGTTAAGGTCTAAGAGGCGCTTCTCGCCCGCTTCCTTCATGCTGAAGTTCAACCACTTTGCCACCCAATACGCCTTGTGTTTCAGCTCCACCGGTAAGTGACAAGACTTCCCATACACAAGGTTGTATGGTGTTGTTCCTATGAGAGTCTTGAACGCAGTCCTATATGTCCACAATGCATCATCTAGTTTCAAAGACCAATCATTCCTTGTCTTCGAAACTGTTTTCTCTAGGATGCCCTTGATCTCTCTATTCGAAATCTCCACTTGTCCACTTGTTTGTGGATGGTAGGGAGTGGCGATCTTGTGAGTCACCTCATACTTAGCTAGTAGAGCTTCGAATCTCCGGACAATGAAGTGAGAGCCTCCGTCACTAATGATGGTCCATGGTGTCCCAAACCTTGGGAAAATAGTTCTATTAAAGAACTTAACTACAACCATGGCATCGTTAGTTGGAGAGGCTATAACTTCAACTCATCTCGAAACATAATCTACAGCTAGAAGTATGTATTGGTTTCCACGAGATGATGGGAAATGTCCCATGAAGTCTACTCCCCAAACGTCAAAGATTTCCACCTCCTGAATGTTGTTAAGAGGCATTTCGTTCCTCTTAGAGATGTTCCCTGTTCTTTGACAAGCATCGCAACAGGAAACAAAGGTTTGCACATCTTTAAATAAAGTAGGCCAAAAGAAACCGGATTACAATATCTTAGCGCTAGTTTTGTTTGAACTAGCGTGTCCTCCACAAGGTAGTGAATGACAATGACGGATGATGCTTTGCATCTCGTCTTCTGGCACACATCTTCGAATGATGCCGTCGGGACCTCTCTTGAAGAGTAGAGGTTCGTTCCAAAAGTATTTTCGGACATCCTTAAAGAACTTCTTCCTTTGTGCGTAGGATAGTCCTGGAGGTATTTCCTGACAAACCAAATAGTTAACAAAATCAGCAAACCATGGTTCATTACCTTTAGTTATCTTGTCGATGCACTCCTCTATGATGTGTAAATTCTCGTCCGGAAAGGAGTCAGCTATAGGTAGGTTATCGTCTTCAATGTGTGGTAGACGACTCAAATGATCCGCAACAGAATTTTCCGAACCTTTCTTGTCACGGATCTCTAGATCGAATTCTTGTAGGAGAAGAATCCATCTAATCAGCCTTGGTTTTGCATCCTTCTTGGCAAGTAAATACCGGATAGCAGCATGATTCATGTATACAATCACCTTTGCACCTACAAGATAAGAACGAAACTTTTCAAAGGTATACACAATAGCTAAGAATTCTTTTTCAGTTGTGGCGTAGTTAAGCTGCACTTCATCTAGCGTCTTGCTAGCGTAATAGATAGCATGGTTTTGGCCCTCCTTCTTTTGCCCAAGCACAGCTCCAATAGCTACGTCAATTGCATTGCACATAACCTCTAACGGGAGATTCCAGTCCGGGGGTTGGATGATCGGGGCTGAGATTAGAGCTTCCCGGATCTTATGAAATGCGTCTAAACAATCCTGCGAGAAATCAAAAACTGCATCCTTCATCAATAGATTAGTAAGCGGTTTTGATATCTTATAAAAGTCCTTAATAAAACGTCTATAAAATCCAGTGATGCGTCCTTGGACACGTCAATGAATGATTCCGGATCTAGATCAAGCTGAAGCTCAACTACTCCTTAGTTGAAGTGCGAATGCAATTGAAGATGGGTTGCGGAAGCTTAGAGATGGAGGCGGAAGTTGTATGATTGAGTCGATCTAGATTGATCGATCAAACCTTGAAGTGGGTCGGTTGAGTTGGTTCTTGAAGAACCCTCGAAGATGGTTGAGTTTGGATCGAAGATCCAAAAGAAGAACTTTGAGAGGGTTGGAAGAGGGATTGATGCTCAAGTAAGTTGGAGGAAAATACTTCTCTTTACTTAATCAAATTGAACATGCTTTACAAATGAGCCAAGCATCACCTTATATAGTGGATGAAGGCTATACAAAGAGTCGGAAATTAAATGACGGAAATAAAGTCGGAATTTAAGTTCCGGAATGAAACACCTAAAAATGAAAGGTTGAGAATTTAAGTTCGGAATTAAGTT
>BSUD01000007.1:113325520-113401259 GCA_033239045.1 Fagopyrum esculentum | reverse complement strand
TTGGAGTTGTGTCCTAGTCCGCTCATGAAGCTCAATGATGTGAGCGGCACGACTTGCTCCGGTGATGTGTTCTCCGTCTTTGAGTGGACGCGGAGTGAAGTCCATCGGAGTGTGTGGATTAAGGCCATAGACAACTTCAAAGGGTGAAAGCTTTGTTGCCGAGTGTCGAGACCTGTTATAAGAAAACTCCACAATCGAAAGTAAGTCCTCCCACTTGCGTGGGTTGTTCCTAAGGGTCGCTCTAAGTAGAGCGCCGAGAGTCCGATTGGTCACCTCCGTTTGACCATCGGTTTGGGGATGATAGCTACTTGAAAACAACAAGTTGGTTCCAAGTTTCCCCCATAAGGTTCTCCAAAAATGGCTCACAAACTTTACGTCCCGATCACTAAGGATGGAACGCGGTATTCCATGTAAGCGCACAACATTGTCAAAGAAAAGGGTAGCTACTTCACTAGCATTTTGTGTGCTCTTACATGCAATAAAATGTGCCATTTTTGAAAAACGATCGACTACCACAAAAATGGAGTCTTTGCCTCGTTTAGACATGGGTAGGCCAACCACGAAGTCCATGGAAAGATCCTCCCAAGGTCCCATTGGTATAGGCAAAGGAGAATACAATCCATCCGGACCTTGGCGCGATTTTGCATGGTGACATGTGATGCAACTTGTGCAAAACCGTGTCACATGCTTGCGCATCCGGGGCCAAAAGAAGTGCTCTTGTAGAGCGGCGAGAGTCTTGGTAGCACCGAAGTGACCACGACCCTCATGGGCCTCCTTTATCAACAAATGACGAATACTCGAGCGCGGGATATAAAGTTTGCCCGCACGGAATAAGTAGCCATCGTTAATAAAGAAAGACTCATGCTCTCGGAGGTCAAGGCATTGAGCAATTATATCCTTGAAGTCAAGATCCGTGGCATATAACTCTTTGATAAGAGCAAAGCCATGGATCTTGGCGTCCATATGCACAAGAAGGATATATCGGCGAGAAAGGGCGTCGGCTACCACATTCTCTTTACCTTTCTTATGTCGAATGACATAAGGGAAGGTCTCAAGAAACTCTACCCAACTAGCATGGCGCCGACTCAAAGTAGTTTGACCCTTGAGATACGAAAGAGCCGCATGATCCGAATGAATCACGAACTCCTTCGGCCACAAGTAGTGTTGCCATGTTTTGAGACAACGAACTAAAGCATATAGTTCCTTGTCATAGGTTGGATAGTTGAGTGAGGGACCGGAAAGTTTTTCGCTAAAATAAGCAATGGGCCGATTCTCTTGTAGGAGAACCCCCCCAATGCCTACATTAGATGCGTCATACTCCACCTTGAAGGTTTTCGAAAAGTTTGGGAGTTGGAGTAGTGGCGCATTACAAAGACGGTCTTTGAGCGACTCAAACGCTCGAGCATGGGTGTCACGCCACTCAAATGTGACACCTTTATTAGTAAGCTCGTGTAGCGGTGCCGCTATCGAGCTAAAGTCCTTGACAAAGCGTCGATAGAAACCCGCTAAGCCGAGAAAGGCTCGAACCATGGTGGCCGTAGTAGGAGTAGGCCACTCCTGAATGGCGCGAAGTTTTGATTCGTCCACTCGTAGTCCGTCCTTAGACACGACATAGCCAAGAAAAATTGTGGTGTCCGAGCAAAAGACACATTTCTCCAAATTGACATATAGTTGCTCTTGTCTAAGGCACTCGAGCACTTGGCGAAGGTGCTCGATGTGGGCATCCAAAGACTTACTAAAGACAAGGATATCATCAAAGTAAACTACTACGAAAATACCCATAAATTTGCGCAAGACGTGATTCATGAGGCGCATGAAGGTGGATGGTGCGTTGGAGAGGCCAAATGGCATGACAAGCCACTCGTAGAGGCCATGCTTCGTCTTGAAAGCCGTCTTCCATTCATCACCTTCGGCCATGCGGATTTGATGGTATCCGCTCCGGAGATCGATCTTGGAGAAGATAGTGGCGCCATGGAGCTCGTCCAACATATCATCAAGGCGCGGAATCGGATGACGATACTTGACGGTGATTTGATTGATGGCTCGGCAATCTACACACATCCGCCAAGATCCGTCTTTCTTGGGCACAAGTATGACCGGCACGGCACATGGAGACAAGGACTCACGGACATAGCCCCGGTCTAGGAGCTCTTGGACTTGGCGTTGTAGCTCCTTGGTTTCCTCCGGACTTGCACGGTAAGCGGCACGGTTGGGCAAAGACGCGCCGGGCACCAAATCGATTTGGTGCTCAATTCCTCGGATTGGTGGCAAGCCGGGTGGTAGTTTGTCGGTCAAGATGTCCTGAAATTCGGACAACAACAAGGACACCTCGTGCGGCACATTACTAGGGTCATGGGAAATAGATAAACAAAAAGGGACAAGTAAGAAACAAGGAAACTTACCTTCCATGACCGGTGTCAAGTCATGTCGTCGGGCCAAAAGAATTCGGGGCTCACATCGCCCTTGAATGGTAGGAACCGGAGGTGCATGTGTCGGGACAAGGCTCTTACTACCTCTTGCTTTGGTAGCATTACCCTTATGGCCGGAATTACGGGAACCGGAAGTAGGCACATCCACATCATCGGGAGAACGACGAGAAGGGTCCGATGTGGCCGGTGGTGTAGTGGTGTCATCGATCACTTGTTGCCTCTTTCGTTCTGCATAGTCAACTAAAATTTCCTGTGGAGTCATAGGCAAAAGTGTGATCCGTTTTCCATTGTATTGGAACATGTAACGGTTGAGATAACCATCATGAAAAGTTTTTCGGTCAAATTGCCATGGTCGTCCCAACAATACATGTGTGGCGTCCATTTTGATAACATCACAAAGGACCTTATCAACATAGGCGCCAATAGAAAACGTCACCCACGCTTGTTGTGTGACGGTGTCACTTGCCTTATCGGAAATCCATTGGAGTCCGTAAGGTTGTGGGTGGGGGGTTGTAGGCAACTTAAAGTGTTTCACCACTTTTTCGTTGATAATATTACAACACGAACCCCCATCAATTATAAGAAAGAGACTAGTGTCATTGACCAAGCAACGAGAGTGGAAGAGATTCTCGCGTTGGTCAATAGGGAGATGCTCTTTTATAGCAAGAATGCGACGAGAGACAAGAGCAAACTTACCTGGTTGTGCCGGACCGCAAGCAAGTTGGTCGTCGCATGGCTCCATGCCATAGTATGGGTCGGCATCATGGTCATCTTCCAAGAGGATATCACCACTATAATCCTCTTCGCCATCGTCATATGATGGGTTGGCAAACATCACCCGCTTGGTGTTCGGGCAATCACGTTGGACATGACCAAACCCGCTACATTTGAAACACACGGGTTCTCTTGGGCGGGCCACCGTTTGAGATCCTTGTTGGGGTCGGCCCGGAGGCGTTTGTGGTGGAGCAACGGTGCCACGGTATGGTGGTTTCTCGGTAGCCGCTTGCCGGGTGGGTTGACTCATCCGTGGTGATCCTTTAGCGGCTCCGGAATCTTGGGGACTAGAAACATCTCGAGAACGAGAATTAGTGGTATAAGAGTATTGACTAGTGGAAGAGTTATACCTTGAGTATCGAGGCGTTTCCAGTTGTTGCTTGTGAAGTTTCATGGCGGCATGACATAAGGCTCCCAAGTCCTTGTATGGGACAATCTCGAGGGGGCGCCGGATTGACGGATTAAGGCCGCTCATGAATTTGGTTCGAAGGGCAGAGGCGGAGGCCGAGATGCCGGCCTTCATATGCATGTCCTCCAGCTTGGCTAAGTAAGCCACTGGAGTAAGGCTTCCTTGTTGGAATTCGGCAATTTGCAACCGCATGTCGTTTTTGAAGTCGTCGGGCACGTACTTCTTAGTCATGACATAGATCAATTGATCAAATGTCGCAACCGGTGCCCATCCTCGGTTCTCACGGTTGGTCTCGTACCGGTTCCACCAAGATTTTGCATCACCTTCAAAGTAAAGTGTTGCCGCTTCGATTTTCTCGTACTCTTCATAATGGCAATGCTTGAGAGCTCTTTTCATATCCTGTGCCCAATCAAGAAACGCACAAGGATCATATTCACCATAAAATACCGGAAATTTAACCTTACCTTCCCTACGAGCTCGGTAGGGATCCGGTCGGGGTGCTGCTAGATAGGCGTCGTCGTGATGGGCTCGCCGGTGGCCATCGTTATGCCTTTGGCGCCCATGATTATGTGGTGCACGCCTTTGTGGGTTAGGAGGAGGCAACCATTCTTCTCCTCGATCCTGGTTCTCAAAAGGCTCTCGGATGGGTGGGTGCCATGGACGGACATGTGCCACCCGTTCCAAGTCCGACTCATCATCGGAGAACTCGTCAAAGTCATCTCGTTCATCATACTCTTCATAATCATGACGCATCGGTTGCCGGCTATGCCGTTGGCGGCGTTGTCCGGACCGATCATTTTCGGGCCGTTGAGAGCGGTCATTTGTTTGATGATGGTACCGGTCATCAATCCGGGAGGGACGGTTGGTGCGTTGGGCACTAGATGGAGGAGGGGAAGAGCCATACTTACGTCGGTTATGCTCATAGCGTTTGTGCCGATTCTCCGTGTCAACATGTAACAAATCGTTTGGAGAAGGGTCGGGATTCTCGTCACCTTCATTGTGGGACTCATGACCGTCATTTTGGGAGGGACCGTGGTTTTCAATGACGGAGGCAAGCCGTCGACCGTTAGATGGTTCGGCTCCCAAGATACCTTTTCCTTTGCGACGTCCATCGGATGTGGAAGCATCGACCAAGGTTCCATGTGGATTTGGTGGAGCGGTCGTAAGTGCAAGCATTTGGGCCTTCAATGTTTCAAGCTCTTGCCTTAGGGAGGCATTTTCTTCGGTCAAAGTAGTGATCTCATGCCTGTCACTAGATTCCTGAGAATTTTCAATTGTGACGTTAGTCATAACTCCAAGATTGGACACAAATTTGCAAGCAATCAAATGAGCAAGGTGACAAGATAAGTCAACGTTACCCAAGTTCAAGTGCGTTAGGGTTCTACCTTTGGGAAAGCCGTTTGGCGGTTAGGCAAGGAAGGCAAATCCAACAAATTTGAACCAAAATGCACACAATTTCAAGAGAAAATTTGCAACTTGTGAGAAAATGGAGAGGTAGGAAATGGACGGATCGTTTATCGGCAAGTTTTACTTGCTTTGGTCTTTGACCTTTTCAAAAATCCGATTTTTCGGATGGACCGGTTTGCCGGACGTCTTTTACTTTTGTTTTTGGTGGAATTGTTTCTTTTTGAAACTTTTGAATGCAACCTTTGGAATGCAAGAGATGAATCCACTTTTCTTTGAAACAAATCCGTTTTTTGAAGAGTCTTTGCTTTGTTTTTGGTTTTTAGAATATCAAAAGGCGTGATATCCGATTTTGTCAACAAAAAATCCCAAGAAAATGGTGAAATTGATTAACAAAAATGTCGGATTGGGTAAGGAAAAATGTTTTGTTGATTAATGGTTTGATGGCAAACCAAAAATCTCCTAAATTTGCTTTGCAAAATGGATTGAGAAAAAAAAAAAAAATTTTCAAGAACGTGGATGAAGATGCGAAGAACAAGATGAAGATGGTGATGAACAAAAGGCAAAAAGGATGAATATAATAACGCACAAAAACAAGAGTAAAGAAAACTTAGCTTAGATCCCTTTGCTCTGATGCCAATTTGATGCGTCCTTGGACACGTCAATGAATGATTCCGGATCTAGATCAAGCTGAAGCTCAACTACTCCTTAGTTGAAGTGCGAATGCAATTGAAGATGGGTTGCGGAAGCTTAGAGATGGAGGCGGAAGTTGTATGATTGAGTCGATCTAGATTGATCGATCAAACCTTGAAGTGGGTCGGTTGAGTTGGTTCTTGAAGAACCCTCGAAGATGGTTGAGTTTGGATCGAAGATCCAAAAGAAGAACTTTGAGAGGGTTGGAAGAGGGATTGATGCTCAAGTAAGTTGGAGGAAAATACTTCTCTTTACTTAATCAAATTGAACATGCTTTACAAATGAGCCAAGCATCACCTTATATAGTGGATGAAGGCTATACAAAGAGTCGGAAATTAAATGACGGAAATAAAGTCGGAATTTAAGTTCCGGAATGAAACACCTAAAAATGAAAGGTTGAGAATTTAAGTTCGGAATTAAGTTTCCGAATTAAATTCCGAAACCAAAAGTCTAATCTTAAATTCGGAAAATTAATACCCGGAAATAAAGTCCCGGAAATTAATATTCCGAAAATAAAATGACTTATTATTACAAAACGCTAAATTACGGAAGATGCGGAAAATGCGCCGGAATGGTGCCGGCTTGACAAGCTTCAAGTCATTGTGGCGTAGAGACACGGTTTGCATCCAATGGGTCCGTGACAAGCAATGGTGCGGCTAATGATGGAGCCGGTAGCTTGGGCGATTGCCTTAGCACGTGAACGGGTGAGCGGTCCATCGGAGCGAACCCGGAGTGCCTCGTCTTCCTCATGTTGGGACATAGGGGTCAAGGGCGCATCATCCAGCATGTTCTAGAAAGCCTCCCTTCACCGAAGATGGAGGAGGGAGCTTCTCTATGGTCTCAATCTTAGCCTTGTCTACCTCAATCCCTCTACTAGAGATCAAGTGTCCGAGTACAATGCCTTCCTTTACCATGAATTGACACTTCTCCCAATTAAGAACTAGGTTAGTGTCTTCACACCTTTGTAGCACAAGAGAAAGGTTAGAAAGACAATTATCGAAAGAGGAACCATAAACAGAAAAGTCATCCATGAAAACCTCCATGATTTCCTCTACATATTCCGAGAAGATTGCCATCATGTATCTTTGAAAGGTGGCTGGGGCGTTGCAAAGCCCGAATGGCATCCGTCTATAGGCAAACGTACCCCATGGGCACGTAAATGTGGTCTTCTCTTGATCGTCTGGATGGATCGGAATCTGGAAGAAACCACTATAACCGTCAAGATAGCAAAAACTGAGAATGTTGTGCTAACCTTTCAAGCATTTGATCAATGAAGGGTAATGGGAAGTGATCCTTCCTAGTTACATTGTTTAGCTTCCGGTAATCAATGCACATCCTCCATCCAGTCACGGTTCTTGTAGGAATGAGCTCATTGTTCTTGTTTGTGATCACCGTCATTCCTCCTTTCTTTGGAACAACTTGTACGGGGCTCACCCACTTGCTATCGGATATAGGGTAGATGATACCTGCATCAAGTAACTTAAGAATTTCCTTCTTAACAACCTCCTTCATGATCGGATTTAACCGTCGTTGAGGTTGTCGGGAAGGCTTAAAATCTTCTTCCATTAGGATCTTGTGCATGCATAATGAAGGTTTAATTTCTACAAGATCATATATAGTGTAACCTAAGGCTTTCCTATGTTTTCTTAGAATAACCATAAGTTTACTATGTTCATCTTCACTTAAATCGGAACTAACAATTACCGGAAAAGTAGAATTAGTTCATAGAAATGCATACCGAAGATGTGTGGGAAGTGGCTTCAATACCATCACCATTGGAGTCTCTAATGGCTCTTGAGGAGTGTCCAATGCTTCCTTAGAAGTTTCTAAGGGTGTAGGAGTGGTTGAAGAAGGCTCAAGAACATTGTTGGAAAGAACGTAATTTTTCTCGGATTTTCCCAGAATTACGGCATCACTATTACTTCCACGGCTGTGGTTTAGGGCGTGGAAGTCAATTACGGCATCACTTGTAGTTCCACGGCCGTGTTTTTGGCCGTGTAACTTACTAGAGTCCTCTGAATAGGTGATTACGGTCATCATGAGGGAAATCATGGCCGTGGAATAGCACGACTGACTGTGATTCCTCACATTCTCTGACCTATCGTAGAGTTTTTCAAACTCTTCTTCATGCACTTCCTTTAGCTCCTCCAAGGCTTCAATTTTCTCATTGCAATCCTCTTCTTCTCCTTTCTCTATGATACTCATGGTGATGACCTTTTGCAACGGATCCTTGAATAGAATCAAGCTTACTTCCTCTCTAGATGCCTCCTCGTCATAGATATTGAACATATCTTCTCCAAGAGATAGCTCTTTCACCAAGGTGGAAAGAACAAACTGTACCTTCTCTTCTCCTATGTCGAAGGCAAGTCTAGCACTCTTGCAATCCATCATACAACCGGATGTTGCAAGAAACGGTCTTCCGAGTATGATCGGGACCGGACTATCTACAGGAATGTCAAGCACAACAAAATCTATTGGAACATAGAACTTACCAAGCTTGACTGGGACGTCCTCAATGATACCGACGGGACGAGTTATGGATCGATCCGCCATATATAACGTCATCTTCACCGGTTTAGGTTCGCCTAAAGCGATCTTCCTGCACAAGACAAGCGGGATAATGCTAACGCTAGCTCCCAAGTCACATAATGCATCATAAGTGGCTTCCCCCACTCCAATTGGAATACAAAATGACCCAGATCCTTCAGCTTTGGGGGCATCTTTTCCTTCATCGTTTTGATGAGTTCCGATGATTCTAAACTCATCTTGACTTCTCCGAAGTCTTCCAGCTTCCTCTTATTAGAGAGGATCTCCTTTAAGAACTTCCCATAAGCGGGCATACCTACAATTGCATCAATGAAAGGTATGTTAATGTGCAGTTTGCTCATGAGTTCAATGAACTTACTGAACTGCTTGTCTAGGCGTGCTCTCGCTCTAGATTGTGAAAATGGTAAGGGGGTTTGTAAGCTGGAGGAGGAATGTAGATGTCTTCCTTCTCCTTCCCCTTTCCTTTTCCTTTTCGACGGGAACTTCAACAAACTTAGGCTGCGGGTCGGTAGTTGTTGCTCCGCTCCTAGTTGTGATAGCCATCACCCTTCCTTTTGGGTTGTCCTCCGTCTTTCCGGGAAGCTTTCCTTGGTCTCTAGGAACTTCCTCGACATTGTTGAAGATTTGGTTTTCTAAAGCCTTTTGAGCTTTATCAACCTTGGTGATGTGGTTCTCCAGTCCTTGAAGCTTTCCCAAGATCGTTTCCAGCATGGGATCGGGCTTCTCCTTCCCTGAAGTGCTTGAGCTATTAGATCCTTGCCCCTGGCTTTTCAAAGGAATGGAAGATGAAGATGGTGGTGTTAGTGAATTTCTTGAATTGGGATAAGAATTACTGGAATTTTGCTGTTGGTTGGAACACCAATTGTTGTTTGAATTCCGATTGTTGTTCCAATTATTGTTCCGGTTGTTGTTCCGGTTGTTGCGGTTGGTGTTCTCATTCCCTTGATGGTTGTTGTTGTTTCCTAAATATCCAACATCTTGCTCCTTAGGCTTTTGAAGGCCAGCTCTAATGACTTCCTTCAATTCCTTAATTTCGGTGTTGAGGGAAAAGATTTGAGTTTGCGCAGCTTGTGTTAGCTTCGCTCCTTGCTCTATTCGGTTAGATTCTGCCTTCCGGTGGGAATACTTCTCAATTACTCGGGCTTGCTTCTCAATGAAGTCCCAAGCGTCATTTCCCTCATGTCCATGAATGTGCCACATGAAAGGGATTGGAGCTTGAATTGTTTTTCCACATCCAACCCCTTGTAATTTATCTCCAACAACTCTAACTTGGAAATGCCATGGTATGGGCAATCGAATTATAGATCCTGAAACCTTTCCCAAGATTGAAACAAACTTTCGTTAGATTTCATAGAAAAAACATTGATTTTACCTCTCAATTCCGCTGTCTTGGATGGCAGAAAGAATTTGGTTAGGAACTCCGAAGATAGATCCTCTCATGTGTTGAGTCTTCCATTTGGAAGAGCTTGATACCAAGATAAAGCCTTCCCTTTCAAAGAGAAGAAGAATGGTTTGATCTTGTAGTTGTTGGTGGTTGCATTCTTTGGTTTCATTATCTCCATTAGAATCTCAAAGTTCTGTAAATATTGGTGTGGAGATTCAACACTCGTTCCTCCAAATTGGCTTTGGCGAACGATGGTAATAACTTGCGGGTTAAAGCTAAACCCTTGAATATCGTCAGCTTCGAAGTTCACACCTAGACGGCGCGGTTGCTGAATCGGATCCATCCTTTGTCCAAGAGTTCTTGGCTCTTCGTATACACGAGCGGCTCTCGCACCCCCAGCTGGGATACGAGGATTGGCGGCCGGTCTTGGATCATTCCGGACTGGATTGATCGCTGGATCAGTTTCCTCTAGCGGTGGCATATCATCATCATCCTCCTCATCGGATGATTCCACTCTAATTAAACATGTCCACGGGTCACGGATCACCCATGACCCGGCGGGTCCGGGTTCCCCCAGGTCGCGGGTACGGGTAGGGGTCATTTGATCCTTACCCGTCGACCCGCCGGGTCGACCCGTAACGGTCACAATATTTTGAAAAAAAAAATCCCAACGGCTATATAGCTGTTGGGTAGCCGTTGTAACGGCTAGATTAATAAAAAAAATAAAAAACAATATACTTTAATAAATCTAACCCAAAAACAATTCTATAAATACCCCAAACCCAATTCATTTCATCTCACACCAATTCTCATTCAATCATCTGTTCACTCTCTCAATCTCTCCACAATTTCCAACTCTTACATTCAATTACTTTCCTAATCTCATATTCTCATTCTCTTATTTTTCATTTTACCACTCTTATTACTACATTCTATTATTAAAAAAAAATGTCTAGCCGAGGAAGACGTTCCGTTAGCGGTGCCGGTCCTTCATCCGGCGAAGGTTTTACCCGAGGACGGCATTCCGTTAGCGGTCCTCCAACCGATTTGGATTTAAGGTGAGACTTATTAAGTGGAGATCACGAGATCTTCGAGGAGGAGGATATCACGGAATCACCTACTTTTCCCAACACCCAAGGATCCGAGACCGAATTCACGGAGGAGCTGGAGGAGCCGCCGTTGAACAACACTCAACTAACGGCGGCGGTCTTCCGATTTTGGTTTACAAAAGGTGCTCCCGATACCAACGGAGTTTACTATGCCAAATGCAATTTTTGTGCGGCACAATACAAGCACAAAAGGGAGAAGGCTACGGGAACTATAAGAGGCATATCCGGAACAAGCATCCCGAAAAAATGGGATTAACACGAGGACAATCACAACTTACCGGGTACACATCTACTTCTAACCAACCTCCTTCTCTATTTACATATGATCATTCTTCTTCTATGGATGCATTTTTGGAAATGTTGGCCGTAGATTCTTTAGCATTTAGTTTTGCACAAAATGTTGGTTTTAATGATTGGATGCAAAATAATGCTCAACCCGCATATAAACCGATTTCTCGCCAAACCGCTAAAAGAAAAATGATGCATAAATATAAAAATTCGTAAAGAAGAATTGATTAAATATTTTATGGATAACGGTGATATTCAAGTTTCTATTTGTAGTGATATTTGGACCGACGGTTTTCAAAAAAATTCATATATGGGTATTACTTGTCATTTTATTGATAAATTTTGGATTTTAAACAAAAGAGTTTTAGCATTATGAGTTTTCAACGAACAACATACCGCCCAAAATATTGCCCATTTGATTGCAAATGTTTTGGAAGAATATAGATTAGTTTCACGAGTTTTTTCAATCGGTTTTGACCGCCTCCGCTAACACGGCTTCCATTAGAGATTTAACCAACTATTGTAAGCCGACGATTGGAGGTAAATTTTTTCACATTAGGTGTGCCGCTCATATTTTGAACTTGTGTGTTCAAGACGGTTTAGCATACGTTGGAGATTTAGTACAACCTATTCGAAATATTCTTAATTAACTTTGGTCTAAAAAAAGTGTACGTACTAAATGGTATGCATATTGTAAACAAAATGGCGTTTATCCTAAAAAATTTCCAAAAGATGTTTGTACAAGATGGAACTCTACTTACAAAATGATTTACGAATCATATGAATATCGAGAACTTTTAAGTGGTTTTGCCGCACAACATATTGACGGTAATTTTGTTTTCGGTGAATCTTGGATTTTAACAAAAGATGTAATGGAGGTTTTTAAATATTTTTACGATGCTACTAACACTTTTAGTTATGTTTATACACCAACTTCAAACATATTTTGTTATGTAGCAATTAATATTGCATTTGCAATTCAACAAGGTCTTTTAATTAAAAATATTTCACAAGCTATTTTTTTAATGCGAACTAAATGGTTAGATTATTATACAACCATTCCCGATGTTTTTATTGTTGCCTTTGTGTTAGACCCTAGACGTAAAATGGATGGTTTAAAACAATTTTTAGAAAGTTATTATGAATTTTTAGGTTTAGAACAACATCCCGATTGTCATGTTTCTACCATAATTGCTAAGTTAGAAAATTATTTGATGAATTACTGGTTCAATATCGTGTTTCTGATCGAGGTCAATCTTCTCAACCCCCTCCTCGTCCTTCATCTTCAAGTTCATCTAAATTTAAATCATTTGCTAGAGATTTGTTTGGCCCGAAAAGGGCAAAAACCACGTCGAGTTCCAACTCGGAACTCGACGAATATCTAACCATTTCTTTTGAGTTTGCCAATGATGAAGAAGAAGAGGATTTCAACATATTAGAATGGTGGAGCCGACCGGAGAGAATGAGGTTCCCTACCTTCTCAAGGATCGCGGCACAAATTCTCGCCGTTCCCGCCTCAACGGTAGGGGTTGAGCAAACCTTTAGCCGGAGTGGAAAGGTGCTCGATCCGACGAGATCAAACATGTTGCCCGAGACGTTGGAGGCACAAGTCCTTCTAGCCGATTGGAGGAAAGCGGAAATAAGAACACAAAAAAACAACCTCTCGGCGGAGGAAGGTGATGAAGATGACGACGAGCGACAACAAACTCCATCGGATGTATCGGCGGAAGAGTCCGACTAAGGTAAGGGCCAATCGTGGAAATAAACAAAGGTAAGAGAACTACGTGGACTTTGATTCCTCCTCCCCGAGAGGATACGTAGGCAACCGGGATTCAAGTTCAAGCCCAATTCTTCCTTTTTTTTTTTTTTTTTAAAGTTTAAGACTTAAACTTAAAAAAGAACAAAATAAACTAATAAAAAGAGGACTTAAACTTAAAAAAATTGGATTTAAACTTTAAGTCCAATCTTTTTTAAGTTTAAGTCCTCTTTTTATTAGTTTATCTTCTTCTTTTTTAAGTTTAAGTCCAATTTTTCTCTTCTATTTATTTTCTTATTTTTTTAAGTTTATTTCCATTATTATTATTATTATTATTATTTTTAAGGTGAGGTGACCGACCCGTGACCTGGCGGGTCTGACCCGTGATCCGGCGGGTCTGACCCGTGATCCGGCGGGTCTGACCCGTGATCCGGCGGGTCGGCCATATATACGGGTCCGGGTCCGGGTAAACCCCTCCGGACCCCTGACCCGGCGGGTCGGACCTGTCGACCCGGCGGGTCCGACCCGTGGACATGCTTAACTCCAATGGACTTAGTTGACTTAGCTTTCTTCTTTTTCTTGGAGTCAGTCATCTCCAACCTCATGTCCAACATCATAGCTTTGAACTCATCAATTTAGAATTGATAACGCTCCGCTTCTTCCTTACGAGTTTTCTCATTCAACCTAAATTGAGCTTGAGACTCCTCTAACTCCGCTTGGAGATCCCTCTCTCTATTTTCATCCATCTTTCTTTCCTTAAGTTTCTTTCTCAAAGTCTTCTCAAGTTCCGGATCAAAAGGTATGAGGTCCTTGTTGGATCTAGACCAGCGTATATACCTAAGAGAACCTGCAAATAACACTCAAAAGAGATATCAAATAACAAGAGCAAAGCTCCCAAGCTCGACAACCGAGAACCGAAGTTTGGTCTAGACCAAATCCCCGGCAACGGCGCCAAAAACTTGTTCGCACGAAAACGTGCGTGCAAATAAGCTTTATATTTATAAAACTAGAATAAAAGCAAGCGAACCCGTAGTGTACGGATCGGCGTAGATTAGCAAGTATTTCAGAGTATCAAACACAAGGATTTGGTGAAACAAAATTCAATTTCAATTGTCAAGCAAATAAAAGATGTAAAGCTTTGCAAATATTGGGGAAAACAACAACCCTAAAGATCCAGGTGTCTAATTGTGGCAATCGATTCAAGATATATTACAAAATTAAGGACAGAGTCAAGAATTGTGAAGGTATACTAAAGTAAAGTAATGTACGGTGAAGTTCCAAAACCTTATATGACTTACCCAAAGACACGCTCTATACAAGTTGTTGAGGTTGTAGTATAGAAAGGACCTAAGGACAAGAATTAATCTCAAATACCCAAACTTGTAACCCAAGGATCAAGATAAACTCAAACGGTTAAAGTTGTGACACTCGAAACCGAAATAGAGGATGTTGAGTCTCACTACTACCTAGGAAGGGCAAGCCAAGACTAGGTTAAAGCTAATCTTTAACTTTGGACTAAAGTAAAAGCAAAGTTCGTAAACTGGGGTAAATCAAGGGTAGATCTTAAGAACCACGGCCGTGGAAACCTAAGAACCGGCCGTGGTTTAGGGTGTCGACGATATTTCTCTAACACTCAAGGTCCAATCAAATTACGATCGATCTATCATCATCTACGCCACAACTATCAACCCTTCACCTTAGATTTGCTAAGGGATTTTAGCCAATAACCATTGTCATGATATCAATATTCAATTTAAGAAGAATGAGAGATGAAAACCCTCGAATACTCAATAAAACTTCAAAACCAAATCTCAAATCCGAAACACAAGAAGCAATGTTAATGGATTCAGAATATATAACACAAAACCTCACAATGATCTAAGGCAAGTACGAAGAATGGGATGTCAATCCGTCTTCAATATCAAAACCTAAGAAAAAGGCTAAACTTCCGATGTAAGCAATCTCCAATCTCCAATAATCCGGCGCTTCCGTAACTCTCGACGACCTCCAATCAACCCTAAGCAAGAGTGCTGAAAACAAGGGTAAGCGGCCGTCCTCGAAACTCTCTTTTCTAGCCTTTTTATAAGACGAGAAAGGGTTACCGTCAAGGCCCAATACATAAATGACGTGGAAAATAATGACACGTCAAAAGATTGCCTAAATCACGGTCTCACAGCCTTCCACGACCGTGGTTTAGAGCGTGGAAATAAATTACGGTGTCTTGTGATTTCCACAACCGTAATTTAGACAGTGTAACTTACTGGAGTGCTCCAAACTCTCTTCCACGTTTATAATGCTAAGTCCACGGCCGTGGTTTAGAGCGTGGACTTCAAATCATCTTCTCCACGGCCGTAATTCAGGGCATGGAAGTGCATATTGCTTGTTGTTGCCTTTGTTTCGTGTCATTCTTCATCCTAACTCCTTCCTTAGCTTCTTTGATGTATCTCCTAATCCTCAAACATGATCGATTACTCCCTTTTCTCTCTCAAATGCTCCGATTCCAGCTCCTATTCACCTATAATTAACACAAAGCTAGTGTAGACTTCCATATCGATAAAATATATGAACAAGCTAACATTTGCTTCAAAACCTTATCCATGTACACAATAATAAGGGAAAAACAACCAAAATAAGTGCCTAGAATATCGCCATATTTCATGCTAACAAGTACCTCTGCGTATACCATGTGGAGTAGTTCAATACCCTTCCCTTATACCATGTTTGAGCTAGTCGCAAAGAACCTCCTAGTCTCCCTCTGGAGTTTGGAAGTGATGTCACCGCCCGGTTATAATACACTTGAGCCAATTAATACATAATGTCGTCCTAGTCTTGTTATGGTTATAATAACACACACAACCATTACAGTTAAAGTCATACACAAAAGTTAGCTAAGTAAGGCAAGTGGACTTATCTGTCTCGAGGTAAACCAACTGTAATCCATACTCAGTTTACTGCAGGAAACATTCTACGATTGTTCAAATAAGGCACACGCATCAACAACTATCCAACATGCTACGAGATTCCAACTCCTAGTCTCAATGATCCTCACAAGATCATATACAACACATCCGTACTCAACATCCTCATAATACATCTCAAAACCGCCAAAGCCGTTCCTTCACAATTTATCACTCAAACCACTAGCTGACATTCCAAGTAGTTATACTAGGTCCTAACCTAACATGATTCTACTACTAAGCTACTAAAACAAGAGGGAGAACAACGTACCGAGAGATTGGTACATTCTGAGGTACAACGCGACCGCGGGATAGGAAAGTCGCGGACGCGGCGACAAGGTTCGAGACGCCATGAATGCGGCAATTACAGGCGCGGGTGCAGCGACACTGAAGGAGACGCGGCCGCGGTAAGAAGCAGGCGCGGCGGCGGCCACACAACTGAACACAACCCCTTTTTCCTTCTCTTGACCAATTCTCCACTAAATCCCCTTCTCCTCCCCTAGAAATACCAAGGACAACTTTCGCTAACCACTAAATACACAAACACACCAAGAGAAGGTAAGGAAACCATGAATTCCCCTTGGTTGATTCATCATCAAAGAAGGAAGAAGAACAAGAAGAGGAAAGGAAGAGATGGCTTACTGCTCTCTTAAATGTGTAGGAAAGGCCCTTAGTTGCAATCTTTGCAACTATCACAACAACACACAACTTCAATTTTGGCTTGGGAAGAATTTCTTCCCAAGCCAAACCGCTGAACCGGCGGTTTGCGGTTTAGGTTTAAACCAAACCGCCGAACCGGCGGTTTGTGAACCGGCGCAAACCGCCGGTTTGACCAAACCGGCGGTTTAGGTTTGCCGGTTTGGTTGAACCGGCGGTTTGCGGTTTAGGTTTAGGTTTGGCCAAACCTAAACCGGCGGTTTACCCAAACCGGCGGTTAAACCGCCGGTTTGGTTATTTTTTTACTTTGTTTAAAAAAAAAATGGACCAAACTGGCGGTTTGGAGATCAAACCGTCGGTTAACCGCTGGTTTGGTCCCCTAAACCGGCGGTTAACCGCCGGTTTGGTCCGGTTTGGTCCAGTTTTTCAATTTTTTTTTTTTTTAATAAACCGGCTAAACCTCCGACCAAACCGCCGGTTTAGGTTAAACCTAAACCGCCGGTTTGGATTTTGACGGTTTAGGTTTGGCCAAACCTAAACCGGCGGTTCGCAAACCTAAACCGGCGGTTCGCAAACCTAAACCGGCGGTTTAGGTTTGCGACCCACCTCTAGGAAGAAAATCTAAGAAGAAAAGAGGGAGAAATGAAGAGAGGAAGAGATGAAGAGAGGGATGTGAAAAAAAGAAGGGAACAACGTCAATGGTGATACCACTTTCATTCAGACCAAAATAAGGACGGAAACTTAAAAGGGAAGCAAAGAAAAGAAAGTTGGCTAACAAAGATCTACCTCGATCTTTGTTTTGTCGCGACCATGGCAAATCCTAGCTACGACTGCGATGCCGCGACCGTGGAGATGGAGGGGCGTGGTCGTGGTGACTCCCATGGTAACATCGGTTGTTACATCAGTCCCTCCCCCCTAAAAAATGTTTCGTCCCAAAACTTAGACAACCGTTGATCATCTCGGTCTCATATACCGAGGTATTGTCACAAGATCTCATGAAGGCATACTTCGTCAAATATACCTACAAGATCTACTCACACTAGCACAACAAGATCTAACAAGATCGCACATTACAGTTTAGCATGTAAATACATATAACACATGCTAGCATATAAGCACATAAACTCAACAAAGATAGAATTAAGACAAACTCGTCGATCATGTAGATACAACTATCTCTGCATAAAACTCCGGATAGTTCCTCCTGATATTATCCTTTCTCTCCCACATAGCCTCGTCGACACCCCGTCTAGACCACTAAATCCTCATCACTTGTATGTCCTTTGAGCATAAGTGTTTTGTACTCCACTCTAGGACAGCTATCGGATGCTCTATTAACGTGTGGTTTGGCCCGACCACTAAATCCTCATTACTGACTATGTGTCTCGGGTCTAGTATGTACTCCTTCAACTGAGACATGTTAAAGACCGGGTGAACACCCTCTAGTCTTGGTGGAAACGCGATTCGGTATGTCACCTCTCCCACACTCTCAAGAATCTCAAAAGGCCTGACATATGGGGACTCAACTTCCCCTTAATGCCGAAATGTATGATGTCTCGCGTAGGTGATACCCGCAACCAGACCTGAGCTCCCGCTCTGAAATCTAGAGGTCGGCGCCTCTTATCAACATATCACTTCAAGAGACTTTGCACGGCCAACATTCGCTCTCGAATCAAAGCTACTCGAGCGATGTAATTCTGTATCTACTCAAGAGCTATCCCACTAATACTACTCGGCTCATCCCAACATAGAGGTGTAAGACATCTCCGTCCATACAACGCCTCATAAGGAACCATCGTGATCGATGCATTCCAGCTGTTATTATATGAAAACTCGATCAAAGGTAGGTGATCTAACCACACCTGTCCCCAGTCTAGCACACAAGCTCTCAACATATCCTCTATGGTCAGTATAGTCCTCTTTGAATGGCCATCTATTTAAGGATGAAAGGCTAACTTGAAGTGAAAACTCGTGCCCAAGGCGGTGAGTACCTACTACCAAAACCTTGAGGTGAATCGTCCATCCCTATCCGAGATAATGGTCCTTAGTACCGCATGGAATCTCACAATCTGCCTACTGAGTTCCTCGGCTAGCCTACTCACCATCCACATTTTCTTAATAAATGAAATGTGAGGTCTTCATTAGTCGGTCTACCATAACCCAAATAGCATCGAAGCTCCTACACGGTCTCAAACCGGTGACGAAATCCATGGAGATATCCTCCCACTTCAACTGTGGTACTGGCAGTGGATAGAGTTCTCCGGGACTATAGTGCTTGATCTTGACTTGCTAATAGGTCTCACGCTAGCCTACAAATTTAGCCACACCGGGCTTTAACCCATCCTACCAAAAAGTAAGTCTCACGTCTTGATATATCTTAATCACACCTGGGTGTACTGAGTAAGGTGTAGTGTGACCCTCCTATAAAATCCTCTACCTCAACTCTTTGTTTGAGGGTACACAAATGTTCTCCTTGCGTCTCATCATCCCATCGGCACCTATAGTAAACTGTGGTGCTTCGCCTCAAGTCATCTTGTCTCGGATCCGTCTCAGTGTCAAGTAACCCTCCTAATTCTGTTGGATCTCTGCCAACAGAGGTAGTATCTCCAGAATGGACAAGTGGTTGTCCGTATCCACAAACTGGATATCTAACTCTAGTCATGCTACATCTCTTTGTAACTGAGACTGATCCATCAGACGTGTTATCGCCTTCTCTCAAGGCGTCTTCCTGCTAAGGGCATCGGAAACCACATTTGCCTTCCTTGGGTGATATAAAATCTCTAGATCAAAGTCCTTGATTAGCTCAAGCCATCTCCTTTGGCGGTTATTCAACTCCTGCTGAGTGAATATGTACTTCAAACTCTTATGGTTTGTAAAGATCTGGCATGAAACTCCAAATAGATAATGCCGCTAGATCTTAAGGGTGTGTACCACTACAACTAACTCAAGGTGATGTAGGAAATCTTTAACTTTTGTTAAAGGATAAAACATGTAAGGTACGACAAAAGAAATCACGGGTAGATCTTGGTGAAATCTCGGCTGAGATTTTCAAGAGCAGCCCGTGGAAACATATCTGCCAAGGTTAACGCACAACTCTCAGGGTCCAATCTATTTGTAAAGGTCTGTCTATCATCATCTAAACCACAACCTTCAATCAATCACCCCAGAATCGCAAGGGTTTTAGCCAACAATCATTATATTTTAATAAAGGTACAAATATAAAATCAAGAACTGAATGCAATTAATAAATCCAAAAGAAACGCAAGAATTGCTAAGGCGTTCTCAAATAACATAAACTGAATCAAACCAATAACAACTCCGTTCTCATGTTCTTAAGAAAGAAAAATCAAAAACTAGAAAAATCTCACAAAGTATCTCAATGTATCTCTCAATCTCGAATGTGAATGAAGTACGGGTTGTCAATCCGTTAGAAAAGTGCAAACCCAATGCTCTCTCGCTGCAATGAGTCTCAAATCTCCATTAGATGATGTGTGTCTTTCATCCTTGCGGCCCCTCTATCTTATATATTGAAGTTAGGGTTTGAAAGATTGCATTTTGAGCTGAAACATAGAAATCACGGCCATGCCCGAAGAAAATCTCGGCCGTGGAAATATGTCCTTGTCTGAGATTTCTTCTTTGAGGCGTGTGATCTCTTTGTTCTTCCTTGTATCCTCCAAATCCTGACTTCATACTTCTTTTGAAAGTCCTTGAATGCTTCCTATGTGGTCCACCTTGATCAATCGTCCATGATTGCTCTATTTCCGCTCCAATTTGCGCCAAATCACCTACAATTGCAACAAAGCTTGTGTAGATCTCGATTCTAACATAATAGATAAATATGAACCATAATCTCCATGAATGTATACGCAAAAGAAAGGGAAAACTAGCTATATGCACATCTATACTAAGGTCATATTTCATGTCATCAACGAATTAGAAGAAATCTGGAAATCCGATTTAAACCACAAAGTCAAACAACATACTCAAAGATCTTAAGGGCTTTCAAATGAAGGTCAAGAAACGTGTTTGGGTAGGATGCATAAAGGATATGTAGAGAAAATCCGGGAAAAAGGATAGAAGTGCACAAGAGCAATAAAAACTCAACATCCACAAATAAGCTCGTTTTCACTTCTTTTTCAATTTTTTTCTTTTATTTATTTTCACTTGAGAACATGGACACAGATGCACAATAAACAAAGCCTTGGAGATTAGCTAACCTCAATTTCTCGAGGTGCCACAAACTATAAAATGCACATGCCATGACTCGTTAGGCCTATCGCTCAATCTGACTTTGGCAAGACACAAACACTCGGCTATGTGAATGGTGCCGAGTTACTCATCATCATGATTGATGTTCCCAAACCAATTTTCTAACACAACTCGTCACTTTCAACTTCAACTTTCACAAGCTTTCATGAACATGCATCATAATTCCCAGATAGGTAAAAGAAGACAAATATATATGAGGAGCTAAAAGCCCGGTCAAGAAGAAGAAAGAAATAAAATCGAAATGTCTTAATCATATCAAAAAGATGTGCAAGAACTTCAAATCTCAACATGATTTAGACAAAAACAAATTATCAAACTTGCATGAAATTCCAACAAGGCATTCAAATATTTTACATGCCATAATTCAAAGAAACCACATAGAAATCATCAAAGCCATTCCACAAATAATATCATCATTGAGGTCGTTTCCATCCTAGAAGCACAAAAGTTTTAACATTTTTCAAAATTTTTTGGATTTTCAAAAGGTATAGGAATGCAAAACTGTAAGAAAACATGTAACAATAAATAAAAGTGCAAATGCGATAAACATAACACCAAAGCAATGTATGACAAGAGTTATTACATACCAAGTTCAATCCACCCCATACTTAGTTTACACATTGTCCCTAAAGTGCAATAAAAGATAAAGAAAAGAAAACTCACAATGTCTCAAAAGAAAAATAAAATCAAAGGCACTGAAGGTGGAGATGAATCACATGTGTGGCGGCGGTAGGAACGGGAAGTAGGAAGGGTTGTATGCCTGTCCAAACTGTTGAAAATTGGTGAAGAGTTCTTTATATATACTCGTTGAGTTTTGTAATAAATCTCGGCCGAGATTTTACTTGTGGAAATTGCTTGCCAGAGATTTTTCTTAAGTCGCTTGCGACATAGTTTTTCAAGGGTAAAAATTCAAAATCTCGCCCGTGGAAACTTGTACTTGCCCGAGACTTTTTGCTTCTTCTTCTCAAGTTGAAAATTTGACTTGTTTTTGCACTTTTGAGTTCTTTTTGAGTATTACCTAGTCCCTGTCATCCAAAGACACAAGAAAAACGGAATGAACCAAAGAAAAAGAAAAAGAAAAAGAAAACTACTCTAGTCTATCTAAAAAGGGGAAAAGAACCATACCTTGGGTTGCCTCCCAAGTAGCGCTTTGTTTAAGGTCGGTAGCTTGACCTATCTTCCGTGATGATCATGTGCGGCGAGAGGTGCGATGCTCTCAACCGGAACTTCCAACGGGAATTAGGTGAAGAGCATGCCGAATTCCAGTTGGCAGTTATGGTCAAAGGGCCAACCCTTGGAAAAGATGTTTTCAACATCTATGATGAAGAGGAATCACGGGAGATAGTGAGTTCTATTTTTCTCAAGGATCCACTTCAAAAGATCATTAGTATGGGCATCGTTAAAGAGGGAATAGAGGAAGACTGCGATTTTGAAGTAGCTTTAGAAGAGTTGGAGGAAGATCTTGAAGGTGAATTTGAAGAATTAGAAGATGACACGAAAATTACGAAAAATCTCGGTCAAGTACAATTTTTCATGGCTAAGATTTTTAATTTATTCAAATGTGGAAAACTATGTCAATTGTCACCTCGACAGAAATCTCGCCCGAGATTTTCAAGAACAGGCCGTTGATAGCATGAATTATAGTCTATATTTTGGGACTTGTTTAGACGTTTTATCTTCAATAATCTACATGTTTGAATGTATATTATGTGATTATAATGTTGTTGCATCTACCTTTGCGGGAATCGAGGTCTACACCAAGTTTCGTTGTAATCGTAGGTAAAATGGCACGTTTTGTATCAAAATGGAGCTAAAGGAGCTAAGGAGTCATTGGAGCTACATTCAGGAGCTTAAGGAAGAATCCAGGAAGCATGGAAATGGATTAAAGATTTACTTTGGACCAGATTTGAGAGATTTCAGATTCAGTTTAGAGTCACCTCGGTCAGCTACAGTACCACCTCGACCGAGGTGATCTAGAGGAGCGCCCCGACCGAGGCGAACATCCTGACGTGGCGATATATATTTTAATTGGCTGAGATCTTTTATTTTTGGAAGGAGAGATCTTATATTTTTGGGCTGGATTTCTAGAAGGAAGATCATATATTTTAGGGATTTATTTATGAGATATGGATATATTTTATTAGGAAATTATTTTTTTAAGATCTTTTATCGTTGGAAGATAATTCTCCTATACAAAGGGTTGGATTTTCCACAAGTTCAACAATGCTTAGAGGGCTGAGAGCATCCAACAATTAAGGGATGCTTCCGGAGTTTTGAAGGAAGGAAGGAAGATTAAAGATCAATCAAGGAAGGATTGATAGCTTGTTATAGCTTTTGTAAGGAGATTTGTAAGACTTTCTTAGATTCCCTTTTGTTTGATTGTCTTGTTGGATTTGTGATCCAAGGAACGCTTATTTGTTTGATATTTGATTCAGTTATTGAAGCCTTGTTCTTAAGGTTTTTGTGTTCAAATATTCATTCTCTTCCCATATATTTGATTATTGCTTTCATGATGATGAGTGACTAATTTCCTTGTGCGATTCTAGGGTGATTGGCTGAAGGTTGTGGGAAAAACAATGATAGAATAATCTTAAAATTCCAGTAGGACCCTGAAAGCTCGAGTCTTTTTCCTTAACCCTAGAACATCTCGTTCAGTCGATGAACATCTCGGCCGGGGTGGAACTTGACTGACCGAGGTGACTTATCTGTTCCGAAACTGAGAGTTAAGTGTTAGAGTTTGCCAAATCCTATTCTTATTACACCTTTCCTGGTTTAATGCAAGCTTAGGATGAGACTTCCCCGGTAATTCCTTTGTTTTTTTACCCGAGATCATAAGTGTAGGTAATAAAGGTTTATCCTTTATTGGGGTTTGAGTGTGCCTTCATTCCATCTTTGTGAGTTAGCGTGAGACTTACCCGGTAAAGGTTAATTCTATTCCCTTAGTTGGTGTGTTGGCTTGAGATTATAATTCCTTTCCTTAGTACCTTGAGACTTACACGGTAATAGGAACTTTTGGTTTGGAGTTAGTGAGTAGTGAGACTTACCCGGTGATCTATTCCACTTTAGAAACACCTTCCCTTTGCAAAATCTCAGCTTTGTCCGCTTATCTTGAGATCTTGAGTTGGAACCACAACTAGATGCTTTAATCCCTAGAATTTGCATATTTCCTTAATTGACTATATTATCATCTTTTGATTGCTTTTAATTGCTTTTGTGGTTAGTTGTAATATTGACAACCTATACTTGCTTTGTTTCACCTAAGTCCCTGAGATCGACACCCCGGAATTCTTGCTTTTACTACGATTGACCCGTACACTGCGGGTTCGCATCCTTGTTTTAAGCATACATCTTGGGTTATAAATTTAAAGTTTGCACACACCATTTGGAGCGAACAAGTTTTTGGCGCCGTTGCCGGGGACTTGGTCTAGACCGAGCCGGTTGCGGTTGTCTTTCGGGGCTGTTGCCCCTGTTATTACTAACCACTCTACTTGAGTGAGTTTCGCTGGTTCTTTTTCTTAGGTTTATGCGAAGAACCCGTACTGGGAAGGAAATCGTTCCTTACGATCCCGAACCAGAAAAGACATATAAGAGACGCTTGAAAGAAGCGAAAATGGCCAACCAAGATAATCGCGATCTTGAGGCCGAATTGAAGGAGGCGATGGAACAACTGCGCCTCAATAGGGAAGAACTGCAGCGCGAAAGGGAGGAAAATCGCACCCGAGCTGCAGAGATTAAAGCAGATATGGCTTAGTTACGAGCTCAGATTCTGCATCGACCAGATCCTCGACCGAGGCAGGACCCCGCTCCAGTTGTCCCGGCCGAGATACTTCCACCTCGGATGCCAGTCCGAGATGTTCTTTTTGCAGGTATTCCACAGACCCTTGGACAGAGGATGGACCCAAACCAGCAAGTGAGGCGTCCAGGAGTCAACCTAGGAGATCCAGCGGAGCATGATTATGAACTTCGACTGCAAGTTCTTTCCATGATTCGCCAATGCCAATTCGGAGGTCTAGAAAGGGAATCTCCACATCAACATCTACAAAAGTATGAGATCTTGATGGAGACCTTGAAACCTTCAAGAGTGGAACATAATAATTACAAGTTAAGGCCTTTTTACTTTTCTTTGAAAGACAGGACGCTTACTTGGTACCAGTCTCTTCCTCCCGGAAAAAGATCAACACTTAGGAGGAGATGACGACAGAGTTCTTAACAAAATTCTTTTCCCCCTCCAAGACAGTCGAAATGAGAGGGAAAATCAACGCATTCATCATGAAGGACAAGGAGAGTTTGTCCAAATCATGGGAAAGATTTAAAGATGTTCTTTTGGATTGCCCACATCATGGGATTCCAAAGATAGAGTTGTTGGAGATTTACTTCAAGGGATTGGATGGAGCTACCCAATTCAGCCTTCAACTACTATCCGCCGGCACATTCATGGACATGCCGATTGATGAAGCTTGGGAATTTACTGAAAAACAAGCTTTGCACATGGAGAAGTACTCACACCAAGGAGCTGAAAATGGAGTTAAGAGAGTTAATTTTCAAGAAGCTCCATCAAATGATAATCAACTTACCTCCCTCAAGAATGATGTGAAGCAATTAAAGGAACTTTTGGTTGCTCACACCAAGAAAGAAGAGGAAGGATATCAAGGCTCAAGGAACAACAATGGTTACCGGAACAACAACGGTTCCCAGAACAACAACTACAACAACAATAGAGGATCCAACAACAATAGTTGGAGGCCAAACAATCAAAATTCGGGTAACTCTTACTCTAACTCCAATTCGAACAACTCTTTTAACCCTTTCCTTTCTTCTTCCTCTTCTTCTACTCCATTGAAGAGCCAGGAGCCTGGATCAAGCTCGTCCCAGCCAGAAAAGAAAGATGCAGTGCTGGAGGCTATCTTGATCAAGCTCAATGCTATGGAGACGTCCATGACTTCATTTTCGAAGGCACAAAAAGCCTTAGAACAACAATTCTTTAATAAGGCAAATGAAGCGCCAAGAGATCCAGGGAAGCTTCCAGCAAGGACAGAGAGCAACCCTAAAGGACAGATCATGGCAATAACGACGAGAAGTGGACTAAAAACTGCAGATCCAGTGCCTCGGTCGATGCCAGTGAAGAACACCTCGGTCCAGGTGCAGACGAAGAACACTTTGGCCGAGATACCAACCGAGGTGGAGCCTCAGAGAGCGTCAGACAAAACTGATGTTTATGTCCCACCTCCTGCATATAAACCACCACTTCCATTCCCTCAGTCAAGGACCAGAGCACATCTAGACAAGCACTTTGGTAAGTTCCATGACTTGATGAATAAACTACATATTAATATCCCTTTCCTTGATGCTATTCTAGGGATGCCCGCATATGGGAAGTTCTTAAAAGAGATTCTATCAAGGAAGAGGAAGCTGGAAGACTTTGATGAAGTAAGGATGACATCAAAATCCTCCGAGCTCATTCAAATCATGAAGGAGAAAATGCCACCCAAGTTAAGGGATCCCGGCTCGTTTTGCATTCCCATTCAAGTTGGGGATGTCACTTGTGAAGCGTTATGCGATCTAGGAGCCAGCGTGAGCATCATTCCACTGGAGCTATGTGTGAGGATCGAACTTGGAGAGCCCAAGCCGGTGAAGATACAATTATACATGGTGGACCGCTCCATTACCCATCCCGTGGGCATTTTGGATGACGTCCCGGTTAAGTTAGGTAACTTTTATTTACCTATAGACTTTGTTGTGCTTGACATTCCTGCAGATTATCCCGTTCTTATCATTCTCGGGAGACCATTTCTATTAACTTCGGGTTGCAATGTGGATTGTAAGAACGCCAAGTTGCAATTCAAAATTGGCGGTGATCAAGTTGAGTTTGCATTGCTTGCGGCAGTGAAAGGAGAGCCGCTGGGAGATGATATCTTCAACATTTATGATGAAGAAGAATCAAGAGAATTGGTGAGCTCTATCCTTATTAATGACCCACTTGAGAGAGTTATTAGTTTTAGCTTAATGGAGGAAGGTATAGATGTTTCTTGTGATGCAGATATACAAAGCTTAAGGGCGCTGGAAGAAGACCTAGGAGCTAAGATTGAAAAATTAATCCAGGAGAAGAGAATCTCTAGTTTCGGTCCCAGTTGCAGTACCTCGACCGAGGCACTTTCTGGACCAAGCGAGGTGTTCTTGACTGAAGAACATCTCGGTCACCCTATATGGATCTCGACCGAGGTCGCAAGCGAGATGATGTCAATTGAGAATAACAAACTTCTTACTCCCTTTTCTGAAATTTATCCTCAGTTGGTGGAACACTTTCTCCACCAAACTTCCGATAATAAAGGGCCATGGTATGCTGACATTGTTAATTATCTTGTTTGTCAGGAAATACCACCCGGACAAACGTACGCTCAAATGAAGACATTCTTTAAAGATGTATGCCATTACTATTGGGATGAACCTCTACTATATAAGAGAGGTCCGGACGGGATGCTTCGAAGATGCATTCCGGAAGATGAAGTTACTAGTGTCATACGACATTTCCACTCGCTTCCTTATGGAGGACATGCTAGCGCTCACAAAACGTGCGCCAAGGTATTACGTTCCGGTTTCTTTTGGCCTACATTATTTAAGGATGTGCAAACATTTGTTGTCTCTTGTGATGCATGCCAAAGAACAGGGAACTTATCTAGGAGGAACGAGATGCCACTCAATAACATACAAGAGGTTGAGATCTTTGATGTATGGGGAGTTGATTTCATGGGACCTTTCCCATCGTCCAGAGGAAACCTCTATATTCTCCTAGCTGTCGACTACGTCTCTAGATGAGTTGAAGCCATTGCCTCTCCCACTAATGACGCCATGGTGGTTGTGAAGTTCTTTAATAGGACTATCTTTCTACGTTTTGGGACTCCACGCATCATCATCAGCGATGGGGGAACACATTTCATCAACCGGGAGTTTAAGGCACTTCTATCGAAATATGGGGTAACCCACAAAGTAGCAACCCCTTATCACCCTCAAACTAGTGGACATGTCGAGATTTCAAATAGAGAAATTAAAGCAATCCTAGAAAAGACCGTCTCTAGGACGAGGAAGGATTGGTCCATGAAGTTGGACGACGCTCTTTGGGCCTATAGGACCGCATTCAAGACTCCCATTGGCACCACCCCCTATAATCTGGTATATGGGAAGTCTTGCCATTTGCCCGTTGAGCTAGAACACAAAGCGTATTGGGCAATCAAATGGTTGAACTTCGACATCAAGGAAGCCGGTGAGAAGCGGCTACTAGATATCAATGAGCTGGAGGAGTTGCGTTTGAACGCTTATGAGAATGCCAAGATCTACAAGGAAAGGACAAAGAAATGACATGACAAGCGCATCATCCCTAAGGAGTTCAAAGAAGGAGATTTAGTTCTACTCTTTAACTCCCGTCTTCGCCTCTTTCCAGGTAAGTTAAAGTCTAGATGAACAGGACCTTATGTTGTGAAACATGTTTTTGAATTCCCTTATGGTGCAGTCGAGATCTGGGGAGAAACAAGTGGACAATTCAAGGTCAATGGTCATAGACTTAAGAAATACAAACCGGAAGTCCCGGTTGAGGAGATTGCACCACTATACCTTGTTTAGAGATGCCGTACGGTCCAGCTAGCGACCTTAAACCAAACGCTTCTTGGGAGGCAACCCAAGATATTGATTTCTTTTCCCTTTTCTTGTCTAGCTTTAGATAGTTTGCTTTAAACTTTGCTTTGCTTTGTTTTTGGCGTCCTAGACAGAAAACAGGTAGTCTCTAAGGAAGGAATACAACCCAGGAACAACACTGGAAGGACAAAAGTTCGAGAATTGAGAAGACGGAGTTTGACTGAGACACATCTCGGTTGCTGTCACATCACCTCGACCGAGATGATTCTTGAACAACCGAGGCGACTAGGGCTGACCCATTCCACCTCGGTCCAATCGGGACCACCTCGACCGAGGTGACAACAGATTCAGTGAGGGGTATAAAAAGGGGAACGATTTCTCTCTCTTCCCTCCCTCACCTTCTCGACCGCGGCGCTAATCTCACCTCGCTTCTTTGATTCTCACTCGTTTTCGATGATTTTTGCTTCGGTTATGAGAGGAAAGGCTAGAGGAACGAAGTGCAAGTAAGAAACTGCAACAAAAACGCCTCGAATCCATCGAATCTGTGATAACAAAACCGAAAACCCTAACTTCTTGTCTTTTACTGATTTTGGAAGATATTTGCTTTGGTTGCCAATTATTTTTGTTGGAAAAGGATAAAGTACCCCTTAGGAACAATCTATAGTGATATTGGGGGAAAAGAACTGAATTCCAGAGAGTTGAAATCGAACAGCTTCACACCTCGGTCCAGTCGACCTGTGCCTTGGCCGAGGTGATTCTTGAGCTCTGACAAGCAACCGAGGTGATCTGACAGAGATGAGTTTTAGATCTGATAGACAGCTTGTCCTGAGGGATGGATCTTCCCCTTCTCCTTCTTCTTCTCGGCCTTCTGTACCGGTGATACACGAGCATCACCAGGCCGACTACGACCGCATCTGTACGCGCCTAGTGGTTGCGCCGTGGTTTTTGGACATCTCTGCCTTTGAGTGTTTATATGTCGCGGAGGATCTGAGACGGATGGTCTCGATGGTAGGGCTGGAGCAGTTTATGGAAATTAGAGCTCCGGCCTACCTCGAGCCCACACTAGAGTTTGTGAGCTCTGTGACTCACCTGTCTGCGGCGCAGGCCATCAAGTACCGGTTGCTGAACCCGGAATTATCTAGTACCGATGGACCAGTGGAAAGGTCTTCGGCTTCCGACCCCGACAATTACTGATTTCCCCTCTCGAGCTGTAGCTCACCAGTTTTGGGGACAGATAGCTCACGTAGTTGAGCATGCTGATAGGTGGAGACCTGAAGACTCCAGGGAGCGGATCATCTTCCATCTCGCTTTCAGACTCGCCCACAGGATATTCAGCGAGACACTTCTGGCGCGTATTGAGACGCCCCAGAAGGTTAGACAGGGGGAGCTTTTGAGTCTGTTTTGCATGGTGATTGGAGGTGTGCCTGATTTCGGTGCTTTGCTAGCTGAGGATCTGCACCGGATCAAGGCAAAGGGGAGAGGAGACATTTGCTGCGGAGGTCTAGTGACCCATATAGCTATAGTGATGGGATTGGATCTGAGTGCTTGTACACTAGTGGCGGCTGCCAAGCCGCTAGGGCTGCAGGAGATTATCACCAGGAGGATTCTAGTTCCTCGTGGACTTACTACGCCATATGTGGCGATGCCTTGGGAGCAGACTACCCCTCAGGGTATTAGGTGGTCATCCTAGTTTTCCGTCAACGATCCTCAGTACTGGTCCACTGCATGGACTCCATACATTGAGGACGCTAGAGACGCAGCAGCTCCAGTGCAGGAGGATGAGGATGAGGAGGATGATGGCGGTGCTGCCATGGATACAAGGACAGACACACACGGTCCCAGCGTACCAGTCGTCGATCTGGACGACGAGAAGACCTGAGGAGGAGGCAGCTGCACCACCATCACGTCCTGCCAGGCATAGAGTCCGCAGACAGCGGGATCCCGTAGCTCACAGACGGATAGACGAGCTGACGGATCAGATGATCGACTCTTACGCCGCTCTATCCTTAGATATGTTGGAGATGAGAGAGAGCCAGCACTACCAACGACGGATGTTGGAGATATAGTTCCAGCACACTATGGGCTACCCCTTTGATCCATCCCAACACCCGTACATGCCATATCCACCACCACCACCACCAGCAGATCAGGACTAGAGCTTGCAGGGATTTCTTTTGTTTATTTATTATGCAGCTCAGCTTATGTCCGGTGAGTACATTTCTTTCAGACTTATTTTGACCCATTGGGACAATGTGTCCCAAGTATGGGGTATTTGGATGTATTTATATGACTTATCTATATGCTCGTATGACTCTACCGGATATTACTATTTTATCTTGCTCTATGTGTTTATCTGAGACTACATGTATGCATACAGGTTATTTGATTGAGAAAAACGTCAAAAACTGGTTAAGAAAAACATTTTTTTGACCTCGACCGAAGTGACTCTGACCAATCGAGGTGCAGTACCTCGGTTGACTTAGAACATCTCGACCGAGGTGGTTTAACTGAGATAGTTTTCGAAACGATTTTGTGCTTCTTATCTGGATATGACCTCAGTGAAGATCTTATTTGCAGACTAGTTTTGAAATCTTTATATGTTTGAAAGGTTTTATGATATGTTTAAGTTGCTAAATGCTTTGTTTGAAATTTGTGGCATGTTTAATACTTTGTTTTTATCCAAATTATGTTGAATTTGAAGGTTGACACCACATGATGAGTTCTATCACTTTCTTCCTGGGATGATTAAGGAAATTCATTCTCTTCTCTTCTTCTTCTTGATCATGCTTTAGCCCCTCATATACATATTTGCCTCCCTTTACCTATTCGGGAATTTGGAAGCAAGCAAATGAAAAGCAAGTGAAGGAAAAGTTGAGATTTTGGCTGGAAGTTAAATAGGTTTGGGGAAGTCAATCATGATGAGTAACTCGGCACCATTCACATAGCCGGGTGTTTGTGTCTTGCCAAAGTCGGATTGAGCGATATTCCTAACGGGTCATGGTATGTGCATCAAGGGTTTGAGGCATCTCGAGAAATTGATGATTGTTGATTTCCTAGGCTTCGGTTATTGTGTACCTCTGTCCATGCATTCCAAATAGTAAAAAAGTAAATAAGCAAAGCTTATTGGTGGAAGATGTTGAAATTCAAATCAAGTAAAGTAAAAATCTTTTTCCCGGATTCTAGCACCACATTCCCTATATACATCCCACCCTCACACGCTTCTTGACCTTCTTTTAAAAAGCCCTTGAGACCTCGAGCTTGTTGATTGACTTGGTGGTTTAAACTGGATTATACATTATTAATTTCGATAATTATGATTTATTATGCATTCTATGATTTTATGCAAAGATGAACAACTTTCTTATATTTATAAAATGTTTTGATCATATTTTGATTTTAAATTCCATGAAGCATTCTCTTAGAGTGATCTATGAGTAGAGCACACCACCAAAAATGTTTTGAAAAACTTTTCATTGATCTTTATGACTTATAATCCATTCTATCTTGTACTTAAGATTTGGAACTTGTTTGGGGACAAGCAAGGGGCAAGTATGGAGTATTTTGATAGCATGAATTATAGTCTATATTTTGGGACTTGTTTAGACGTTTTATCTTCAATAATCTGCATGTTTGAATGTATATTATGTGATTATATTGTCGTTTCATCTATCTTTGCGGGAATCAAGGTCTACACCAAGTTTCGTTGTAATCGTAGATAAAATGGCACATTTTGCATCAAAATGGAGCTAAAGGAGCTATGGAGTCATTGGAGCTACATTCTGGAGCTTAAGGAAGAATCCAGGAAGCATGTAAATGGATTAAAGATTTACTTTGGACCAAATTTGAGAGATTTCACATTCAGTTTAGAGTCACCTCGGTCAGCTACAGTACCACCTCGACCAAGGTGATCTACAGGAGCGCCCCAACTGAGGCGAACATCTTGACGCGGCGAGATATATTTTATTTGGCTGAGATCTTTTATTTTTGGAAGGAGAGATCTTATATTTTTGGGCTGGATTTCTGGAAGGAAGATCATATATTTTAGGGATTTATTTATGAGATATGGATATATTTTATTAGGAAATTATCTTTTTAAGATATTTTATCTTTGGAAGATAGTTCTCCTATATAAATGGTTGGATTTTGCACAAGTTCAACAATGGTTAGAGGGCTGAGAGCATCCAGCAATTAAGAGATTTTTTCGGAGTTTTGAAGGAAGGAAGGAAGATTGAAGATCAAGCAAGGAAGGATTGATAGCTTGTTATAGCTTTTGTAAGGGGATTTGTAAGACTTCTTAGATTCCCTTTTGTTTGATTGTCTTGTTGGATTTGTGATCCAAAGAACGCTTATTTGTTTGATATTCGATTCAGTTATTGAAACCTTGTTCTTAAGGTTTTTGTGTTCAAATTTTCATTCTCTTCCCATATATTTGATTATTGCTTTCATGATGATGAGTGACTAATTTCCTTGTGCGATTCTAGGGTGATTGGCTGAAGGTTGTGGGAAAAACAATGATAGAATAATCTTAAAACTCCAGTAGGACCCTGAAAGCTCGAGTCTTTATCCTTAACCCTAGAACATCTCGTTCAGTCGATGAACATCTCGGCCGGGGTGGAACTTGACTGACCGAGGTGACTTATCTGATCCAAAACTGAGAGTTAAGTGTTAGAGTTTGCCAAATCCTATTCTTATTACAACTTTCCTAGTTTAATGCAAGCTTAGGATGAGACTTACCCGGTAATTTCTTTGTTTGTTTACCCAAGATCATAAGCATAGGTAATAAAGGTTTATCCTTTATTGGGGTTTGAGTGTGCCTTCATTCCATCTTTGTGAGTTAGCCTGAGACTTACCCGGTAAAGGTTGATTCTATTCCCTTAGTTGGTATGTTGGTTTGAGATTATAATTCCTTTCCTTAGTACCTTGAGACTTACCTGGTAATAGGAACTTTTGGTTTGGAGTTAGTGAGTAGTGAGACTTACCCGGTGATTTATTCCACTTTAGAAACACCTTCCCTTTGCAAAATCTCAGCTTTGTCCACTTATCTTGAGATCTTGAGTTGGAACCACAACTAGATGCTTTAATCCCTAGAATTTGCATATTTCCTTAATTGTCTATATTATCATCTTTTGATTGCTTTAATTGCTTTTGTGGTTAGTTGTAATATTGACAACCTATACTTGCTTTGTTTCACCTAAGTCCCTGAGATCGACACCCCGGAATTCTTGCTTTTACTACGATTGACCCGTACACTGCGGGTTCGCATCCTTGTTTTAAGCATACATCTTGGGTAGCTTGCACACACCATTTGGAGCGAACAGCCGTGGAAACTGGAAATTTTGAAACTACTCCGAGACTCCTTAGAAGCATTCCCGGACATCTCCCCAACCCTTCTACAGCGATGGAAGTATTCCGTGATTCTTCGGAAGACCAAAACACCTCAACAAAGGAACCTCCTAGCTTGGAGTTGAAACCACTTTGAAACACTTAAGGTACGCATTTCTACGACCAAACTCTACATATCCGGTCATAGTTAGTGTTAACTTAACTGATGATGAACAAAATAGGCTAATGAATGCCATGAAACTACATAAGAAAGCCTTAGGATACACTATTGACGATCTAGTAGGTATCAAACCATCTTTATGTATGCATAAGATCTTAATGGAAGATGATCACAGACCTTCCCGAGAACCTCAAAGACGGTTAAATCCGATCATGAAAGAGGTTGTGAAGAAGGAAATCTTTAAGTTGCTTGATGCAGGTATTATCTTCCCAATTTCTAATAACAAGTAGGTGAGCCCCATCCATTTAGAACCAAAGAAAGGAGGAATGACCATTGTGACTAACAAAAACAACGAGTTAATTCCTACAAGAACGGTAACAAGATGGAGGATGTACATCGACTACAGGAAGCTGAATGTTGCAACGAGAAAGGATAACTTCCCTCTTCCTTTCATCGATCATATGCTCAAGAGATTGGCACAACACTCACATTTTTGTTATTTGGATGGGTATAGCGGATTCTTCCAAATCCCTATCTAACCAGATGATTAGGAGAAGACCACCTTTACGTGCCCATGGGGTACGTTCACTTACATGAAGGATCCGAAACCGTGGCTTATTAGATGGATCCTCCTCCTCCAAGAGTTTGATCTAGAGATCCGGGACAAGAAAGGATCCGAGAACTCTGTGGCTAATTATCTAAGCCGTCTTCCCCACATCACAAGCATGAAGGATGATCTCCCTAATGATGACCCCTTTCTTAATGAACAACTGCACAAGATTGAGGGTTACCTTCATCAAAATTTCAAGAGGTAACGAACCTTGGTTTGTTGATATTGTGAATTATTTGGTTTGTCAGGAAATACCTCCCGGATTATCCTATGCTCAAAGGAAGAAATTGTTCAAGGATGTCCGGCACTAGTATTGGAACGAACCTCTACTCTTCAAGAGAGGTCCAAATGGCATATTCAGAAGATGCTTTCCGGAAGACGAAGTAGAAAGTGTCATCCGCCATTCCCATTCATTACCTTGTGGAGGACATGTGTTAGCATGAAATATTGTGATATTTTAGGCACGTTTTCTAAGTGTATTTGATTCATATTGATAGTCTTTGATTGAGCATTGTTGCATTTGTGAGCTAGTTTGCCTATATTGTCGATATGGATGTCTACACAAGCTTTATGTTGATTATAGGTGATTGAGAGCCATTTCCGAACGGAATTTAGCAAAGATGAGTTGATTGAGTATGTCCATGGATTGAGGGCATTCTTAGGAGCAAAATGAGTGTCAACTTCAGGAATGCACGAGGCTAGGGAAGAATCACGTTCTTGCCCTTAACCACGCTCTAAAATACGGCCGTACTACAAACCACGTTCAGTTCCACGGCCGTGGAACCCCTCAGGAGAAGCGTGGTTCATTCCAGAAGCTTTTACGGTCGTGGAATCCATGGTTCAAACCGTGTTGATTTCCACGCTCTAAATTACGGTCGTGGAACCTTCCACGACCGTGATCTTGGCGATCTTTTTCGCCATATTTTAAGCCACGATCTTTCAGAAGATTGGGCCGGGCCGGTATTTTATCTTGCCCTATAAAAAGACGGACGAAGGGAGATTCCGTCACCTTCGCTTAGACGCACTTTTGCACCTCGCTTTAGGCTTACACTTACGACATTGCGACTTGGAGATTTTGGCAATTCTTGCAAAAAGACGTACTTTGCCCTCTTCCTTAGAGTTGCCCTAATCTCGCACTTTTGGTGGAGATTGCTGTTAAGATTTCCGGATTGACGGAAGATCGAAGTTTTCGGAAGACTATTGCAAGAAGAATTCTCTTCTTGTTTAGGTTTGATTTAGAAGACGGATTGACATCCCGTTCTTCCTTCTTTCCTAAGATTGTGTTTGTTTGCTTTATTCTGAATCTATTGACGATATTCGTTCTTGATTGTGACTTTGGGATTGGTTTGAAGTTTATTGGAAGTTTTCGGAAGTTTTCATCTTTCAATCTTTTAATCTTTGAATTTGATATCAATATGACTATTGTTGGCTAAAACCCTTAACAATTCTAAGATGAAGGGTTGATAGTTGTGGCTTAGATGATGATAGATCGATCATAAACATATTAGACCCTGAGAGTTAGAGAGAATCGTCGACGAACCCTAAATCACGGTTTGTTCTTGAGTTCCACGACTGTGGAATCTCAAGATCCACCCGTAATTTCCCTTAAGTTTACGAACCTGCTTTTACTTTAATCCAAAGTTAAAGATTTGCTTTAACTTAGTTTAGGCTTGCCTTTTTTAGGTGGTAGTGAAGCCTCAACAACCCCTACCTCGATTGTGAGTGTCACAACCGTAATCGGTTTAGTTAGTCTTGATCCTTTGATTACAAGTTTGGGTATTTGACATTAATTCTTGCCTTTAGAACCTTTCTATTTTGAAGCCTCAACAACCTGTATAGAGAGTGTCTTGTAGGTGAGTCATATAAGGTTTTTGGAACTTCACCGTACGATTACCTTACTTTAGCATACCTTTGCATATCTCAACTCCGTCTTTATATCATTAAGTATATCTTGAATCGATTGCCACAGCTGGATACTTGGATCTTTAGGATTGTTGTTTTCCCAATAATTTGCAAAGCTCTTATATTCATTTGCTTGATAACCTACGATCGAATTTATTCTCCCCAAATCCCTGTGTTCGATACTCTAGAATACTTGCTAATCTACGCCGATCCATACACTGCGGGTTCACTTGCTTGATTCTAGTTTTATAAATTTAAAGCTTATTTGCACACACGTTTAGGGGCGAACAAGTTTTTGGCGCCGTTGCCGGGGATTTGGTGTACACCGAATTCGGTAGCCGGTTGTCAAGCTTGGGAGCTTGCTCTCGTTATTTGATATTTCTTTGAGTGCATGCGCAGGTCTAGGAACACCGAAGACCTCTTACCTCTTCATCAAGAGCTTGAGAGGACTTTAAGGCAAAAGCGCAAGGAAAAGAAGATGACTGAAGAACACGAACGTGATCTTCAAGCGGAGTTGGCGGAGAAGGAAGCTCAACTCCAATGGACTGAGAACATCCGTCAGGATGAAATGGATCGTCATCAATCTCAAGTTAACAATCTACAGGATATGATTTTCCAAATGAGGATAGAACTAAGCAACCTTAAGAATAAGGGAAGCAAGAAATCCTCAAGAAGGGCATCAAGATCTAGAAGAAGAAGTCACTCATCCGCTGATGATAGTGATTCTTCCATGCCACCGCTAGAGGAGATTGATCCCACAATCAATGTGAATCCTTTTCATCCACGGGGAGCTGCTAATCGCCGCATTCCGCCTAGGAATGCAAGGATCGAACGTGTAGATGATGAGCCAAGAAATCTTGGCCAAAGGTTGGATCCAAAACAACAACCACGCCGTTTGGGCGTGAATTTCGATGCTGAGGATGTGCAAGGGTTTAGCTTCAACCCTCAAGTTATTACTCTTGTTCGCCAAAACCAATTTGGAGGGACAAGCGCTGAATCTCCATACCAACACTTGCAAAACTTTGAGTGTATGATGGAGACAATGAGACCGAAGAGCGCTACTACCAACAACTATAAGCTCAAGCCTTTCTTCTTCTCCTTGAAGGGGAAAGCGTTGTCTTGGTACCAAGCTCTTCCTAGGGGGAAACTAGACACGTGGGAAGACCTTTCCGCGGAGTTCCTCACCAAATTCTCTCCGCCATCCAAAACGGCGGAACTTAGAGGTAAGATCAATGCATTTTCCATGAGGTCTAACGAAAGTTTGTTTCAATCATGGGAAAGGTTTCAGGACTTGTTATTGGATTGCCCTCATCATGGCATATCCAAACTTGCATTGCTGGAGATTTACTACAAAGGGCTGGATGCGGGGACGCAATTCAACCTCCAATCCCTCTTATGCGGAACATTCATAGACATGAGAGAAGATGACGCTTGGGACTTCATTGAGAAGCAAGCAAGGGTCATAGAGAAGTATTCCCACCGGAAAGTGGAGGGAAATCGTGTGGAGCAAGGAGCAAAGCTCACACATGAAGCTCAAAATAAAATTTTCTCCCTCAACAATGAGATCAAAGAGTTGAAGGAGGCTATCAAGACCAACTTTCCAAAGTAACAAGGCAAGGATGTTGGATATTTGGGCAACAACAACAATGGCGGTGATAACACGAACCGCAACAACAACAACAACAATAACCGGGACAACAACCGGAATAACAATTGGAATGGAAATAACAACAACCGGAACAATAATTGGAACAACAATAGGGGTTCAAACAACAACAATTGGCGCTCCAATCAACAAAATTCCGGTAACTCTTATCCTTCCAATTCCAATTCACTAACTCCACCTTCCTCTTCCTCTACTCCTTTGAAAATCCAGGGGCAATCATCTAATGGAGGAAACAATTCGGGAAAAGAGAAGCCCGATCCCATGTTGGAAACGATTTTGGGAAAGTTACAAGGGTTGGAGAACCGCATCATTAAGGTTGATGATCAAATTTCTAAGGTTGATAAGGCCCAAAAGGTTTTAGAAAACCAAATGTTCAGCCATGCGGAGGAAGTTCCTAGGAATCAAGGGAAGCTTCCAGGAAAGACGGAGGACAACCCTAAGGGAAGGGTTATGGCAATCACAACTAGGAGCGGAGTGACTACCACCGATCCGCAGCCTAAGTTTGTTGAAGTCTCCGTAGAAAAGGACAAGGAGAAAGAGAAGGGGAAGGAGAAGGAAGATGTCTACATTCCTCCTCCAGCTTACAAACCTCCCCTACCATTCCCTCAATCTAGAGCGAGAGCACGCCTAGATAAACAATTTGGTAAGTTTATAGAACTCATGAGCAAGCTGCATATTAATATACCATTTATTGATGCTATTGTAGGTATGCCGGCTTATGACAAGTTCTTGAAGGAGCTCCTCCCCAACAAGAGGAAGCTAGAAGACTTCGGTGAGGTTAAGATGAGTTCGGATTCTTCGGATCTCATCAAGACCATGAAGGAGAAAATGCCCCCAAAGCTAAAGGATCCGGGGTCATTTTGCATTCCCATAGGAGTGGGAGATGTCACATATGACGCTTTATGTGACTTAGGAGCAAGTGTGAGCATCATACCACTTGCATTATGTAGGAAGATGTCGCCTAAACCGGTGAAGATGATGTTGTACATGGCGGATCGATCCATCACTCGCCCCGTCGGTATTGTAGAAGACGTCCCGGTCAAGCTAGGTAAATTCTTTGTTCCCATTGATTTTGTCGTGCTTGATATTCCTGCAGATAGTCCGGTCCCGATCATACTCGGAAGACCGTTTCTTGCAACTTCCGGCTGCATAGTCGATTGCAAGAATGGTAGACTCGCTTTTGATATAGGGGAAGAGAAAGTAGAGTTTGTTCTTTCCACTCTAGTGAAGGAGCCAATCTTTGATGAGGATATATTCGATATCCAAGACGAAGAAGGGTTATCTAGGGAGGAGGTAAGTGCGATTCTCTTTAACGATCCTTTACAAAAAGTTATCACTATGAGTCTAACAAATGTAGGGGAAGAAGAAGAGTGCAATGAGGTAATTGAAGCCTTAGAAGCACAAGAAGAGATGCATGAAGTGGAGTTTGAAAAACTTCACGATGAGGCAGAAAACGTGAGAATCCACGGCCACACACTATATTCCACGGCCGTGGATTTCACAACCAAAACCGTGTCCCACTCCAGAGAGTTATACGGTCGTGGAGAAGATGTGACAACCGTATTTCCCTTCCACACCCTAAATCACGGCCGTGGAAGACATGGGGAACCCGTAATTTTGGGCGTGGAAAGGAGTGATCGAGACACTTCTTCAACTTCTTCTGATTCTTCTCCCACACACTCAACACCCTTAGAAACTTCTAAGGAGACATCGGATGCTTCTCAAGGATCATTGGAAGCTCCGAAAGCGATGGATCTCAAACCACTTCCTACTCATCTAAGGTACGCTTTTCTAGGACCTAATTCTACCTTTCCGGTTATTGTTAGTTCCGATCTAAGCATAGATGAACATAATCAGCTCATGATTGTCCTTAGGAAACATAGGAAAGCTTTAGGCTATACTATCGAGGACTTAGTAGGAATTAAACCCTCCCTATGCATGCATAAGATACTAATGGAGGAAGATTTTAGAACTTCAAGACAACCTCAAAGGCGGTTGAATCCGACCATGAAGGAGGTTGGCAAGAAGGAAATTCTTAACCTTCTTGATGCAGGTATCATCTACCCTATTTCCGATAGTAAGTGGGTGAGTCCAGTTCAAGTAGTTCCGAAGAAGGGAGGAATGACGGTCATCACCAAAAAGAACAACGAACTCATTCCTACCCGAACCGTGACAGGATGGCGGATGTGCATAGACTACCGCAAGCTCAACAATGCAACGAGGAAGGATCACTTCCCATTGCCATTCATCGATCAAATGCTTGAAAGGTTAGCGCAACATTCACATTTTTGCTATCTTGACGGTTATAGTGGTTTCTTTCAGATCCCGATACACCCGGATGATCAAGAGAAGACCACATTCACGTGCCCATGGGGTACGTTTGCTTATAGGAGAATGCCGTTCGGGCTTTGCAACGCCCCAGCCACCTTTCAACGGTGCATGATGGCCATCTTCTCCGAATACATAGAGGAAATCATGGAAGTCTTCATGGACGACTTCTCCGTATACGGTTCCTCTTTTAACGATTGCCTTTCTAACCTTTCTCTTGTTTTGCAAAGGTGTGAAGACACTAACCTAGTTCTTAATTGGGAGAAGTGTCAATTTATAGTTAAGGAAGGAATTGTATTAGGTCACTTAGTCTCTAGTAGAGGGATAGAAGTAGATAAAGCTAAGATAGAGACCATAGAGAAACTTCCTCCCCCAACTTCGGTGAAAGGGATAAGAAGTTTTCTAGGACATGCTGGATTCTATAGACGTTTCATTAAGGACTTTTCTAAGATATCAAAACCTCTCACTAATCTATTGATGAAGGATGCGGTTTTTGAGTTTTCGCAGGAATGTTTGGATGCGTTTAACACAATTCGGCAAGCTCTAATTTCAGCACCTATTATCCAACCTCCGGATTGGACTCTTCCCTTTGAGGTTATGTGCGATGCTAGTGACGTAGCTATAGGAGCTGTTCTTGGACAACGAAAGGAAGGGCGAACCCATGCCATATACTATGCTAGCAAGACGCTAGATGAAGCGCAGCTCAACTACGCCACTACCGAGAAAGAGTTTTTAGCCATTGTCTATGCTATTGACAAGTTTCGCTCTTACCTTGTAGGTGCAAAGGTGATTGTCTACACGGATCATTCTGCGATCCGGTACCTCCTTGCGAAGAAAGATGCGAAGCCAATGCTAATTAGATGGATTCTTCTCCTACAAGAATCCGATCTTGAGATCCGCGATAAGAAAGGTTTAGAAAATTCTGTTGCGGATCATTTGAGTCACCTAACACATCTAGAGGACGACCATTTACCCATCGACGACTCCTTCCCGGACGAACACCTACACCTTATTGAGGAGTGCATCAATGTGATCTCCAAAGGTAACGAACCATGGTTTGCTGATTTTGTTAACTATTTGGTTTGTCAGGAGATACCGCCCGGATTATCCTACGCACAAAGGAAGAAGTTCTTTAAGGATGTCCGGGAATACTTTTGGAACGAGCCTCTCCTCTTTAAGAGAGGTCCGGATGGCATCATTCGGCGATGTGTGCCGGAAGATGAGATGCAAAGTGTCATCCGTCATTGTCATTCACTACCTTGTGGAGGACACGCTAGTTCGAACAAGACTAGCGCAAAGGTATTGCAATCCGGATTCTTTTGGCCTACTTTATTTAGAGATGTGCAATCCTTTGTTTCTTGCTGCAATGCTTGTCAAAGAACAGGCAATATCTCTAGGAGGAATGAGATGCCCCTCAACAACATCCAAGAGGTGGAGATTTTCGACGTTTGGGGAGTTTATTTTATGGGACCGTTCCCATCCTCTTGTGGAAACCAATACATACTATTGGCGGTAGATTACGTTTCTAGATGGGTGGAAGCAATTGCCTCTCCCACCAATGATGCCATGGTGGTGGTTAAGTTCTTTAACAAGACCATCTTCCCGCAATTTGGGACGCCAAGGATGATCATTAGTGATGGAGGTTCTCACTTTATTGCCCGGCGCTTTGAAGCTCTTCTAGCTAAGTATGGGGTTACTCACAAGATTGCTACCCCCTATCATCCACAAACAAGTGGACAAGTTGAGATCTCAAATAGGGAGATCAAAGGAATCTTAGAGAAGACGGTTTCAAGGACTAGGAAGGATTGGTCTTTGAAGCTTGACGATGCATTGTGGGCGTACCGGACTGCATACAAGACTCCCATAGGAACTACACCATAAAACCTTGTGTATGGGAAGTCTTGTCACTTACCGGTAGAGTTGGAGCACAAAGCGTTTTGGGCTATCAAGTGGTTGAACTTCAGCATGAAGGAAGCGGGAGAGAAGCGTCTCCTAGACATCAATGAGCTGGATGAACTCCGCTTGAATGCTTATGAAAACGCTAAGATCTATAAGGAGAGAGCAAAGCGTTGGCATGATAAGCATATCATTGGACTTCAAAGAAAGAGATCAAGTTCTCCTCTTCAATTCAAGGCTTCGTCTCTTTCCAGGTAAGCTTAAATCTCGTTGGACCGGACCTTTTCTAATTAAGCGTATTTTCCCCCATGGTGCAGTTGAAATATGGGGTGAAACGAGCGGAAGCTTTAAGGTGAACGGCCAACGACTCAAGAAGTATACGCCGGAACTCCAAACCAAAGAGTTCGCGCCTACCGCACTCGAATAAGTGCGAGATTGGTCTAGCTACGGACCTTAAACAAAGCGCTTCTTGGGAGGCAACCCAAGGTATTGCATTTTGTTTTTGTTTTCGATTCATAGATTAGCTTAGTATAGACGTTTTTCGCTTTGTTTTTGCCTTCGATTCCTTCCGGTATGTTCGGGTTTTTGGATGTAGGAACGATGGAAAAGGAAAAGGGAAGGATAATGTTGAAGAAAAGTGACGAAATTTGGACTTTGGAGCTTTACAGAGAGTTCCACGGCCTAAACCACGGTCGTGACAGCTACAGTGCCCGTAATTTCCAAAAGCCTTTGAAAAATCACAAAAACCACGGTTCCGTACAATTCCATGGCCGTGGAACACCCCGACAGACCGTGATTTTCAAAATTTTGCCTGTGACTATATAAACCACGTTCTTCACAAAAATCACCCACAAAACCCCTCTTCCACGACCTAAACGCCGAAATCCACGACCCTCTCTCAAATCCTCGTTTCTTAATCGTTTTTAACGATTCTTCTTCCCAAACTGAAGCAAATTCGACCACCAACAAGATCCAAGCGATGAATCGAGCGGAAATTCACCAAGGAACGCGCAATTCGGATTTTTAAATCCGATAAATTGGTTTTTCCACTCTTCTTGATCTTTGTCGATTTGGTTCGCTTTTGTTAGAGATTTTAGGAAGAACTAATTGAAATTGGAGGAAACTAGATTAGGGCTGCCTGTTTGTTGAGATTGAGTGCTGAATTCTGAGATTTGAGAATTTCTGAGACGAATCACGGTTCCTGGGAGAACCACGGCCGTGGAACCTCTAGAACAGCCCATAATTTTTGACAGAATGGACTTTGTGAGGAGAGTTTCGGGGAGGATTAAGGAAAAGAAGAATAACCAGAACAAGAAGAGGAAGGGGAATCCGTCTTCTTCCTCATCCTCTAGAGCACCACCACCCTCTTCCCCTTCACCTCCATCATCACCTTCATCACCCTCACCTCCTAGCCCTAGAGTACCCACTATACACGCGGATCACCTCGATGCAGTCGAGAGGATCCATGAGAAGGTTGTGATTGGTCCTAGGTACCTATTGTTGGAGGATCTAGCTCCTCTCAACATTATAGATGACCTTACTTGGCTCTTGGATAGAGCCGGACATGTTATCTTCTCGGCTATCCGAAAAGACGCCTATGAGGAGATTACGAGGGAGGTAGTGACGTCCTTTCAGCATAGCCATGTAGATAGGACCGTTTCTTTCCGTCTTATGGAAAGAAAATATGACTTTACTATCCGTGAGTTCGGGACTTTCTTCGGGTTTCAGGAGACCTGTAACGGTCGTTTTCCTAGTGGCGTTTACGCCAAGGATTTCTGGGAGGAGGTGGCGATGATTTACGCCAGCGAGGACCGCTGGCAGCCCGCTGACACCAAGGCTAGGTTGATGTACCACCTAGCCTTGAAGATTGCTCATCGTATTCTTTCGGAGTGTCTCTTTCCTCGGACGGAGACGCCCCAAAAGATCGAGACGGATGAGCTCTTTTTGCTTTACTCCATGCTGTATGGGCGCCGAGCTGACTGTGCCACCCTCTGGCTGCTACAATGAGCAAGCTCAAGAACAAGAAGAAGGGCAACATCGGATATGGTGGGATAGTTACCCACCTTGCTAGGAGCTTGGGTGTTGATTTTTCTGCATGGTACGGAGCTCCCCCTCCTTGGTCCACAAAGCAGTCAGCAACACCAGCACCAGCACCAAAAGCATCCGACGCTCCAGCATGGTATAGTCAGGCTCCGGGATGGTATGAGCAGATGCCGGATTGGGCTACTGGCCTTTCGGAGAGAGTAGGAGCATTGGAGATCCGAGCCGATGCTAGAGATGGACGCTTAGACGACCTCGACCACATGATGAGGGATGTCTACCGCCAGCAGTTTGGGCGGTTTTATGATCCTAGCTTCTCTCCATTCCCGCCTCCACCAGCGCCGCAGTGATTGATTGCATGACCGTTCACTTTAGCCATTCCACCGCCACTTTGTGAGTTTCTTTTTCTTTTCTTTCTTTTCTTTCTTTCTTTTGAACATTAGGGACAATCTTCGTCCTAAGCATGGGGTGGGATATACAAAAAGTTTGTAATAACTCTTACTCACTATGTTTGCTTCTATTCGAGACTATCATTGCATGTTCATTATATTATTGCACGTTTCATTATTGCATTGCATGAAAAAGAACTTGAAAAACCCATAAAAATTGAAAACTTTTTAAAAATTTTGTGCTTCTAAGGAATTGAGATGATTTCTATGATAATCACTACTTGTGAATTGAGTTTGATGACAATTGCATGCTTAAGAGAATAGTGAATTGAAAAGAAATGAATGTGTTGATTGTGCCTCTTTTGCAAGTTTCATAATGTGATGAATATTACCTAAATCATGTTGAGAAATTGAAGTTGAAATCACACTATAAGTTCTTATACTTCTTGTTGAGATGATTAAGGCAATTCGATTTTTCTTTCTTCTTTCTTTGATCATTTTAGCTCCTCATTGAAATATTGACCTCCTTTACCTATCCGGGAATTTGGAGAAGTGAATGAAAAAGGCATGTTTGATGTGGGAGGGCCATGAGAGCAATTATTTGCAATCAAAAGAATAGAAAGAAATTCTAGGTTTGGGGAAGTCAATCATGATGATGAGTAACTCGGCACCATTCACATAGCCGGGTGTTTGTGTCTTGCCAAAGTCGGATTGAGCGATATTCCTAGCGGATTATGGTATGTGCGCTAAGGGTTTGAGGCATCTCATAAAAATTGAGAAGCGCCAATCTCCTAGGCTTCGGTTTTTGTGCACCTCTGTCCATAACTCCAAAAGTAAAGTCGAAAAATGAAAAGCAGAGAGTGAAGCTCTAAGTTGAAGGTGTTGCGGAAACCGCAAAAGAAGAAGAAGGAGTAGTTGTCCACTTTCCCGGATTCATGCACCACATTCCTTAAAGTTTCCTTCCCTTTCCACATTCTAGACCTTTTCTTTGAAAGTCCTTAAGATCAAAAGAATGTTATATGACTTGGTGATCTAAATTGAAGTTTCTTATGATTGATTTTGATAATGTTTGAAGGTTATGATGCTTGTATGGAAGTTTGATTGATTCATGAGCTTTCTTTACTTTTTACTCTTTGATTAAGTGTATGAAAGTCTTATAAACGATTGAAGCAAGATTTGAGAATGATCTATTCTTTAGAAGGCACATTCCTCCAAAATAAGTATTGCTTTGAGAAGGTACACATATTTCATCCTAACTCTTGTTTAAAAGCTTTTGAAAGACCTTGCTTAGGGACAAGCAAGTTGCAAGTATGGGGTTATTTGTTAGCATGAAATATTGTGATATTTTAGGCACGTTTTCTAAGTGTATTTGATTCATATTGATAGTCTTTGATTGAGCATTGTTGCATTTGTGAGCTAGTTTGCCTATATTGTCGATATGGATGTCTACACAAGCTTTATGTTGATTATAGGTGATTGAGAGCCATTTCCGAACGGAATTTAGCAAAGATGAGTTGATTGAGTATGTCCATGGATTGAGGGCATTCTTAGGAGCAAAATGAGTGTCAACTTCAGGAATGCACGAGGCTAGGGAAGAATCACGTTCTTGCCCTAAACCACGCTCTAAAATACGGCCGTACTACAAACAACGTTCAGTTCCACGGCCGTGGAACCCTGCAGGAGAAGCGTGGTTCATTCCAGAAGCTTTTTAGGTCGTGGAATCCATGGTTCAAACCGTGTTGATTTCCACGCTCTAAATTACGGTCGTGGAACCTTCCACGACCGTGATCTTGGCGATCTTTTTCGCCATATTTTAAGCCACGATCTTTCAGAAGATTGGGCCGGGCCGGTATTTTATCTTGCCCTATAAAAAGACGGACGAAGGGAGATTCCGTCACCTTCGCTTAGACGCACTTTTGCACCTCGCTTTAGGCTTACACTTACGACATTGCGACTTGGAGATTTTGGCGATTTTTGCAAAAAGACGTACTTTGCCCTCTTCCTTAGAGTTGCCCTAATCTCGCACTTTTGGTGGAGATTGCTGTTAAGATTTCCGGATTGACGGAAGATCGAAGTTTTCGGAAGACTATTGCAAGAAGAATTCTCTTCTTGTTTAGGTTTGATTTAGAAGACGGATTGACATCCCGTTCTTCCTTCTTTCCTAAGATTGTGTTTGTTTGCTTTATTCTGAATCTATTGACGATATTCGTTCTTGATTGTGACTTTGGGATTGGTTTGAAGTTTATTGGAAGTTTTCGGAAGTTTTCATATTTCAATCTTTTAATCTTTGAATTTGATATCAATATGACTATTGTTGGCTAAAACCCTTAACAATTTTAAGATGAAGGGTTGATAGTTGTGGCTTAGATGATGATAGATCAATCGTAAACAGATTAGACCCTGAGAGTTAGAGAGAATCGTCGACGAACCCTAAATCACGGTTTGTTCTTGAGTTCCACGACAGTGGAATCTCAAGATCCACCCGTAATTTCCCTTAAGTTTACGAACCTGCTTTTACTTTAATCCAAAGTTAAAGATTTGCTTTAACTTAGTTTAGGCTTGCCTTTTCTAGGTGGTAGTGAAGCCTCAACAACCTCTACCTCGATTGTGAGTGTCACAACCTTAATCGGCTTAGTTAGTCTTGATCCTTAGATTACAAGTTTGGGTATTTGACATTAATTCTTGCCTTTAGAACCTTTCTATTTTGAAGCCTCAATAACCTATAGAGAGTGTCTTGTAGGTGAGTCATATAAGGTTTTTGGAACTTCACCGTACGATTACCTTACTTTAGCATACCTTTGCATATCTCAACTCTGTCTTTATATCATTAAGTATATCTTGAATCGATTGCCACAGCTGGATACTTGGATCTTTAGGATTGTTGTTTTCCCAATAATTTGCAAAGCTCTTATATTCATTTTCTTGATAACCTACGATCGAATTTATTCTCCCCAAATCCCTGTGTTTGATACTTTGGAATACTTGCTAATCTACGCCGATCCGTACACTGCGGTTTCGCTTGCTTGATTCTAGTTTTATAAATTTAAAGCTTATTTGCACGCACGTTTAGGGGCGAACAACATGCTAGCTCCCACGAGACATGCGCTAAGGTACTCCAATCCGGTTTCTTTTGGCCTGCTCTATTTAAAGATGTGCAATTTGTTATTTCTTGCGATGCTTGCCAAATAATAGAAAACATATCTAGGAGGAAGGAAATGCTTCTTAACAATATCCAAGAGGTTGAAATCTTCGACTTATGGGGAGTGGATTTCATGGGAGCATTCCTATCTTCTTGTGGAAACCAATACATATTTCTAGTTGTAGACTATGTTTCAAGATGGGTTGAAACTATTGTTTCTCCAACTATTGATGCAACGGTGGAAGTGAAGTTCTATAAAAGAATGATTTTCCCAAGATTTGGGACGCCCTACACCATCATTAGTGACGGAGGAACGCACTTCACAACCCGTAAGTTTAAAACTCTATTGTCTAAGTATGGGATCACTCACAAGATTTCTACTCCCTATCATCCTCAAACAAATGGGCAAGTAGAGATCTCGAATAGAGAAATCAAGAGCATTCTAGAGAAAATTGTCTCTAGAACAAGGAAGGATTGGTCGCTGAAGCTAGATGATGCGCTTTGGGAATATAGAACCGCTTTCAAGATTCCCATAGGCACAACACCCTAAAACCTTGTATATGAGAAGCCTTGCCATCTTCCGGTGGAGTTAGAGCACAAAGCTTATTGGGCGATCAAATTGATCAACTTCGACATGAAGGAAAATGGAGAAAAACGCCTTCTAGATATTAACGAATTAGAAGAAATCCGTTTGAATGCATACGAGAGTGCACGGATTCACAAGGAGAGGACGAAAAGATGGCATGACAAGCATATAATTCTCAAGGAGTCGAAAGATGGAGATCTTTGTTAGCATGAAATATTGTGATATTTTAGGCACGTTTTCTAAACGTATTTGATTCATATTGATAGTCTTTGATTGAACTTCGCTGCATATGTGAGCTAGTATTACCTATATTGTCGATATGGATGTCTGCACTAGTTCTATGTTGATTATAGGTGATTTGGAGCTATTTCCGAACGGAATCGAGCAAAGGAGAGTTGATTTGATATGTCCATAGATTGAGGACATTCTTAGGAAGCAAATTGAAGTTTAGCTTGAGGAATACACGAGGCTAGGGAAGAATCACGTTCTTGCCCTAAACCACGCTCTAAAATACGGCTGTATTACAAACCACGTTCAGTTCCACGGCCGTGGAACCTTGCAAGAGAAGCGTGATGCATTCCAGTAACTATTACGGTCGTGGAATATATGGTACAAACCGTGACCTAATCCACGCCCTAAATTACGGTCGTGGAAACTTCCACGACCGTGATCTTGGCGAATCTTTTCGCCACACTTTGAAGCCACGATCTTTTGAAGATTGGGCCGGGCCGATATTTTATCTTGCCCTATAAGAAGACGGACGAAGCAAGATTCCGTTATCGCCGCTTACCCCCGTTCATCTTGGCTTAGGAGGGAATTTTGGCAATCCACGCTTCATCTCCGCTTAGAGAATTTCAACGCCGTTTGGCCTTCGCTTGGAAGCATTGATCATCTCATTGGAGATTGAAGTTCGCATCTGGGAATTGCCCTAATCTCGCACTTTTGGTGGAGATTACTGTTGAGATCTTCGGATTGGCGGAAGATCGAAGCTTTTGGAAGATTTTGCAAGAAGACCTCTCTTCTTGTTTAGGTTTGATTTGGAAAACGGATTGACATCCCGTTTTCCCTTCTTTCCTAAAGTTGTGATTGTTTACTTTATTGTGAATCTTTTGACAACACTCGTTCTTGATTGTGACTTTGAGATTGGTTTGAAGATTATTGAAAGTTCTTGAAAGTTTTCATCTTTTTATCTTTTAATTCTTGAATTGATATCAACATGACTGTTATTGGCTAAAAACCCTTAACAATTCTAAGGTGAAGGGTTGATAGTTGTGGCTTAGATGATGATAGATCGATCGCAAACAGATTAGACCCTGAGAGTTAGAGAGAATCGCCGACAGACCATAAATTACGGCCTATTCTTGAGTTCACGACTGTGGAATACCAAGAACTAACCGTAATTTCTCCCAAATCTACGAGCCTGCTTTTACTTTAATCCAAAGTTAAAGATTTGCTTTAACTTAGTTTAGACTTGTCTTTTCTAGGTGGTAGTGAAGCCTCAACAACCTCTACCTCGATTGTGAGTGTCACAACCTCAATCGGTTAAGTTAATCTTGATCCTTGGGTTACAAGTTTGGGTATTTGACACTAATTCTTACATTTAGAATCTTTCTATATTGAGCCTCAACAACCTGTATAGAGAGTGCCTTGTAGGTGAGTTACATAAGGTTTTTGGAACTTCACCGTACGATTACCTTACATTAGTATACCTTTGCATATCTCAACTCTGTCTTTATATCATTAAGTATATCTTGAATCGATTGCCACATCTGGGTACTTGGATCTTTAGGATTGTTGTTTTCCCAATATTTGCAAAACTCTCATATTTACTCGCTTGATAATCTGAAATCGAATTTGTTCCCACCCAAATCCCTGTGTTCGATACTTTGGAATTCTTGCTTAGCTACGTCGATCCGTACACTGCGGGTTCGCTGCTTGATTCTAGTTTTATAAATTTAAAGCTTATTTGCACACACCTTTAGGGGCGAACAAGTTTTTGGCGCCGTTGCCGGGGATTTGGTTTCGGCCGAATTCGGTAGCCGGTTGTCAAGCTTGGGAGCTTGCTCTCGTTATTTGATATTACTTTGAGTGCATGCGCAGGTCTAGGAACACCGAAGATCTCTTACCTCTTGATCAAGAGCTAGAGAAAACCTTGAGGCAAAAGCGCAAGGAAAAGAAGATGGCCGAAGAACACGAACGTGATCTTCAAACAGAGTTGGCGGAGAAGGAGGCTCAACTCCAATGGAACGAGAACCTCCGCCGGGATGAAATGGATCGTCATCAATCTGAAGTTAGCAAACTGCAGGATGCGATGTTCCAAATGAGGATGGAGTTAAGCGACCTTAAGAATAAAGGAAGCAAGAAATCCTCAAGGAGGGGATCAAGAACTAGAAGAAGAAGTCACTCGTCCGCTGATGATAGTGACTCTTCCATGCCACCGTTAGAGGAGATTGATCTCACGATCAATATGAATCCTTTCCATCCACAAGGAGCTTCTAATCGCCGCATTCCACCTAGGAATGTGAGGGTCGAACGTGTGGATAATGAGCCAAGAACTCTTGGCCAGCGGATGGATCCAACACAACAACCACGCCGCTTGGGCGTGAATTTTGATGCTGAAGATGTGCAAGGGTTTAGCTTTAACCCTCAAGTTATTACTCTTGTTCGCCAAAACCAATTTGGCGGTACAAGCGCTGAATCTCCACACCAACACTTGCAAAACTTTGAGTGTATGATGGAGACGATGAGACCGAAGAGCGCTACTACCAACAGCTACAAGCTTAAACCCTTCTTCTTCACTTTGAAAGGGAAAGCGTTGTCTTGGTACCAAACTCTTCCTAATGGGAAACTAGACACGTGGGAAGACCTTTCCGCGGAGTTTCTCACCAAATTCTTTCCGCCCTCCAAAATGGCGGAACTTAGAGGTAAGATTAATGCTTTTTCCATGAGACCTAACGAAAGTTTGTTTCAATCTTGGGAAAGGTTTCAGGATTTGCTCTTGGACTGCCCTCATCATGGCATATCCAAGCTTGCCTTGCTAGAGATCTACTACAAGGGGCTGGATGCGGGAACGCAATTCAACCTCCAATCCCTCTCATGTGGAACGTTCATGGACATGAGAGAAGATGACGCTTGGGACTTCATCGAGAAGCAAGCAAGAGTCATAGAGAAGTATTCCCACCGGAAAGTGGAGGCAAATCGTGTGGAGCAAGGAGCTAAGCTCACGCATGAAGCTCAAAATTAGATTTTCTCCCTCAACAATGAGATCAAAGAGTTGAAGGAGACTATCAAGACCAACTTCCCAAAGCAACAAGGGAAGGATGTTGGTTATTTGGGCAACAACAATGGCGGCAACAACAATAAGCGGAATAATAACTGGAATGGAAACAACAACAACCGGAACAACGATTGGAACAACAGTAGGGGTTCAAACAACAACAATTGGCGCTCAAATCAACAAAATTCCGGTAACTCTTATCCTTCCAACTCAAATTCACTAACTCCACCTTCCTCTTCCTCTACTCCTTTGAAAAGCCAGGGGCAATCATCTAATGGAGGAACCACTTCGGGGAAGGAGAAGCCCGATCCCATATTGGAAACGATCTTGGGAAAGCTTCAAGGGTTGGAGAACCGCCTCATCAAGGTGGATGATCAAGTCTCTAAGGTTGACAAAGCTCAAAAAGTTTTGGAAAACCAAATGTTCAACCACGCGGAGGAAGTTCCTAGAAATCAAGGGAAACTTCCAGGAAAGACGGAGGACAACCCTAAGGGAAGGGTGATGGCGATTACAACTAGGAGCGGAGTGACTACTACCGATCCGCAGCCTACGTTCGTTGAAGTCCCCGTAGAGAAGGACAAAGAAAAGGGGAAGGAGAAGGAAGATGTCTATGTTCCTCCTCCAGCTTACAAACCTCCCCTACCATTCCCTCAATCTAGAGCGCGAGCGCGCCTAGACAAACAATTCGGTAAGTTCATAGAACTCATGAGTAAGCTGCATATTAACATACCATTCATTGATGCTATTGTAGGTATGCCAGCTTATGGCAAGTTCTTGAAGGAGCTTCTCTCTAACAAGAGAAAGCTAGAAGATTTCGGAGAGGTCAAGATGAGTTCGGATTCTTCGGATCTCATCAAGACCATGAAGGAGAAAATGCCCCCAAAGTTGAAGGATCCGGGGTCATTTTGCATTCCCATGGGAGTGGGAGATGTCACATATGACGCTTTATGTGACTTAGTAGCAAGTGTGAGCATCATACCACTTGCATTGTGCAGGAAGATCGGTTTAGGCGACCCTAAACCGGTGAAGATGACGTTGTACATGGCGGATCGATCCATCACTCGCCCCGTCGGTATTGTAGAAGACGTCCCCGTCAAGCTAGGTAAATTCTTTGTCCCCATTGATTTTGTCGTGCTTGACATTCCTGCAGATAGTCCGGTCCCGATCATACTCGGAAGACCGTTTCTTGCAACTTCCGGCTGCATGGTCGATTGCAAGAATGGAAGACTCGCTTTTGATATTGGAGAAGAGAAAGTAGAGTTCGTTCTTTCCACTCTAGTGAAGGAGCCGATCTTCGACGAGGATATTTACGATGTCCAAGATGAAGAAGGTTTATCTAGGGAAGAGGTAAGTGCGATTCTCTTTAACGATCCTTTACAAAAAGTCATTACCATGAGTCTAACAGATGTAGGGGAAGAAGAAGAGTGCAAAGAGGAAATTGAAGCCTTAGAAGCATAAGAAGAGATGCATGAAGTGGAGTTTGAGAAACTCCACGATGAGGCTGAGAATGTAAGAATCCACGGTCATACCCTGTATTCCATGACCGTGGATTTCACAACCAAAATCGACCTCCATTCCAGTGGATTACACGGCCGTGGAACATATGGAGAGCCCGTAATTTTGACCGTGGAAGAGGGCGATCGGCATACTTCTTCAACTTCTTTTGATTCTTCTCCAACCCACTCAACACCCTTAGAAACCTCTAAGGAAACGTCGGATGCTTCTCAAGGACCATTGGAAGCTCCGAAAGTGATGGAACTCAAACCGCTTCCTGCTCATCTAAGGGTACGCTTTTCTTGGATCTAATTCTACCTTTCCGGTTATTGTTTGCTCCGAACTAAGCATAGATGAACATGAGCAGCTCATGATTGTCCTTAGGAAACATAGAAAAGCCATAGGCTATACTATTGAGGACCTAGTAGGAATTAAACCCTCCCTATGTATGCATAAGATACTAATGGAGGAGGACTTTGGAACTTCAAGACAACCTCAAAGGCGGTTGAATCCGACCATGAAGGAGGTTGTCAAGAAGGAAATTCTTAAACTTCTTGATGCAGGTATCATCTATCCTATCTCCGATAGCAAGTGGGTGAGCCCGGTTCAAGTAGTTCCGAAGAAGGGAGGAATGACGGTCATCACCAACAAGAACAACGAACTCATTCCTACCCGAACCGTGACTGGATGGCGAATGTGCATAGACTACCGCAAGCTCAACAACGCAACGCGGAAGGATCACTTTCCATTGCCATTCATCGATCAAATGCTTGAAAGGTTAGCACAACATTCACATTTTTGCTACCTTGACGGTTATAGTGGTTTCTTTCAGATTCTGATACATCCGGATGATCAAGAGAAGACCATATTCACGTGCCCTAGGGGTACGTTCGCCTATAGGAGAATGCCGTTCGGGCTTGCAACGCCCCAACCACCTTCCAACGGTGCATGATGGCCATCTTCTCCGAATACGTAGAGGAAATCATGGAAGTCTTCATGGACGACTTCTCCGTATACGGTTCCTCTTTTAACGATTGCCTTTCAAACCTTTCTCTTGTTTGACAAAGGTGTGAAGACACTAACCTAGTTCTTAATTGGGAGAAGTTTCAATTCATGGTTAAGGAAGGAATTGTATTAGGTCACTTAGTCTCTAGTAGAGGGATAAAGGTAGACAAGGCTAAAATAGAGACCATAGAGAAACTTCCTCCCCCAATTTCGGTGAAAGGGATAAGAAGTTTCCTAGGACATGCTGGATTTTATAGACGTTTCATTAAGGATTTTTCTAAGATATCAAAACCTCTCACAAATCTATTGATGAAGGATGCGGTTTTTGAGTTTTTGCAGGAATGTTTAGATGCGTTTAACACCATTCGGCAAGCTCTAATTTCAGCACCTATTATCCAACCTCCGGATTGGACTCTCCCCTTCGAGATTATGTGCGATGCTAGTGACGTAGAAATTGGAGCTGTTATTGGACAACGAAAGGAAGGGCGAACCCATGCCATATACTATGCTAGCAAGACGCTAGACGAAGCGCAGCTCAACTACGCCACCACAAAGAAAGAGCTTCTAGCCATTGTCTATGCTATTGACAAGTTTCGCTCTTATCTTGTAGGTGCAAAGGTGATTGTCTACACGGATCATGCTGCGATCCGGTACCTCCTTGCGAAGAAAGACGCGAAGCCAAGGCTAATTAGATGGATTCTTCTCCTACAAGAATTCGATCTTGAGATCCGCGACAAGAAAGGTTCAGAAAATTCTGTTGCGGATCATTTGAGTCGTCTAACACATCTAGGGGACGACCATCTACCCATTGATGACTCCTTTCCGGACGAACACTTACACATCATAGAGGAGTGCATCAACGTGATCTCCGAAGGTAATGAACCATGGTTTGCTGATTTTGTTAACTATTTGGTTTGCCAGGAGATACCGCCCGGACTATCCTACGCACAAAGGAAGAAGTTCTTTAAGGACGTCCGGGAATACTATTGGAACGAGCCTCTCCTTTTTAAGAGAGATCCGGATGGCATCATTCGGCGATGTGTGCCGGAAGATGAGATGCAAAGTGTCATCCGCCATTGTCATTCACTACCTTGTGGAGGACACGCTAGTTCGAACAAGACTAGCGCAAAGGTATTACAATCTGGATTCTTTTGGCCTACACTGTTTAGAGATGTGCAATCCTTTGTTTCTTGCTGCGATGCTTGTCAAAGAACAGTCAATATTTCTAGAAGGAACGAGATGCCCCTCAACAACATCCAGGAGGTGGAGATTTTCGACGTTTGGGGAGTCGATTTCATGGGACCATTCCCATCTTCTTGTGGAAACCAATACATACTTTTGGCGGTAGATTACGTTTCTAGATGGGTGGAAGCAATCGCCTCTCCCACAAATGATGCCATGGTGGTGGTTAAGTTCTTCAACAAGACCATCTTTCCGTGATTTGGGACACCAAGGACGATCATTAGTGATGGAGGTTCTCACTTCATAGCCCGTCGCTTTGAAGCTCTTCTAGCTAAGTATGGGGTTACTCACAAGATCGCTACCCCTTACCATCCACAAACTAGTGGACAAGTTGAGATCTCAAATAGGGAGATCAAAGGAATCTTAGAGAAGACGGTTTCAAGGACTAGGAAGGATTGGTCCTTGAAACTTGACGATGCATTATGGGCGTACCGGACTGCGTACAAGACTCCCATAGGAACCACACCATACAATCTTGTGTATGGGAAGTCTTGTCACTTACAGGTAGAGCTGGAGCATAAAGCGTTTTGGGCTATCAAGTGGCTGAATTTCGGCAAGAAGGAAGCGGGAGAGAAACGTCTCCTAGACATCAATAAGCTGGATGAACTTCGCTTGAACGCCTATGAAAACGTCAAGATCTACAAGGAAAGAGCAAAGCGTTGACATGATAAGCATATCATTCCAAAGGACTTCAAAGAAGGAGATCAAGTTCTCCTCTTCAATTCAAGACTTCGCCTCTTTCCAGGTAAGCTTAAATCCCGTTGGACCGGACCTTTTCTAATTAAGCGTATTTTCCCCCATGGTGCAGTTGAAGTATGGGGTGAAGCTAGCGGAAGTTTTAAGGTGAACGGCCAACGACTAAAGAAGTATACGCCGGAACTCCAAGCTGAGGAGTTTGCGCCTACCGCACTCGAATAAGTGCGAGATTGGTCTAGCTACGGACCTTAAACAAAGCGCGTCTTGGGAGGCAACCCAAGGTATTGCATTTTCGTTTTTATTTTAGAATCATAGTTTAGCTTAGAATAAACGTTTTTGCTTTGTTTTTGCCTCGATTTCTTCCGGTATGTTCGTGTTTTTGGTTGTAGGATCAATGGAAAAGGAAAAGAGGAGGATGATGTTGAAGAGGAGTGACGAAATTTGGACTTTGAAGCTTTACAGAAGATTCCACGGTCTAAATTACGGTCGTCATAGCTACAGTGGCCGTAATTCTCAAAAGGCTTTGAAAAATCATCAAAACCACGGTTCCGTACATTTCCACGGCCGTGGAACACCCCGACAGACCGTGATTTTCAAAATTTTTCCTGCAACTATATAAGCCACGTTCTTCACAAACTCATCCCAAAAAATCCCTCTTTCCACGACCTAATTGGCGAAAATCCACGACCCCCTCTCAAATCTTCGTTTTCTAATCGTTTTCGACGATTCTTCTTCCCAAACTGCAGCAAATTCAACCACAAACAAGATCCAAGCGACGAATCGAACGGAAATTCACCAACAAACGCGCATTTTGGATTTTTCAATCCGAAAAAGAGGTTTTTCTTTCCCTTCTTGATTCTCGCCAATTTGGTTCGTTTTTGCTATAGATTTTTAAGAAGAACTGATAAAGACTGGAAGGAATTAGACTAGGTCAGCTTGTTGTGGTGATTGCTTGTGAATTTGCTGAGATTTGTGAAATTCTGAGACGAACCACGGCCTTTGGGTAAACCACGGCCGTAATTCTTGAAGAACAGACCGTATTTTTTGTGCAGAATGGATTTTGTAAGGAGAGTGTCGGGAAGGATAAAAGAGAAGAAGGGTGAGCAGAATAAGAAAAGGAAAGGCAACCCCTCCACCTCCTCATCCTCTAGGGCACCACCACCCTCATCTCCTTCACTACCATCCTCACCTTCACCTCCATCCTCACATCCTCACCCTAGAATCCCGACCATACATGAGAATCATCTCGCTGCTTTCGAGAAGATCCAGAAGAGGCCAGTGATTGGCCCTAGATATTTGTTGTTGGAGGATCTACATCCTCTCAACATAGTTGATGATCTTACTTGGCTCTTGGATAGAGCCGGATTAGTTATCTTCTCGGCTATCCGAGAAGACGCCTATGAGGAGATCACCCGGGAGGTTGTGACGTCTTTCGAGCACAGCCACGTAGATAGGACCGTCTCTTTCCGTCTCATGGAAAGAGACTACCATTTGAGTATCGTTGAGTTTGGGACTATTTTTGGGTTTCATGAGACCTTCAATGGTCGATTTTCGAGTGGTGTTTACCCCAAGGATTTTTGGAAGGAAGTTGCAATGATTTACGCCGATGAGGACCGTTGGCAACCCGCTGATACCAAGGCTAGATTGATGTACCATCTAGCCTTGAAGATAGCTCACCGTGTTCTTTCGGAGTGTCTCTTTCCTAGGACGGAGACGCCCCAAAAGATCAAGACGGATGAGCTATTCTTGCTCTATTGCATGCTTTATGGACGCCTTGCAAATTGTGCTACTCTCTTGGCTGCTACGATGAGCAAGCTCAAGAACAAGTCGAACGGAAACATCGGATATGGTGGGATAGTTACCCACATTGCTAGGAGTTTTGGTGTGGATTTTTCTGCTTGCACCCGCATACCGGCCGTTCCTTTAGGGCTACATGCATTCATGGTTAGGGGTCTCATTTTCCCCACAGATGGAGGTCCGCCTTATGCGGGCATGCCTTGGGAGAGTAGGACAAGCAGGGGTATAGAGTGGCTGCCGGAGTACTCCATTATGGCGGGACGCCATAATTGGAAGGAGACGTTCGCTTCGATGCATGCGAACAGGATAATAGCTTCCCCTTACGTCCCACCACCGGTTGTGGAGGAGGAGGATATGGGAGATCAGTTCGAGAGTGGAGGAGGAGCGGAGCAGGAGTTTGGCACGTTTCCGGACCAGCCGGAGGCGGCCCCAGATGTAGCTAGACGCTCTCCACGTCCAGCTAGAGCCTCAGGCTCGTCATCTTGCCGCGCTAGCGTGAGTGAGAGGCCTACGTGGATGACCACACCTCCCGCATGGTATGGCGTCCCCCCTCATTGGTCCACGGAGCAGCCAGCAGCACCACCACCAGCACCAGCACCATCCGACGCCCCAACATGGTACAGTCACGCCCCGGGATGGTACGAGCAGATGCCGGATTGGGCTACCGGACTTTCAGAGAGAGTTGGAGCGTTGGAGATCCGGGCCGACGCTAGAGACGGACGCCTCGACGACCTCGACCACATGATGAGGGACGTCTACCGCCAGCAGTTTGGGCGGCCCTACGACTCCAGCTTCTCCCCATTCCCGCCTCCGCCGGCGCCGCAGTGATTTGATGCATGACCGTTCGTTTTAGACATTCCCGCCACCACTTTGTGAGTTTCTTTTTCTTTTCTTTCTTTTCTTTCTTTCTTTCTTCTAAACATTAGGGACAATGTTCGTCCTAAGTATGGGTGGGATGTACTAAAAGTTTGTAATAACTCTACTTACTATGTTCGCTTTCATTTGAGACTATCGTTGCATGTTCATTATGTGTTGCACGTTTCCTTATTGCATTGCATGAAAAATAACTTGAAAAACCCATAAAAATTGAAAAAATTTTGAAAATTTTGAGCTTCTAATGAATTGAGATGATTTCCATGATAATCACTACTTGTGAATTGAGTTTGATGACAATTGCATGCTTAAAAGGATTGTGAATTGAAAAGAATTTGAATGAATGAATTTTACCTCTTTTGCAAGTTTTATAATGTGAAAATGTTACCTAAATCATGCTAGGAAATTGAAGTTGAAATCACGTTATAAGTTCCTATACTTCTTGTTGAAATGATTAAGGCAATTCGATACTTTCTTTCTTCTTTCTTTGATCATCTAGCTCCTCATTGAAATATTAGCCTCCTTTACCTATCCGGGAATTTGGGGAAGTGAATGAGAAAAAGGCATGTTTGATGTGGGAGGGCCATGAGAGCAATTATTTGCAATCAAATGAATAGAAAGAAATTATAGGTTTGGGGAAGTCAATCATGACGATGAGTAACTCGGCACCATTCACATAGCCGGGTGTTTGTGTCTTGCCAAAGTCGGATTGAGCGATATTCCTAGCGGATTATGGTATGTGCGCTAAGGGTTTGAGGCATCTCTTGAAAAATTGAGAAACGCCGATCTCCTAGGCTTCGGTTTTTGTGCACCTCTGTCCATAACTCCAAAAGTAAAGTCGAAAAATAAAAAGAAGAGAGCGAAGCTCTAAGTTGAAGTGTTGCGGGAACCGCATAAAAAGAAGAAGGTAGTTGTCTACTTTCCCGGATTTATGCACCACTTTCCCTTAAAGTTTTCCCTTCCCTTCCGTATTCTAGACCTTTTCTTTGAAAGTCCTTAAGATCAAAAGAATGTTATATGACTTGGTGATCTAAATTGAAGTTTCTTGTGATTGATTTTGATAATGTTTGAAGGTTATAGTGCTTGTTTAGAAGTTAAATTGGTTCATGAATTTTCTTTGCTTTTTACTCTTTGAGTGGGTGTGTGAAAGTTTGATAAACGATTGAAGCAAGGTTTGAGAATGATCTATTCTTTAGAAGTCACATTCACCCAAAAAGAAGGTACACATATTTCATCCTAACTCTTGTTTAAAGCTTTTTGAAAGACCTTGCTTAGGGACAAGCAACTGTTAAGTATGGGGTCATTTATTAGCATGAAATATTGTGATATTTTAGGCACGTTTTCTAAACGTATTTGATTCATATTGATAGTCTTTGATTGAACTTCGCTGCATATGTGAGCTAGTATTACCTATATTGTCGATATGGATGTCTACACTAGTTCTATGTTGATTATAGGTGATTTGGAGCTATTTCCGAATGGAATCGAGCAAAGGAGAGTTGATTTAATATGTCCATAGATTGAGGACATTCTTAGGAAGCAAATTGAAGTTTAGCTTGAGGAATGCACGAGGCTAGGGAAGAATCACGTTCTTGCCCTAAACCACGCTCTAAAATACGGCCGTATTACAAACCACGTTCAGTTCCACGGCCGTGGAACCTTGCAAGAGAAGCGTGATGCATTCCAGTAACTATTACGGTCGTGGAATATATGGTACAAAATGTGACCTAATCCACGCCCTAAATTACGGTCGTGGAAACTTCCACGACCGTGATCTTGGCGAATCTTTTCGCCACACTTTGAAGCCACGATCTTTTGAAGATTGGGCCGGGCCGATATTTTATCTTGCCCTATAAGAAGACGGACGAAGCAAGATTCCGTTATCGCCGCTTACCCCCGTTCATCTTGGCTTAGGAGGGAATTTTGGCAATCCACGCTTCATCTCCGCTTAGAGAATTTCAACGCCGTTTGGCCTTCGCTTGGAAGCATTGATCATCTCATTGGAGATTGAAGTTCGCATTTGGGAATTGCCCTAATCTCGCACTTTTGGTGGAGATTGCTGTTGAGATCTTCGGATTGGCGGAAGATCGAAGCTTTTGGAAGATTTTGCAAGAAGACCTCTCTTCTTGTTTAGGTTTGATTTGGAAAACGGATTGACATCCCGTTTTCCCTTCTTTCCTAAAGTTGTGATTGTTTACTTTATTGTGAATCTTTTGACAACACTCGTTCTTGATTGTGACTTTGAGATTGGTTTGAAGATTATTGAAAGTTCTTGAAAGTTTTCATCTTTTTATCTTTTAATTCTTGAATTGATATCAACATGACTGTTATTGGCTAAAAACCCTTAACAATTCTAAGGTGAAGGGTTGATAGTTGTGGCTTAGATGATGATAGATCGATCGCAAACAGATTAGACCCTGAGAGTTAGAGAGAATCGCCGACAGACCATAAATTACGGCCTGTTCTTGAGTTCACGACCGTGGAATACCAAGAACTAACCGTAATTTCTCCCAAATCTACGAGCCTGCTTTTACTTTAATCCAAAGTTAAAGATTTGCTTTAACTTAGTTTAGACTTGTCTTTTCTAGGTGGTAGTGAAGCCTCAACAACCTCTACCTCGATTGTGAGTGTCACAACCTCAATCGGTTAAGTTAATCTTGATCCTTGGGTTACAAGTTTGGGTATTTGACACTAATTCTTACATTTAGAATCTTTCTATATTGAGCCTCAACAACCTGTATAGAGAGTGCCTTGTAGGTGAGTTACATAAGGTTTTTGGAACTTCACCGTACGATTACCTTACATTAGTATACCTTTGCATATCTCAACTCTGTCTTTATATCATTAAGTATATCTTGAATCGATTGCCACAGCTGGATACTTGGATCTTTAGGATTGTTGTTTTCCCAATATTTGCAAAACTCTCATATTTACTCGCTTGATAATCTAAAATCGAATTTGTTCCCACCTAAATCCCTGTGTTCGATACTCTGGAATTCTTGCTTAGCTACGTCGATCCGTACACTGCGGGTTCGCTGCTTGATTCTAGTTTTATAAATTTAAAGCTTATTTGCACACACCTTTAGGGGCGAACAATCTTGTCCTTCTCTTCAATTCTAGACTCCGGCTGTTTCTAGGTAATATAAAATCTCGTTGGACAAGACCTTATGTTATAAAACATATTTTTCCCATGGTGTAGTTGAAGTATGGGGTGAACATTGCGGAAACTTAAAGGTCAACGGCCATCGCTTGAAGAAGTATACACCAGAAGTTCCGGTTGAGAACATCGCACCTCTCCGCCTCACATGAACATCAACGAAGATAGGTCAAGCTACCGACCTTAAACAAAGCGCTACTTGGGAGGCAACCCAAGTTATTGTTCTTTTCCCTTTCTAAGATAGACTAGAGTAGTATTCTTTTTCTTTGGTTCGTTCCGTTTCTTGTGTCTTCGGATGACAAGAACTAGGTAATATTCAAAAAGAACTCAAAAGTGCAGAAACAAGTCATTTTGTCAAATTGAGACGAAAAGCCAAAAATCTCGGGCAAGTACAAGTTTCCACGGAAGATATTTTGAATGTTTACTTGTGCAAAATGCGTCGCAAGCAACTTAAGAAAAATCTCGGGCAGGTAGTTTCCACGGGTTATCTCGGCCAAGATTTTTTTGAAATTCAGCGACGGTATATAAAGAACACTCCACCAATTTTCAGCAGTTTGGACAGGCCTAGGATCCTTCCTACTTCCCGTTCCCACCGCCACCAGACATGTTATTCAGATCCACCTTCAGTGCCTTAAGTTTTATTTTTCTTTTAAGACATTGTGAGTTTTCTTTTTTATTTCTCTTTTATTGCACATTAGGGACAATGTGTAAACTAAGTATGGGGTGGATTGAACATGGTCGGTAATAACTCTTGTCATACATTACTTTTGTGTTATGTCTTTCGCATTTGCACTTTTGTTTCTTGTTACACGTTTCCTTACAGTTTTGCATTCATATACCTTTTGAAAATCTAAAATTTTTTTAAAATTTTAAAATTTTTGTGCTTCTAGGATGAAAACGAGCTCAATGATGATATTGTTTGTGGAATGACTTTGATGATTTTTGTGTGGTTAAATTGAATTATGGCATGTAAAGGATTTGAATGCCTTGTTGGAATTTCATGAAAGTTTAATAATTTATTTTGTCTAGATCATGTTGAGATTTGAAGGTTGAAACTGCGTTATAAGTTCTTGCACATCTTTTTGATATGATTAAGGCATTTCGATTTTATTTCTTTCTTCTGCTTGACCTCACTTTTAGCTCCTCGTATATATTTGCCTTCTTTTACCTATCTGGGAATTAGGATACATGTTAGTAAAAGCTTGTGAAAGTTGAAGTTGAAAGTGATGGGTTGTGTTAGAAAAATGGTTTTGGGACGTCAATCATGATGATGAGTAACTGACACCATTCACATAGCCGGATGTTTGTGGCTTGTCAAAGTCAGATTGCGCGATAGTCCTAACGAGTCATGGTATGTGCATTATGGTTTGTGGTACCCCGAGAAATTGAGGTTAGCTGATCTCCAAGGCTTCAATTATTGTTCACCTCTGTCCATGCTCTCAAGTGAAAGTAAATAAAAGAAAAAAATTGAAAAATGTAACACCCGGAATTTTAGTTCCGATTGAAGAGCGGTGTTAGTAGTCATTAGGGGTAGCTACCGTCCTTGCGGATTAGGAAACCCGCAGTCGTGGCCGTCCGTGATTGCTCGGTAGTTCCGCGGGGGCGGCAACACCTCAGAGCTGGAGTTGAGCCCATGTCCTTCTGACCTTTCACTCTCACCCTTTTTGACCCCGACCCCTCGTTCTCTCTTTTTGGAAGTGACCCCTCATTACCTTGACCTAACATGACCTTTGTGACTGACCTGTTGATTCCCTAAGGAGTAGCTTTCCTCGTTCACTTTCTCAAACATGTTTCTCACTTTCTCCTTCTCTCCCTCATCTCCTCTCTTCCTCCATTGTTGCTCTTGTGCCATCCTTCAAGTGAAGAACCCTTCCATGGTTGTTGTGCATGGATCTGGACAACAAGCTTGAGGTGCAGTAAGTTCCCCTTATTCTCCTCCTTCTCTTCTTCCTCTTTTCTTCTCTTTCTTCTTTCTTTCAACCCTAGGGTTGTGCAAGCATGGATTTACTCATGAGAGTCCCTTTCTTCTATTGCATGTGTTGGTTGCTTGATTAGATCATAGTCTAGTTGGAAGATCTTGTGGTGAAAGCCTGGAGCTAAGCAAGCCAGCAGGGGACAGTGGGAGACTGTTGTACGACGAAAAACCGACAAATCGCCTTTCTGGAGTTCATTTGCGGGGGCGAGTCCTGTGAGCCGCGGGGGCAGATTCAGTGAACCGCGGGGCGGATTCTGTGAACCGCGGGGGCGGATTCTGTGAGCCAGGGGGCGGGTTCTGTGTCTTCCGCTATCACACCTTTTGTTTCCGCGGTCGCGTCCTTACACTAGTAGGTCTTCGATCCCTTGATATATTGATTCTTCCTTCTTGTTTTTACTGTTCCTTACTCTTACCTTGGTGATGGCTTAGTAATATTATGATGATAGGACATGAGTGTAAGAGCCTTAGTCTTTTAGGTGTTGAGTGGTGATGAGTCTGGCTCAGCCGCCCCTGCAGGCTCTGTGAGCTGCCCCTGCGCATTTTGTGGCCGCCCCTGCGCCTTGTAGATCCGCCTCTATGGATTTGTGTGGTTGTAGCCGTCTTTGTTGACCCTTGACCCGTGCTTTTGGTTGGCTTCCTATATAAGCTTTCCTTTTGCTTTTTGATGAGGGTTCCTCATCTTTTCCAGTCTTCGTTTTCTCCTCACGTTCATTTTCTTCTCCTCTCTTCTTCCTTTGATCATCTCCTTGGTGTTCTTTGATCTTGTGTGAGTTTGTTTGAGAGTTTTGGGCTTGGGTTTGGATGATGATGATGTTTGATGTGTTGTTGTGCTGTGGAGAGCCAATTGAGGCTGTGTAGGTTGCTAATTCTTCCCTTCTACTTCGGTTTCTGTTAGTAAGTCTTCATCTTCCTCGTCATCCTTTCTTCTCTGCTTCTTATCTTCCTCTTTAGCTTATGATTCACAAGCATAGGCTTGTGTGGATCTTCCTGGACGTTTTGATGTTCATACATGTGTATTTATGTATGTGTATGTTTGCTATGTGGTGAAGAAGTGAAGAGAGTCGAGAGAAGGATCGAAGAAAAGTCGAAGATCAACCCTCTGCACACCAGCCGCCCTTGCGCCTAAGTTGAGCCGCACTTGCACTTGGGTGTGAGCCGCCCCTGTGCCTACATTGAGCCGCCTCTGCGCCTCACTACTACAGTGCCTCTTGCGTCCGCCGGTCCGTGTCCAAGGCATATTTAGTTGGTATGTTTCCTTCCTTCCTTTCCTTTGGCCTTGGCTTTAGATATGGGTAGGCTAGTATGCTTGAGGATGAGCTTGATGAGATGTTGGGTTTGTGCCTTAGGCACTTGTATGTATGCTGAGGATCTTGAGGTTTGGATCTGGGTTATAGGATGGTTTTGGTTATGAGGTGTAGGAGATATGTCTCCTAACCTGTGCAGCGTTTGATGTTGTGTGTCCCTTGCTTATGTAGGCGTTGATTGTTTCCTCAAGGGGAAATTGTGACGTGATACAGGTTTACGAGAGTTTCAGGTAAGTCCATAGGACTTACTTAGCGTGCAGTTGTGGATTTGAGTGGTTGTAATGGCTATGTGCGTGTGTTCATATGATTGTTGCATTTATAACCTTAACCGGACTAGGATTGACCACTTCATAACCATAATTAGCCCATGTGTATTATAATCGGGCGGTGACCGCCTGCCAAAGCTCGCCGAGAGTGGAGGAGGTGCTCGGAAGCCAGTAGCTCAAGGGGAGGTAGATCCCATGCAAAACCTGAGTTAAAGGGGGAAGAGACGGGGTTCTTTAGGCTCCTTGTGTCACAATGATAACACGATTTATGACTTAGATTTAGACACTCATTTAGATAGATTTTTCGCTCATTCATGCATGGTTTAGCATTAGTTCACGGCATTTGCACTCAAATCACGTATTTTGTCGAGATAGACGTCTACTCGCACTTTTGCTTGCTTTGTAGGTATTTTGGGAGATTTAAGAGCCTAATCGATACATTCGAGGATCATTCCTCGAGATGACACACTTCCGGACTCATTGGAATGCAAGCTAAGGGCTAAGGAGGACTCATGGAACCTTGCCAACACAAGCCATGCACCAAATCATGGCTTAACGAGCCTAGGAGGACTTCTGGAGCAAACCACGGTCTGGACACAGACCACGGCCGTGGTTCTACCCGTGGAACCTGCCAGGACCACGTTGACAGCTGGCCACGATCTCTTCCATTGCTCTTGCATCTTAGTGGGTATTTAAAGGATTTTGCAGGCTGTAATTGGGGATCTCTCTTCCTCCTTTTTGACCTATCTTCTTCCCCAAAACACTTCTCCATTGTTGCCTCTCTTCCAAGCACCCATTGTGGGTGTTCTTAGAAGAGATTAGTGTAGATTCTTGTTTTAGAGTGAGATTAGAGTGGTTTTGAGTGAGGAGCCCATTGTTGACAACTTGGATTAGCTCTTGGAGCCTTGTAAGAATTTGGTAACTTCTACTCTATGCCTTTAATGTCTTTTCTTTGGATTGTTCTTCATCATTTGACCATGACTTGCAAGCATGCTTTATTTGTGGAGATTGATCTTGAAATGTATGTTGTTGGCTAGATAGATTGCGATTTTAGGGTAAGGAAAGAAAGGTTATGGCTAGGACTATGATAGGATGGACTTAGTTTTGCCCTTGGATGACTTGATTTCTTGAACGAAGCTTCTGTTGAAGTCCACGGCTTGTTCTTGCCATTCCACGGCCGTGAAAGTGGTAGAACAGCCCGTGGTTTACATGGTTCGATGAATCTAAGTTCTAGATTGTTAGAATGTTGAAGTCCTAGTGTTTGTTGAGTTAAATCTATCCTAGGGTGACCTAGTGTTAGCAACTAAGTGTTAGAAGAGACCTACCCGGTGATTCTTACTCTTAGATTCCAAAGATGACAAACCCTAGGTAGTGGTGAGCCTCACAAGCCGCCATTGGACTAAGTGTGCTATGATAGTTGCTTAGAACTTCCCTTTCCGAGACTTACCCGGTAAGGATAGGTTAGATCCCTAGGTAACAATCCGGTTTGTGTAGAATTCCTATCCTTAGGTTCTTAGAGACTTACCCGGTGATGAGACCTTAGGAATGGACTAGTGGACCATGAGACCTACCCGGTAATTGATCCCAATCCAGAAACGCTTAATCCTAACATATCATAGTTAACCCGAGGAATGAATAGATAGCTTCAGTCTATGCCATAACCGGGACTTCCAAACTCTAGTATCCGCTTTGTTACTTCCATTCTCCTATCTTTTGTGTTAGTGTGTGTTTGTGTTGCTTGATTGTGTTCACATATTTGTGATCTTTGTTTGATCACCCAAAACCCTCCAAAAACATTGTGTTTTCCATTTTCTTTATTCCTCATCTTATCTTAGTCTAGATTCACACTATTTTTGATCATTTAATGACTTAATTTCACCTCAGTCCTTGTGTTCGACCTCGGAATACTTTCCTTTCTACAAACGACCCGTACACTGCTGGTTTCGCTAGGTAGTTTCGGATTTTAGTTCGAGTTTATGAATGTAAAGCTTTTTGTGCTATTTCCTAGCGTAACACACAACATAAGTTGAATAAGTAATGGAATAACATAAGTAAAGATAATAAACGGCTATGTGTATGACATTGCATATTGTGATGTGTTGGTGTGTTTGCGCTATTACTTCATTCTTATTCATTTCTGTTAGCTAACGGTTATATCGTGTTGTAGATGATATGTAGGTTAAGAAGACTGCAGAGTGAGCCAGATGGGTGATCAGCCGATGGCTGCCGTACACTAGGTTGCTTGTGGGATATGGGATGTTTTGTACTTGGATGTTTATGGTTGTTGTTTTGTACTCGGTTGTGATGTTATAAACCTTTTGATGTATATGTTGTACAGTATTATGTATTTGGTTTTAATCTATCTGTGCCTTGTTGTAAGATTCAAGGAACTTGTTGTCAGACTAGGGTCATGATCCATTGTGAGATCCTAGCCCATGTTACGTCCCGAGTCCCACGGATTTGGGGTGTAACAAAGTTGGTATCTTAGCATAGCGTTGCTACCGTTGAGATCATCGAGACTAGGAACGTGCTGTCCTAGCATGTGAGTTGTATTACCTTGTAGAGGTCCTTTGGGCTAGAAGTCTAAGGACTTCTAGCATGAGATTTAGTTGTTGATCCTGTGCCTTGTTTTGATCAATCGTTGAGGATCTTCCTGCGGGAAGTTGAGAGTGTTGGTTTTGGGTTGATTCGTTGTGACAAGTAAGTTCCCGGACTTACTTATCTAGCTTTTATGTATTAGTTCGATGTGTGATGGTGGTGTGTGTTTATGTTTCCGTTATAACATTTAAATTGGACTAGGACGACTATATATATTTGTACCATTATATTGGCCCAAGTGTATGATAACCGGGCGGTGACAAAACTGTCTAGCTATTGCGGGAGCTAGGAGGTTCTCTGCGACCAGACTAGTCAGGTAGACGGTGTAACCAGTCTTTGTTGGTAAACGGCCACAAAGGCGAGATATCTGTAACGACCAGTTTTTTTTTTCGTTACGCTATGATAAAGTTAGAGAAGTTTAGAAAAGGAAAGTAAATTTTAGTGAAACTAGGACATACCAGTTTATTTATGGAAGTCGTTTAATTAAGTACATTGTCCTAAGTTTCGGGACGAAACTTATTTTAGGGGGTACTGATGTAATATCCGAAATTTTTATTCCGTTTAATTTCGAATCAAATCGGACTTCGAGCCGTTGACGGTTTTTCCATTCTATATAGTATTTCTTTTCTTCACAAATTTTATTATTTTATGTAGAATTTAATTCACATAAAATGATAAAATTATATCAAGCTCTAATTCCTATAATTATTTATTATTTTATGTAGAATTTAATTCACATAATTGATAGATTTATATCAAACCCTAATTATTATAATTCATTCCTATCGATGACTTTAGACGAGATAATGACAAGCTATGACGAGATCCTGACTGAGCTGAGACGAGGTCATGACGAAGCCCGACAACTCTGTGACGAGATTATGCATGGGCCTGACAAAGCCATGACGAGTTTTGACGAGTTTTGACAAACTTTCAGCCCACTATTTCTACTTAGTTTTTGCCCAGTTTCTAGCCACTGTTTCCAGCCCAGCTCTTGCTTCAGCCCAGCCAGGAGCAGCCCAAGGGATTCACGTCCAAAAACCTTCAGCTGCCTATCTCTCCATCTGCTTGTAACAGCCGATTAAATGAAGCATTAAAAGAGCTGTAACAGCCCAAGGATTTCACGCCAGAAGAGAAGGCTGCAACGTTCTCCTTGCTTCCAGATTTACGTAAAACACTCCTCCCCTCCTTCTGTCTTGATTCTCGGTTTTCAACAGCCCTCTTCAACGCAGCAACCCTCTCCAGCAGCCATCTTTAACGCAGCAGCCTCATACTCCCTCCTTAACCCTAGTTGATCTCTCCAGGAATGCAGCCTAGTGCATTTGAGTCGTGGAATCGAGCAAGATCATTCGTAGCTGAACAGTAAGGAGGCACACGTTTTCTGAGTTTTCGGAAGTGAAAAAAGCAGTCAACTTCGGGTCACGTTTTGAGTAAGTTATACTCCTCCGTTTCTGCTGAATTTTGGATATGTTGTAGTCAGTAGTATATAGTAGATCATACTAAAATTTGGGAAGAATCGGAGTTACGGTTTGAGAGTTATTGTGTTTCAAAGTTGACGTTTTTATATATGTGCTGAGTGTTGGGGAAAACAGCAAGTGATGCTGTTTTGTGAGATGGTTTTGAATAAGCTCTTGATCTCCGTTGGGCTTGAATTTTGGATATGATATAGTTTACATATTATTGTAGAACATATTAAAATTTGAGAGGAATCCAGCGAGTGGTTTGGGATTTATGATTTTTCAAAGATTGAGTCGTAAGCAGTTTTTCGGTTGTGCTGAAATACGGTTTTGTGAGATAGTTTTAAATAGGATTTTGATCTCCTTTGCAGCTGAATTTTGGATATATTATAGATAAGATTTTATATTAGAACATATAAAAATTTGGGATAAATCCAGCGAGTAGTTTAGGAGTTATGATTTTTCAAAGTTAAGACAGTGTGTTGTTCGTTAGGTGTTGTAACCAACTTTAGAAATTTTTGTAGAAGTGATGCTTTAACAGTTTTAAGAAATTCTTTCTCCTATGAGTAGATGGGATATCATAGAGGACCTAAGGAATTATTTCGGAATTTTTATAAGATTATTCGAATTTTATATTTGAAGTTGTAGTTGGACTTTAGTGACTTTTCGGGAAATAGAAAATGGGTAGTTTTTCTAGTTATTACCTAAAATCATCCTAGGGAGTAGAATATGATTAATTAGCCTCAAGTAAGAATTTAAGTACATATTACGGGTTTTTGGAAGTCTCGGGACCAAGGGTAAAATAGTCAATTTACACTACTAAATAACTGGCCTATTGTAACTGTATAATTGCAACGGATTTTTTATTATGTTACCATAAGTTGGTAAGGTAATGATCTTTGTAACGGTTATACAAAATTGACTTAATGTAATACTACGTCGGTAATGGATGTTCTCTTATGTTACAATAGACAAACTATTGCAACGGTCATTTGTAATGGTTATATAAAATTAAAGAAGAACACTTATAGTAATGATAATTGTAATGGTGCGTCTAAAATAATTGGCGCAAATTCAAAAAGAGGAAGGCTCCGAATGAAAAAATTGGGTGAAATTACACATCGTTTCCCCAACCACCGAACCCTAGCCGTCTCAGATATCTTTTTCTCGCTGTTTGATATTCTTGCAAGAACCCAAATAGATCTTCCCATCCCTCAAACCCTCCATCGCTCTTCTTCCCCGCAGGTGCGAAACCACCTTCGAACCTTCACTCTGGGGTTCTAAGTCCCAAATCTCGAGTAATTCAGCCTTCGCGGCACTTGAGATCGCCGATCTAGTCCACCTTGGTTGTGGTCAACGCTCCGATAGTCATGAAGGAAGCTCTTACGGTCAGTCCTTCTTTCTGGCTGTTCATAAATGTATTTCTACTTCGATTTCGTAGCTTTGCAAATCGCGAAATCAATTGAATCGAATTCGTCGATATTCTATCAAGTTATGCGAGTTTACGAAGTTTTAAATATTTGAGATGTTAGAAATTCTTACTTCATTTTTGTGATTGCTTTTTAGTCTGATGTAGAATTAAAGCGATTTGGATTTATCGCGGATTTGTTCGTTGGGTTTCAGATCTGTCCAGATCTCCGCTTGTGTAAAGCTTTCTGATTTGAGATTGAACGCCTGTTATCTTATATTTCTTACAAAATTTGTCTACTAGCTTTTCTAACTTCATTTGGATTTGTTTTTGAGCTTAACGCACTTAGAATTGACTTTATTTCGAGCCTAACTCTTGCGATTGCTACGATTCTAGATTATTTTGTGTGAACTAAGATTCAGAGATCTGTAATTATGCTACTGTGTGAAGTTTGGACTTATGGTGAATAATCTACCTGATGCAGATACATTGTATCAATTTCTGTCACAAAATGCATTTCATCCTTGTGACCATATACTTGATGCAAAATTTTCTTTAATTATAGCTTCCAAGCATTGGAATCAATCCGTAGTTCATCACATTCAGCCATGTGACCATGAAATCTGATAAGTACATATGTGTAAGGGAGTCCGCACCACATAACAGTGTTGTTATCGTTGACATGAGCATGCCCATGCAGCCATTAAGGAGGCCAATTACAACCGACTCTGCTTTGATGAACCCCAATACGTGAATTCTTGCTCTTGAGGGTACGATTAAGTTCAATATATCTGCTTTCACTTTATATGTCCATATAACTTTGGATAGAATGATCCATGAGCCATACCACGTGATTTTTTTGTATTGGAAGTTTTGTTGTTACTTGCTAGTATGTTAAGTGATCTTGCATGACATTGTAGCATATGTTAAAGAAATACCTCTCTTGACCTTTTAAAGTGAAACTAATCCTTGTTTATGGTAATAGCTTTCATAATAAAAAAAAACACTGAAGCTGAGTGTTCGTGTTAGAGCTATGATAGCTTTGTTACTTATCAGATTGTGTAAAAGAAAAATGTAGTAGTTTTCCTTTTGATGTAGGACATTGTTAGCATGAAATATTGTGATATTTTAGGCACGTTTTCTAATCGTATTTGGTTCATATTGATAGTCTTTGATTGAGCTTTGTGCATATATGAGCTAGTATTACCTATATTGTCGATATGGATGTCTACACGAGTTCTATGTTGATTATAGGTGATTTGGAGGTATTTCCGAGCGGAATCGAGCAAAAGAGAGTTGAGTTGATATGTCCATAGACCAAGGACACTTTTTGGAAGCAAATTTGAGTATTGGATTGAGGAATGCACGAATGAGAGCAAGAATCACGGTTCTACCTTAAATTACGGCCGTGGATTGTGAGTCAGAATTCGATGCATTCCAGGGGATATTACGGCCGTGGATCTGACCGTAGTAGTTTCCACGCCTCAAAATTACGGTCGTGGAATCTTCCACGACCGTGATCTTGGCGAATCTTTTCGCCATATTTCGAAGCCATGATCTTTTGAAGATTGGGCCGGGCCGACGCTTCGTCTTGCCCTATAAAAAGACGGCCGAAAAGAGATTTGAGGACGACGCTTACACTTTTACACAAGCTCTTTACAATCAACGCTTAGTGACGCACAAACCCTCTTCTTGGAGGTGATTTCGGAAATCTCATTGAAGATCAAAGTTCGGAATTGAAGAGTTGCTGTTAGTGATCTTCGCATTTGTGGAAGATCGAAGTTCTTGGAGGATTTTGCAAGAAGATTCCTCTTCTTGCTTAGGTTTGATTTAGGATCGGATTGACATCCCGTTTCTTTTCTTTCCTAAGATTGTGATCGCTTATTCCGTTTTGAATCTTTTGCTAAACACTTGTTCTTGATTGTGATTCTGAGATTCGTTTGAAGATTATTGATAGTTCTTGAAAGTTCTCATCTTTTACCTTTTTAAATCTTGAATTAATATCAATATGACTGTTATTGGCTAAAAACCCTTAACAATTCTAAGGTGAAGGGTTGATAGTTGTGGCTTAGATGATGATAGATCGATCGTAAACAGATTAGACCCTGAGAGTTAGAGAATTGTCGCCGACAACCCTAAATTACGGGCTGTTCTTGAGTTCCACGGCCGTGGAATCTCAAGATCCAACCGTAATTTCCTTAAGTTTACGAGCTTGCTTTTACCTTAATCCAAAGTTAAAGATTTGCTTTAGCTTAGTTTAGACTTGTCTTTTCTAGGTGGTAGTGAAGCCTCAACAACCTCTACCTCGATTGTGAGCCTCAACAACCTCAATCGGATAAGTTAGTCTTGATCTTTAGATTATCGGTTTGGGTATTTGACATTAGTTCTCACCTTTAGAATCCTTCTATATTGAGCCTCAACAACCTGTATAGAAAGTGCCTTGTAGGTGAGTCATATAAGGTTTTTGGAACCTCAACCGTACGATTACCTTACATTAGTATACCTTTGCATATCTTAACTCTGTCTTTATATCATTAGTATATCTTGAATCGATTGCCACAACTGGATACCTGGATCTTTAGGATTGTTGTTTTCCCAATATTTGCAAAACTCCCATATTCATCGCTTGACAATCTGCAATCGAGTTCGTTCCACCCAAATCCCTGTGTTCGATACTCTGGAATTCTTGCTTAACTACGTCGATCCGTACACTGCGGGTTCGCTTGCTTGATTCTAGTTTTATAAATTTAAAGCTTATTTGCACACACCTCTAGGGGCGAACAAGTTTTTGGCGCCGTTGCCGGGGATTTGGCTTCGTCCGAATCCGGTAGCCGGTTGTCAAGCTTGGGAGCTTGCTCTCGTTATTTAATTTTTCTTTGAGTGCATGCGCAGGTCTAGGAATACCGAAGATCTCTTACCTCTTGATCAAGAGCTAGAGAAAACCTTGAGGCAAAAGCGCAAGGAAAGGAAGATGGCTCAAGAGAACGAAAGCGATCTTCAAACTAAGTTGGCGGAGAAGGAAGCTCAACTCCGATGGAATGAGACTCTCCTCCAGGATGAGATGGATCGGCATCAAACTCAAGTTAACGGTCTACAAGACATGATCGTCCAAATGAAGATAAAGATGAGCGATCTTGAAAATAAGGTGGGGAAGAAGTCCTCGAGAAGGAGGACAAGGTCTAGAAGAAGAAACTACTCATCCACCGATGATAGTGATTCTTCCATGCCTCCGCTAGAAGAGATTGATCCCACGATCAATATAAATCCTTTCAATCAACAAGGAGCTGCTAACCGCCGCATTCCACCTAGGAATGCGAGGGTCGAACGTGTGGATAATGAGCCAAGAACTCTTGGCCAGCGGATGGATCCAACACAACAACCACGCCGTTTAGGTGTGAACTTTGATGCTGAAGATGTACAAGGGTTTAGCTTCAACCCTCAAGTTATCACTCTTGTTCGCCAAAGCCAGTTTGGCGGTACAAGCACTGAATCTCCGCACCAACACTTGCAAAACTTTGAGTGTATGATGGAGACAATGAGACCAAAGAGCGCTACTACCAACAGCTATAAGCTCAAACCTTTCTTTTTCTCTTTGAAAGGGAAAGCGCTATCTTGGTACCAAGCTCTTCCTAGTGGGAAATTAGAAACGTGGGAAGACCTCTCCGTAGAGTTACTCACCAAGTTCTTTCCGCCCTCCAAAACGGCGGAACTTAGAGGTAAGATTAATGCTTTTTCTATGAGACCTAACGAAAGTTTGTTTCAATCTTGGGAAAGGTTTCAGGATTTGCTCTTGGATTGCCCTTATCATGGCATATCCAAGCTTGCCTTGCTGGAAATTTACTACAAGGGGCTGGATGCGGGAACGCAATTCAACCTTCAATCCCTCTCGTGCGGAACGTTCATGGACATGAGAGAAGATGACGCTTGGGACTTCATTGAGAAGCAAGCAAGAGTCATAGAGAAGTATTCCCACCGGAAAGTGGAGGGAAATCGTGTGGAGCAAGGAGCAAAGCTCACACATGAAGCTCAAAATCAGATTTTCTCCCTCAACAATGAGATTAAAGAGTTGAAGGAGACTATCAAAACCAATTTTCCAAAGCAACAAGAGAAGGATGTTGGCTATTTGGGCAACAACAACGGCAGTGATAACACCAACCGCAACAACAATAACCGGAACAATAACCGGAACAACAATTGGAATGGAAACAACAACAACCGGAATAACAACAATTGGAACAACAATCGGGGTTCGAACAACAACAATTGGCGCTCCAATCAACAAAATTCTGGTAACTCCTATCCTTCCAAGTCCAATTCACTAACTCCACCCTCTTCTTCCTCTACTCCTTTGAAAAGCCAAGGGCAATCATCAAATGGAGGAAACAATACGGGAAAGGAAAAGCCGGATCCCATGTTGGAAACAATCTTGGGAAAGCTTCAAGGGTTGGAGAACCGCATCATCAAGGTTGATGATCAAATTTCTAAGGTTGACAAAGCTCAAAAGGTTTTGGAAAATCAAATGTTCAACCATGCGGAGGAAGTTCCTAGAAATCAAGGGAAACTTCCAGGAAAGACGGAGGACAACCCTAAGGGAAGGGTAATGGCGATTACAACTAGGAGCGGAGTGACTACCACCGATCCGCAGCCTACGTTCGTTGAAGTCCCCGTAGAGAAAGGCAAAGAAAAGGGGAAGGAGAAGGAGGACGTCTATGTTCCCCCTCCAGCTTTCAAACCTCCCCTACCGTTCCCTCAATCTAGAGCGCGAGCGCGCCTAGACAAGCAATTCGGTAAGTTCATAGAACTCATGAGCAAACTGCATATTAATATAC